>JAVSCE010015232.1:0-100839 GCA_032199065.1 Smutsia gigantea
GTGTAGCTACAGAAATATTTAGGACCTGTGATGCAAATCCTAATTTATTAAGATGAAACCCTGCCTTGCTAACATGGTTGAAGAAATCAAAAGAGATTGAATAGATAGTGCTAATTCCTACCAACTAAAGGTCATTTGAAGCTTAGCTTTAGTTTTTTTTTTTTGTTCTTTAATGGGATCCTCCCATCCCTATAGAATTGTGGAAGGAAATCCCTGAGAGCTATTACCACAGAAGGGTGCTCCATCCTGGTTCACATCCCTTGCACCCAATATAAACAAAGCTCTGCGGACTTTTGCCTGTTCGCTCCCCTTCCATGAAGTAAACACTGCCAATGAGTGCTAAGCCATCTTCTCAAGCCTCTGGTTAAGCCAAAGAATGCAGCACCACCACCAGCCCCTACTCCACAAAAAGATGAGATTTTATTCTAAAAATACTCACTACCATCTTATTTCTTACAGAAATACGTGGACACTGACTGTGATACTGTAAACATGACAGTCTTATCGATGTGAGCTGAATTAATGGACTTATTAGGAACAAAATAGCTATGTGGGTGAACTAAATTGGCTTATTAAGGATTCGATTGCACTAATTGCTCGCACAGTGGGCAAAGGAACAAAGGGAGGAGGGAAGGGAAGGAGAGGCAGGTGCCTGTCAGAGCGATCCTCCCTAGTCAGCCCTAAGTGAGGAGAATGACCTAGTTCGCGTAAAGCTACTAGGCTTCTGCAAAGCCTCAGAATTTGGAATACCCTGGATGAAATTCTAAAGGCAAATGTTACTGTATTAGAACTTGAAACTGGCAGAAATGTCACGTGTCCCATCCTTCCTGCACAGATCATTCGAGCACTGAGAAGAAACAAGGCTTTCCTTTCTCACTCACAGGCAGCGAGGTTCTCTGAGACAAAAAGAACCTGGCTCTGAGCTGAGGGAAAGCAGGAGGATCAGGGGTTGACTAGGAAGTGTGTCAGAACAAGGTCATACTTTCCCTGGGGCACTGGGGTTATGGAGAGGCCATGCTAAAGGCAGCCTGGACATGGGTAAAAGCATAGATTCTGGAGCCAGAGAGTTGAGTTCGAGTCTTGTCCTGCCATTTTCTGTCTGAATTCTTTACCAACTTATTTGATTTCCTGAGCTTTGGTTTCTTTAGACAAGGATTATAACAATGTCTAAATCACAGAACTTTTCTGAGATGTATATGAGAGAATATATAAAGGTTATTTGCGTAGTGTCTCTGGTATGTAATAACCATTCAATAAATAAAATCTTTTTTTAAAAAAATACCTCCCTGATTGTCAGAAAAACAATTCTATGCAATCCACACCAGAGTCCCTTCCAGAGCCACTGTTTTCTGTCTCTATCTGTACAGTTAAGTATAATCGCAAAATGTTAGTGTTAAAAGAGACCTTAGAGATGATCTCCTCATATTACAAATGGGAAAATAAAGGTCCAGACCAAAGATTATCGCCTACTCAAAATCCCTCTAAAGGAATTCTTCGCAGGAGAAGGTGAATCTTAAATTTTTTCTAATCAAATTTATATGTAAAAAAGTGTTTTGCATTTACCACGTACTGCAGCTTTCTTCTACAGAGCTCTGTGAACATCAGTCAGCTAAGGTGCAAACCACCACTGCACTGGTGATAACTGTTAATTCTCATTACTTATTTTACAGGTAATAAGCATCCGCAAGTAGAAATCAAAACATACACAGTAGCCCTTTGCTTCAGGAAAGGTTGCTTATCCGTCTTTCCAGTTACCTCTGCCTTCTTCCCCTGCCTGCCTTACCAGTGCTTACCTTTATATCAGTGAGCCATGGCGTCGTCAACGTTGATAGCCTTTGTTAGCACTGACCAACCTGTGTGTGCTAACCTACAGGCGCAGGGCTGCGGATGGGAGGACAGACTCTCTGGCCTTGCTTTCAGCTCTGAGTTTGCACCACTCACAGGTAATTATTGGGCCAGGTTGTAGCTATATCAATGGAGGCAGGTGAGTAACATTTGCCAATGCATCATCCTCTTCAGGACTTCCGTGTCCATTTAGGAAATTGCCTCTTTGTGGTTCATTGTGCTATTACAGTATTTAAAAATAACCAGAGGGGATGGGGGCCAGCTGTTCTCTCTCTATATTAAGAAGAGACATTTTAGAAAGACATCTGATGATGGCCAAAAGGATTTCATATAAAACTGGGCAAATATCTTGACTGTGGAGGGGCAGGAGAAGTTGCAAAACGTAGTCCCAAGGACTATAAAAGCTGCTCCTTTACATCTTCTGTGCAGCGGTTTGGAAGCAGCCTGTCAAGAAGCAGAGGGTGGACTTTGCTCCCTCAAGGTTTCCTTGAACACAGTGATCACATGACATGTTATGATATCCTCAGAGAGCCTGCATAAATCAAACGATGTCTTGAAAAGAATTTCCTTCCCCCTACCCACACAAAAGACATATTTGTCAACCACAGCCTCCCTGGATATGCTTCTTCCTTTTCAGAAGGAAAACAACGTGAAAAGAAATGGTATTTTTCCCCCAAAGAAAAGGGCCTCTCTGCAGACTAAGCGGAGTTGAAAAGAAGGTACTTATTATGTAAGATCCCTCAACCAGGAGAGGGAAAATGAAAGCCTTGGCCTTGATATCGCTGCTGCATGAATCCAGCTGAGACCCAGGGCTGGTGGCTCTGCTCAGGAGCTCCTGCTCTCTGGGGTAGTTCAGGAAAACTTACAACAGAAAATGAGGGCTGGGTTTGACTCAGGATTATAGTGAGTTAGAAATAAGCCAGTGTTTATGTTGCCTCCAAAGAGCTTAATAGCTGTAGAGCTTGAACTTTTGTGTTTGTTTAAAAAATGCCCAGGGAACAACATTTTTTCATTTTCCTTCTTCAGTAACTGTTGGTTGCTTCAAATCCCTTCATGAATGTATTATGGAAAACTGGGCCAGAGTTTTCCCCTTGTTAGCCAAGTGCATGCCTGCTGAGGTTTTATGGCAGAAAATACAATTTTCTTTAAAGACGATGTCCAGTAGAAACTTAAGCCATCAAGCACAAAATCGTGTAGCCCAGAAATGCATGTGTGGACCTTTTTTTTTTTCCAAATTCTCTTGTACCTTGCACTGATTTTATGTATACTGTAAGACATACCAAATCAGTTTTACAGATATAATATGGGTTAAAATTGAGAGCATTTTGCCTTTCTGTGGACTTTAAAGGAATTCATTTCACCAAAAAAAATCATTATTAGGTATTCATGTGAATTTTTATCTTTTGTAGCCTTCTTTATGATTTGATGCCAAGAATAGAGTTTTTGAAACATAATATATTAAACATTCTATTTGCCTGCTCTTAGTTTGAAACAATCATTTTGGTCTTAGTACCAAAGTAAAAGCTCTCATAAAGACAATGTAAATTGTTTGTCTTTCCATCCATTCAAACTCATATTGGGAGAGGTATTATTGCATGGTGGAAAGTGCATGAAGTTTGGAGTTGGGCCAAGATTCAAATCATGGCTTGGTGCTCACATCCTCTTGAGTTCCTAATCTATAAAGTGCCTTTACCAAGATTCAGTTTATAAGGTTGAGGTTAGTATTAAACCAAATAACTGGTACAGAGTTTCCAGCACCCTACTGGTAACCTAATAGGCTCTTAAGCAATAGTAGTTATTACTAAGGTTTTCAAAACTTTAAGGAAGTGTTCTGAAACACATGGGTCATGTGATGGAGACTGACCCCAAAATTTTCAAGAGTTCTTGAACTTGAAAAGGTTTAGTAATGGGTATCAAGAAAAAAAGCCAAATAGTTAAAAGCTGGAGGTTTTTTTTATATTGGTTCCACTAACTGACAAATACAGGCTTTTGTATTATAAGTCACATGTCTCCTAATCAAATATTTTAGGGAAATAACATTGCAACAAACAGATCTAGTTTTCTATTCTGCGATGCTTTTATTTTTCTGCTCTTTTGACAATAAAGAATTAATCACAAATAATAGTTCATGGAATTTTCATCTCTCCAGAAGAGGAGTACACATGTAATTGCCCTGTGTTCTGCAACCCAGAATGTTAAAGAAATCAACCCTAGACAGGCTGTCTTATCAATAAAAAAACATGTCAAAATCGTCAGTTTTCCTCCCACCTTAAAGGATGATGGGATTTGACAGAAATATAAGTTTAGCAGAAGATTTCATCCTTTGGGGCAAGAGGTTGCTGTCATTAAAATTTTTTTTCTTTTAACATTTTAATAAGTTAAGTATACATTTCATTTGACCTCTGACATTGGCTTCAGGAAAACAGGTGGCTTGGTAATTAAAAAGAGAATATAATATGATTTTTTTTTAAAGAGTACTTTTCATATTCTGGCCTCTCAAAGATTTGCCCCTGTAGAAATTATGATCTTTCTGCTAAAATATAAACTCTCAGTGAGGACACAGACCTTTGTTTCATTGGCTGATGTATCTCATGTATTTATCACAGCAGTTCCTAGCATGGAAGAGCTGCTCAAAAATTCCACATTGAAGGGACAACTAAATCATCATTTAGATCAGAATGAAACTCTGTATTGTACATATATTACCAATAGTCTGTTAAGGCGGACAACCACCCCTGCATGATTTATCTCTGTTTCTGGGCGTTTTCCTGCTAAGACATTTGAAGATTCACTGAAAGGAGATCAGGAATTCCTTCGTGGTGCCAACACACTGCTTCCCCAGTCCCTTTGTGGAACTCAGTGCTTTGCTCATCTTCATCAACAGCCTGCGACTTAACCAACTTTTTTAGTTTATTTTCTTAATTACAGATTATCTTGCCAAATATACTCGAGGCCTGTTAGAACAAAAGGTTGCAAAGCAGATTTGAGAATCCAAAAGCACCAGATAACAATTGAACTTTAAAAGGTTTATTTATTTATTTATTTTTGATTCATTCATTTATTTCCATAATACTTAACAGAGCCAGACCCTGCACTTTTATTTTCAAAATGTATTATTTTTATTGTAACAAAGCGATAGAAAAGGTTTATTTTTTTAATGCTTAGTCCCTCAGTCTAAATCCCACAAATTAATTCCAACATTTGCTGAAAACCAAATCTACGCCAAGCAACGTGATAGACATGAGCCCATATAATCTTAGGTGGAAATTTTTCTAAGCATTTGACAATAGGCAATTCTCAGTTCTCATTGATGTTCAATTGCAGTGTTTGGTACTTCCTTATATATTTACATGTGTATTCAGTAAACGTATGTAAATATATACTATATGTGTGTTTTTTCTCCCAGTTCTGTTGTCTAAGAACTAAGAAGAGCTGATTATCATGTTTCTTTTAATAAGGTCCTAAAGTCCCAGATTTGGAATGCCTCAGATACGGAGATGTAGTGACATAGTGAAAATAACAGTTCAAAAATCTGAAAGAGGCCATTTCACCAGCAATTTCTGAAGTGTTACTCTTTAGGGTCTTTTTTTTTTCTTGGAATGCAACACATCTGTATTCCTCTCACAACCTCACATAATTCCTAGTCCTCATCTTCTGTACTACCGAGCTGAGAAGCGTTGGGATTCTGGAATCATTCAGCAAATGACACAGCTGCTGTCAAATGCCTTGCCTCTATAATTTCCCCTGATTGATACAGTTGTGCTCAGAATGGATAATCCATCATTTTAAAAGGTTAATATAAATGCTTACAATGGCTTTTTTTTTTATTGGGTTTACTCCTATCTTCTCCCACTTTCCCTTATTTGGTTCTGTTCTTCAGGATTGGACCTACTCATCTCTCTCTACAAAGCATGTCTGGAAACATCTGGGGTGGCCGTCCAGCACAGTACAGTGGTAGCACAAACAAAGCATCTTCAGCTGCAAGGGACAGACACAAAGACCAATTCTAATGAAATGACACTAAGAACAGCAGAAAAGAATTAGATCTTTTTTTCCAGATTGACTATGATTTATAGTCAAGAATTTAGAATACCCTCTAGCATCTTTCTCATCCTTCAGCATGAAAATCCCCACTCCTTTTGCATTCATTAATAACTCCCACAAACTTTTATGAAGCACTTCTCTTATGTTAGCATCTGGGGCATGTACCGGGGACAAAGAAAAAGATAATGGGATATAATTCTACCTTTGAGGAACTCAAATTAGTGGGAGAAATAGAAACATCAAGAGATAATCACAAGCTAATGATATAAACGAAAGGCACTGTAGTCAGCTACAAGGGCATTGTCCCAAAAGTAACGAACTCTGCCCAAGAAGTCAGGGAAATCGCCAGAAAAAGAGGTGATATTAAACTTGGCTTTAAAAAGAAGAGAGAATGATATCGGAACCCCTGGTCCCAAACTTCTGAGATAAGACTAGCTGGAACATTGAGTTACGGGGGAAATGGAGAGAAACCATTTTCTCCTGGGAAGACGCAATGAAGCAGCATTACACTGTGAAGGCATTTTGACTTAGTTATAAAATCAAAGGTTTCGGAGCAGGGATTAATTTTGTCTCTCCCAGAAACAGCTTTCATACTGGAAGGAGAAGACATGCGAAGAATGATGGACTGCTGAGAGGCAGAAGTGTTAGGTTTTCCTATGTTTTGTTTTCCAATGGTGCCGTTCATTAGGTGAAGCAAGCTCCTCCCCTGCTGTTTTGCCAATCTCAGTCATAAGAGCCGTATTTTAGGACAAAGAAGGACTGTTGTATTTAATGCCCAAGTCTGTCATGGGAAAATGAGTTGTCTCCTCTAAATTGAAAATTTCAAGGGAATATGTATGTCCACAAAGAACAAGTGGAGATTAATTCATTCTTCTTGGAGTGTAACCTCTGGAAGGTACATCACACAGATTTTTTTTCTGAGGCCTTATATCAGGTAATATCTGATATTCTCTAGGATGATTTGCAAATTATTTTCAGATACTTTCCCAAACTTTCTTAAAAGTCTCAAGAGACCTGCTACAGGTTTAAATCATTCTCCCCCTCCATCTGCCCTCTCCTCTTCCTCCTCTTTTTTCTCCTGTGACTTCTCTCGTTTTCTCAGAGATTCTGGAGGTTCTCCAGCTTTTTGGTCCATATTTCTTTGGGGACTCCTCATTGTGCCGAGCTTTAAGGTTTGGATATATGCAGCAGCAACTGGGGGGAAAAATGGTCTTCTTCCCAATGTACACCTTTTCTTCCTTCATATTTGTAGGCCAGAGAACGTAATAGATAATAGTCAAGGTTTCACTAGAGATAAGTGACTAATCATTACTCCATAAAATTTTAAATGTTCCACATTTGCTGCATATCTTCATATCTGCCACATCTGTTAGACGATGTTTTGAATTTTTCCCTGGAGTTGATGGCTTTATGCCCTGAAGGAGGGTATTTGTACCTACAAAATATACCAAAATGTGTGCTTCATTTATTCTGACCTCTCAAACAAAGGATGCAGTGTGTCACCTTTCTCTGCTTCCAGACAAAGGGAAAAAGATCTTGGATTCCCTTCACCATGCTCCTGAGTGCAAATTCTGGGCCAAGCGAACTGACAAATAATGCAGCCATTTTGCTAATGAGAATTTCCTAAATTGACCTTCTGGCTTAACACCATACTATTTATTTATTTTTGTGTTTCTTTTATTTTTTTAATTTACATTTAAGAAACCAATGTCCTAGTAGACAGCTATAAATTTAATCATAATAATTCATAATTTCCCTTCTTTTTAAATTATTTTTTTTATTATCATCAATTACACATGAACGTAATTTTGAAAGTCACATAGTCCTACGGGCTTATAATGAGAAAACAGTAGTTCCCTGCCCCCCAAACTTCCAAAGCCTCTTTGCCATTCTCTGGAGAAAGGTACATTCATCATTTTCATTTTCCCTCATATTTCCGAATAATATGCTTTTATGCTTATTTCTTGATCTTTTTTCATTTTTAGATATTGTCTATTCATTTTTCTGCTATAAAAGATGAAATTTAGCCCTCTAAGATCTTTCTGCTCACCTCTCACAAACACAATTATCTTGTAATTCTGAATTCATTTTCAAGTTTATTATTAATGTATGAATATTCATACTGAGCCTATAGAATATTGTGTTTTATTTTGAATACAACTTTTTATCGTCTCATTTTCTATTGCTTAGTATTCCATATACTTATCACTAATTCATCACCAAACGCTATGCCAAAAGGATAAAATCCCTTCAAAATACAGTTTTAATTTCTTCTTGAAAATTCTCCTCCTGCAGCATTCAACTACATTTTACAGCCAGAAGGGATTATTATCTTGGCTTTTCCTCCACTCTTGATCAAAGGTCTATGTTCACCACCATCCCTTTATCCATCTTCTGTACAGAATCCCTAGTTCCTAGATTCATGCATTTGCTTTTTCACAAATACATCCTAGTTGTGGTGAAGCACATCCTTTAGGGGCTTCCTGAGACATGCATTTAAGATAAATTTTTTGAAAAGTCCTATGTTTGAAGTGCTTTACTGTCTTCTCTAATATTGTTATTTCATTGGAAATACAATTTTAGGTTGGGAAACATTCCCAATCAAAATTTAAAGGCAGTGCTCTTTCTTTCTGGCTTTTACTTTTATTGTGACAAATCCTATGTTATTCATGTTCCTAGTCTATTTTATGGGACCAATTTTTCTCTGTAGACTGATAGGATTTTCTCTTTTTCAACAGTTATGAAATTTACTGTTAACCTAGAAATGCATGTCCTTTAGTCTGAGAAATTTATATATTTGATGATTTCCTACCCATCTCTTTTAATTTTCTAGAGCTTCTAGTATTTATGATCTAATATTTTCTCTCCTGTTTTACAGAGCCCTGCTTTTTGTTGCATTTATGAACAATTTCTTTAGCTTTATATTGCAACCTTTTTATTGAATTTCATATGACTAAGGGCCAGTAAAGTGTGAAAACTCCTCTGTCATGCCCTTAAATAGAAGGAAGATGGCCTTTCCCCTCTCCCTCTCCTATTGGTATTTGTACACAGAGCAGAGTTATCGTAAATCAAGATGATAAGGATGGCAGAACAATAAATTAGATGAAGCCTGGGCCTCTTGTAAGTCTGTGGACAAAGGCACCTTATCACCTCAGTCTTTTAAATGAAAGAGAAATTGATTTCTCTCTCATTTAAGTCATAGTAAGTTTTCTTAGGCTTAGTGTTTTCATGGTATAATCTTTTTATACCCTTTAGTTTTAACCTCCCTGCAGGTTCATAGTTAAAGTTCATTTCTTATAAAAAGCAAATAGTTGGGTCTTGCCTTTACATTTAATCTATCAATTGCCTTTAAGTTGAAGCTTAAAAGTTACATTTAAATTAATAAATTGAAGAACAAATATAGCTGCTGTGGCTATATTAATATCAGGTAAAGTAAACTCCAAGTTTTCTCACAGTATTACTAGAGACAAAAAGGTGTATTTCATAATGATAAAAGATCAATTCACCATAAAGATATAACAATAATAAATGCATACGCACTTAAAAAAATTTTTTAAACACATGAAGTAAAATTTGGCAGAACTAAACAAACAAATCCACAGACAGTTGGCTATTTAATATTCCTGTCTCAAAAATTAATAGAACATGCAGACAAAAGTCAGTAAATATTTAAATTTGAAATTGTCATGCAAATTGATGTAATTCATCTTAAATGTACATGGAACATTCACCATAATAGACCATATATTGACCCAGACAGTAAATCTCAATTATGCACACTATGATATCTAACCACAATTTGTATCAGTAACAAGAAGGTATCTTGAATATTTCTATCTATTTGAAATTAAGTTACTCACTCTCAAATAATGCATAAGTCAAAAAAATTTTAAGGGAACTAATAAAACATTTTTAACTGAATGATAATGAAATCATAATTTATTAAATTTGTGAGACACAGCTAGAATATTTCCTAGAAAGAAAGTTATGGCTTTAAATGATTATATTAGAAAAAAAAGTATACAATTACCTAAGCTCTCACCTTAAGATGTAGATTAAAAAGAAACAGAGAACAGATTAGTGGTTTCCAAAGGTTAAGGAGGGAGTGGAGAGCCTAGGACATGGGTATAGCTATAAAAGAACAACCTAAGGGATTCTGGTGGTAATGGAAATATTCTGCATCTTGACTGTATTAACATTAATATCCTGGTTGTGATATTGTGCTATAACTTTGCAAGATGTTACCATTGGGGGAAACAGTACAGGTACATGGACTCTGTCTGCATGATTTCTTACAACTGCACATGAATCTACAAATACCACAAAATAAAAGTTTGTAGAAACTAATCCTATGCAATATGTTTTTGACTGAAGTATCATTGCAGCTGTGTTCTGAATTAGGGGAATATCAAAGTGGCTCCCAAAAAACCATTAAGTCATACTATAAAGCCTTTCTTGATGCTTTTCTTTTTAACTGAGAAAAATAGTACCCATTCAGAAAAAATGCATAGAACAAAAATACACAGTTAAACAAATAATTATAAAGTGAACACACATATACTACTACCTAGTTTAAGAAACAGACCATTGCCAGCACCCCACAAACTCCTCATAACTATTCTTTGGATTATGATCCCTTTGTTTCCTCTCATGATAATGACTGCATTGACTTTCATGGTATGCAATTCCTTTTTTTCTCATACATTTATCTCCCATTATGCATCACTAAAGAACATAATTCTGTTTAGTCTGTTTTGATTTTTATCTGAATGGAGTCTCATGTAGATATAAAATTAGGTCTTGTTTTATGGGGATCAATATTATGCATGTAAGATTCAACATTATTTTACATACTGTAAATTTTTAAAAATTTCATTGCTTATAGTATTCCATCCTTCTTTTTACACCATATATTTTTTATTAAAATATCATTGATATGCAATCTTATGAAGGTTTCACATGAACAACATTGTGGTTTTGTGGGTAAAATTGCAGTATATCCAGAATTTCTCACCTGGCTTCAGTGCATCTGCATATCAGTAGGTGTTTCCAAAGGGTGGAGACAAGTAGTCCATCTACATATCAATAGGTAATTACAGGGGCCTGGGACCTGCAAGGGTTTATCTGGACCTGAGAGGTTGAGTGGACTCCTCTTCTGCTGCAGCCTGATCAAGAGAGACGGACAACTTGCTGTAAGAAATAAACCAGTTTCTTAAACTTTATTTCTCCATTTGACTGATTTCAGTTTCAGAGGTATTTTGCCCTGGGATTTTCCCCTGGAGTTACAGGTTTCAACATTCACCCATATTATCAAGTCCTCACCACTCCCCATTGTAGTCACTGTCTATCTGCTTAGTAAGATGCTATAGAGTCATTACTTGTTTTCTCCATGCTGTTTTTGTACCATATTTTAAAATTCATTCTACTGCTGTTGGAAACTTCGATTGTCTTCTGTTTGGGATTAGTATAAATAATGTTGCTGGGAACATTCTTGTACATATTTTTAACATATATGTATGCATGGCTTTCAAGTATTTATGAGTAGGACTGTTTGGTTACGGGTTACGTGTACCTTCAACTCTGATAAATAATGGCAAACTACTTTCAGATGTGGTTCTACCTGTTTACACTCCTACCAGTAGTGTAGAAGAAATCCAGTGATCCACAACCTCACCAGCACTTAGTACTGTCCGAATGTTTTTAACCTTTGCTAATCAAGTAGGCACATAGCGTACTATGGAACCTTAATTTAGGAATAGCTTGGAAGTGTGTACAGGTCTCTGTTGTCTGATAGTTTGAATATTTCCCCATAAGGAGCTCCTCATAGTTGATGTTTATTCAGATCTTCCTTGGGTTGTTTTTTCATAGCATTTTGGAGTGGATTCTACTTTTAAATATTTTATTTGCTTATATTCTCCAAGGAAAAAGCCAAATGTTTGATGAGGGAACATATTCCTGATTATTCACAACCCCTTACCTTATGTCCATCCTCTAGCTGGTCTTCTAAAGCAGGGTTACTGCATGCAGAGCATTATTCACTTCTGAGATTGGCCCATAGCAGCATCCCAAGCATAGTGCATCTTTCCCATGCTGAAGCTTTGACCATAGATAATTCAGGAAAGTACAGGTTTTCCCTACTGTCCAAAAGTAGGGTGTTCCTGTGAAAACTTTCATAAATCCAAATGACCTAAAGCAAAGAAAGCAATTATCAATTTATATAGAAAAACTTTTGAGATTCCTAGACACAGAAAATAACCTCTCTTATGCTTTTCTAATACCTTAGGACACATTGAGACAAAGCACAAGATGCTCACCGAGTTCAAAGCTACAGTGGCTTGACGCTGAGCTGTTGAGTACAGTTCTGGGGAAGGAGCTTGGCAGGGCCACTCTCCCTGCTCTGGGTGCACATTGTCTCTCTAACAGGGTTGCTGCAAGACAAACACTAAACACTATTTTCACTTTTTACATTTTTTTTTAAAGTTAGGATTTCTTTTGGTTAGAGAGAACAGGTATTTGCATAAGAGCGAGTGGTGTAAAGTGAAATTTCGCAAAGTGATGGATACCTGTACTTCAAAGTCTACCATTTAGGCTTTAGTTTTTAGAAATTCTGGGTTCCCAGAAGCATTATAAGATGTTAGCCAAGCAGTTAATTTGGCCTGGCAGGTGTTAAGTGTCTGTAAACGCTTGAAAGAGAGATTTGCCTCAGGTAAGCTATATGAAGCTGACAACTTGCCTGCAGAGTCTGCAGTCTGGGTTGACTAAGCAAATAATACCCCAGGACAAATATAAACCTTGACTGCAGAATTACTAAGGGTAAGGAATCTAACTTCCTAGTTTCTGAAATTTTCCATTAACCCTTAATACATAAAACAGCAAATGTTTATACAAGACAATAATTGCTCAGAAAGGCTTACTCCCCAAGATACCCTGCTAGTGATCAAATTGCCTATGTATAGCTCTACCTGAGAATGAAATATTTTTTAGTGATTATCATTTCTCAATTTCATGTGTATTATGTTCATCATATAATGTGGCAATTTGGGGAATATCCAGGAATATGTTATAGATAATCTGGCTCATAAAAAGTCATTATCACAATAAACACAATTAAAAAGGAGCAGTATGTTATTAGTAATAACTTAGTTTCACAGTGCCTCTATTCTCCACACTATCATTCATGCTTGGCTCTGAAGCTATCAATGACTATTAACACTATTGACATCCTTCCTGCAACCACAAAAGGTAAACTTAAACACTGAAATGTGAAACAAATTATTCCATCTGTCTTAAAAACTTTGATTTCTTTCTTTCTTTTCCACATCGTGTCCACTCCATAGCCTATTGCCCAGATCTTCAACCACTCAGCCACACTGGAGATATTTGCGCCTCTTTAGGATCAGAAACAAAAAAGCAGAAGAAACTAGGCATTTCTTTTTGGCATTTGAGGGAAGCCTGACTTTGTGTAGCTTTATGATGTCATTACTCAACACCAAACTATTAGTCAGCTGAATGACAAAAACATGAGTAAACTGATCTTTTTTGATCAACTAAATCTTGCAAGTAAAAGAAAAATCAAGGTCTTTAAGTAGCATACAGACACTGCTTAGAACTGAGATGAGGTGAAATCACTGATGGCAAGAAATTGTACAGTGAGGCAGTGTCATGATACCTCCTCAGCCTATTTTTTGGAGTTTACCCAGGTTTGACGCAGTTTTATTATAGGTTTCACTTCTGTGAATAATTAAACAATCCTCTAGTTGTTCAGTGGTTTTGTTTTATTTGTGCAAAGTTTTACATTCTCTCTTTAAATGCTTTCTGTGATGTCGACGTACACTGAAAATCATCTGAACACATATACAAAATATTCTGGAATACATAAAAATGACGACATCTTTCAACGTTTTTTTTCTTTTTTAGAAATGAGGAGGTTTTTCTAAGCTAGAATATAAATGGTGGAGTTTATATATAAAAAATGTCTAAATGTGTTTTTAATGAGGCATTTCTGTATTCCCCATGGCAATTTGAGATAATCTCTGTGTGCAATCTTTTAAAACAATTTTCCACATTTATTTTTAATGAAACTTGAGTAGACTGCAAATTCCCTCAATTTACCTTCAAATGAACACTCAGTTGAATTCAGCTCCACTTCCCTGCCCCCAGCTTACTGGCCAAGCAATAAGGTGAACAACATTTTCATAGCTTTGAAAAATGGATGCATGGACAGTTTACCGATGGTACAATAAAAGTTATAAGTTTTTGTTTCTGGACTTATGATAAAGTCGTAAAATCATATTGTAAGGATTAGTCTTCAGTAGTGTATAGCATGTAATTCCCCCCACGCTACTTTTAAATCAGAATTGTAGTTTATAGAAATCACACAGATTTTTTTTGTGATATTCTAGTCACCATCATACTAATTCATCAAATGTGTAACATAAGTCTGACTTTTGTTGAATAAACTTGGTATTGTTTTCTGGTTTGATGTCCAAAACCAGAGAGGGGCTAGTGCTTCATTAGGGTCAAGAAACCTCATCTGATCATTTTTATATAAATGAGTAATTAAGGGGAAAGTTTACTAGCAATCATTCTTATGCACTCCAATTTTTCAGTGAAGTGGAAGTAAAAGCTCATTTTCCAGGAGAAATAAATGGCATAGAGAAAATCTGAAGCTGATGCCAACTTGAGTGGTAAGGAGACAAGCTTTCACCACAGGCCATCCCTGTGGTCTCTGTGGCTGCAGTTGGAAAACTCCTCCTGTTTTCCCCTTGTCATTCCTGCCCCAATTAGCTTAGCCCTTTACGACTAAATTTTGTTTTTCCTTAGGCTTTCTCATGGCTCAGGAGAAAACTAGAGGCAGAAGGCACAGCTCTCGAGTTTCCAGCCCATCATATAACACAGAGCATGTCCTGGCTCTCCTCAAGCCTTGAAGCACAAAGGTAGCATATCAGCCTTTGCCTCTCAGTAATGGATGCATGTTAAAGGGCAGAGAAGAACTGATGTGACTGACCAGGAGCTGCCCCTTGTGCTCTAGGACCTGAACTGAGACAATTTATCTGATTTCCCTGCATAACAACAAGGGCCCCACTTTGCACTCAGAGAGGCTTTTTATCCAAAGCCCTCCAAGGGCACCACTACAAGAGAATGGCTCCTAATTATTTCCTTATTATCACTCCTGCCCAGAGCAGACCTGAGTCATGATCAAAGAGAAGCAGGTTGCTGATTAATCTATATCAACTGTCATCTAACAGATTCATGATGTAAAATATTGCCTGAACTTTTAAAACAAAAAACTGTAAATTCCATTTAATTGATTTTTGACCTTGAACTACGTTATTCAAGTGTAATTTTAACTAAAGTTGAAACAAAAATGAGCTATCAGTTGACTATGAACCAGCAAAGAGCACACTGCAGGGAAGAAGGAACTCGATTTAATGCAGGTTAACTTTCATCAACCTTAGCCATTACTCTAATAATGTTTCCATCTTCTAACAAAATGTCTGCAACTGGTCTAATAAAAAATAAGTCTTCATGAAATAGAACTAAAATAGACCATATAGTCACCTGATCTAAACCTTAAATCTATCAGATGAAAAAACTAAGACCCAGGGTCTTCTGCAATGTGCTCAAAGTTACACAGCTAATAAAACACAGAAATAGTATTGGAACTAAATCAGCCACTTTTTTTCCCAATAATAAAAGTAGCACCCAAACATTTTAAGCCATTATTTAAACTTATGGTCTGGTTGGTGGAAAGACCAGAACAAAAGCTTGGGTCACTTCCAAGCTGCCCCAAATATATTCTGGACTCAAGGCAAGTGTATGAATTGAAGCTATATGTTATATGTTTAAAGACTTAAAAATTTAAACCAAGCTCACAAATTGTTAAATAAAATATGTTTTATAGTTCTACTTTGACGAACATACCTCATCATGACCTGAAAGGTCAAGACTGAATGAAGTTCTTAGTTCTTAGACTCCTCAGAGTACATGAAGAGAGCCAGCTCCCAGCATCTAGTCCTGGTCTGAAGTCTTATCACAGTTCTTTCATCCCTAGCTCATCCCACACCACTATAGGCCTCAGAGACATACCTGTGGATAACCCAGTCTGTGTATCCAGGCATGAATGTGCCCCATCTGTAGTGCCTATATACCCCTGGCCAACTCCAAGGCCTAGGGAACACTTGTCAGAGATAGTCTGGCTCTGTGCTTATAGCCCCAAGTAAGAGGCCTGCTCAGGCAAGGAAGCTGGTTCATAACTGTTGTTCAAATTGTTTCTAGGATTTCAAATTCCAGCTAACCAGAACAGGGGTTAGTGGTGGTAGGTAGGGTGGGTATTACCTCTACTTGGGTGCATCCTACTGGCCTTGTAGAATACTTGTCATAGTGCAGTGTAGGAGAAGCTCCAGAGCTGGGGACTTGTAAAATGTGCATACAACAGGGGTCTCTTGCCCAGGTCTAAGGGAAGCAATGATCTCTTCACCACTTAGTTCTGTGCATTTTTTCTCTTCACCAGGATAACCCTCTGGGACATAACTGTTCAAAACATTGTATTGTTCTTCAAAAAGAAAACTTAGAACATCTTAATTTTTCATCCCATTTCCTATTTTAATCAAAATACATAGATCAACAGTGTTGGGCTGAAAATAATTCTCTAACTGTTCTCAGAATAAAATTTATTTCAATTGCTGACAATCTTCCTTAAATCCAAAATATATATGCCGTTTTTCAATGGATAGGTCTTATTTCTGTTAGACTCCATAAGAAAACTATGTGAATTTCAGATTAAATAATTAGAGGAATTTATAAAACTGGTAAGCAGTTTAGGAATATTTATTAAAGAATTTCAATATAAAGTATATGATGAAAGGTCAAAAGAAGTGGTACTTGCTTTATCTTACAGATGACAAGGCTGAAGGATAGATTAATAACTGTCTTCAAGGGTATGTTGATACTAAATGAAGGAAGAAGACAATCATCTCTCTGGCTTCAATTGTGGGCAGTGCCAAAAGTTTGAAAAGTAAAAATTGAATAAATGATCTAGCATTTTCTGACTGTAAATGTTTGTTTAGACATCATCCATGTATCCACATATACCCACACACATGCACACCTCTCAGTAATTTAATCTGTTCTCTCTCTGAATATTTTCTGTTATGTAGCTATCACTATCCCTTTTCAGATACCATTTTTTTTAAAACCATCCCACATCCCCACTGAGGGTATGCAGGCAGACAAAAGTGTAAGATTCTTTAAAAAGGTCTTTTCCTCATATTATAACTTTATGATACCCTATAAAGTAAATATTATCCCCATTTGACATGTGAAGAAATTGAGCATTAATGGTGTGAAAAAAATTGCATAAGCCACAGAATAATCATATGGGAGAATTAGGACTCAAACCCAACAAATGAGTATATGCCTAATGCCCCTTTGTCTATACCACATGTTTCCCAAAAAGAAACAATCAATCCTTGACTGAACACCAATGATTTTGGAGAGAGCAAGAAATGGGGAAAAGACAAATCTCCCATGAAGAAGAATTTCAAATAGTTTATATAAATAGACTGCCTCCAGTGATGTGACTCCAACTTCTTAAGTGTGGGCTTCTAAAGGGTACAGTATGAAAATGGGAAAAGGTAACTACAGGGGAGAAACCTGGCAGACAGAGCAAGAAATTTTATGCATTCAGTAACTAGATAATTCTTGATGCACATATTTATTTATAAATTCCTTTTAATAGCTCCATGACTCCTTGACCTGCAATTTGGATACTCCTAGTTTATAGGGAAAATAATAGCAATATTCTGAGAGGGTCTCAAAGATAATTAAAACAGTTACGGAGCCTTCTGCTTCTAGCGATGATAGAGTAACAGGTACCACACTTGCCTTCCCATTATAAACAACTATAAAACTGGAAAAACTCTATGAAATAACATTTTTAGGGATTAAAAAATAGACATCTCAAGTCTGTAATCCTTTAGAGAAGGAAACTATAGGAATCAAGACCCATATTTGTCTTGGCTTCTTGCCTGGGGGTAGTTTCTGGAGTGGAAGTCCAGAAGAAGAAGGATGGAGAAAAGTTCAGAGTTCAGAACTACTAAAATGCAGGAAGCAGGATACCAGAAAGAAAAGAGCTGTGGAGAAGATGGTCCAAATCCACATGGGGCTTCTCTGTGGGCATTCGGCCAAAGGCTATGGTTTGTTTGCACAAGAAAACTTGAGGCCTCATAGAGAGTAGTTGCTATGAGGCTGTGAGCTGAACAGAGACAGGAGAGGTACATCTGTAGAGAATGGTAGCAGAGGTAATGCAAATCTAGGAGACATTGGTGTTCTAGCCCACCAGCGTGGAGAAACCACACTGAGCTCTTTGATCATTCATTTTAGACCCCAGAAAGGCCATATCATAAGAGTAAGAGCCACACTTTTGAGTAAAAGCCATACCCTATGATTAAAGACAAAACCTAAAGAATCCTACCCAAATGAAAAATAAAACCAAGCCTGATGGGCTTTAAATGATCCAGTAGTCTTTTTATTTCTACTTTTTTCCGCTAGTTGAATGTAATATAATTGACTTACAATATTGTATTAGTTTAAAGTATACAGCATAATGCATTTATATATGTAGGTATTGCAAAATGATCACCACAGTAAGTTTAGTTAACATCCTCACCTCACATAGTTACAATTTTTGTTCCTGTAAAGGGAACTTTTAAGTTTTACCCTCTTAGCAATTTTCAAATACACAATATAGTGTTATTAACTATAGTTATAGTTACATATACGTATATTGTTATATATACAATAATTGAAATGCCTGCCAGAACAAAATTCCACATTCTTTAAGAATAAGGCCTGGTAGAGAATAGTTGCTATGAGGCAACTAAGACTGAGAGAGCATAATCCAGGCTCCCTACAATGCATCTTTCATAATGTTCAGGATAAAAGAAAAATGACTGTATTTCTCTGCTTTTATTAGTCTGACATTTTTAGACTTGAATCATGCAGCATTTGCTCTTCCTGTACTGCCTTATTTCACTTAGCTAATGCCCTCTAGATTCATCCATTTTGTCTCAAATTGCAGGATTACTGTCTTTTGTTAGGCTGAATACTATTCTGTTGTATGTATATATGATATATTTTCTTTATCCATTCCGCTCTCCATTCATTTTCTTTTTCCATCATCATGGAAATTTGGGTTGGGGCTACAGAGTAATTGTTGTTCAATGGGTATAAAGTTTCAGTTAAACAAGATGAGTAAGTTCTAGAGATCTGCTGTACCAATGTTAACAAAACAGTGCAGTGCATTTTAAAATATTTAAGACGATAGATAACATATAAACATCTTAACACACACACAGCACAAAAGAAAACAGAAATTTTTGTAGGTGATAAATACATTTAGTGTCATGATTGTGGTGATGGTGTCATGGATATAAGCATATGTCCAGACTCGTCAAGATGTATACATTGAATGTGTATAACATTTGCCTATCAGTTATAACAAAGAGCTTTAAAAAAGAGAAAATTACTATATAGCTGCAAAAGGAGAAAAGTGAGACTCACAGTCAAGAAAAAGCAGTCAATACAAACAGACTAGAAGATGGCCAGAAATTAACAGATAAGGACTTTAATAGACATGTGAAAGAACTTAAAGAAAAAAAAAAAGCAAAGCCAGAAGGAAATTTTACAACCTCAAAGTAGAATATCCAAAATGAAAATTTTAATGCGATTAACAGATAGAGATGGACGAATAAATGGTTGCAAACTCAAAGGAAGATTAAGAAAAATAATAAAATTTGAAAAAAAAGAGAAAGAAAAACAGAAAAATAAAGGAAAAAAAAAAACTCCATGAAGATCTGTGAGACCTCAAGGAGTCTAGAATAGATGCAATTAGAGTCTCAAAGGACAGAAAAGGGAGTCTGGTGGAAAAGTTTTTTAAATAATAGCTGAACATTTCCCAAATTTATGAAAAACGTGAATGTGCAGATTCAGAAAGTTCATTGAACCCCAAAGAAGAAAATAATAAGAAATCTACACTTAAGAAATCACAGTTCAACCCCTGAAAAAACTAACAATAAAGAGAAACATCTGCATAAATCTTTTTTGCCATATAATGTAACATAATCAGGACATGTTACCTCATCATATTCACAGTCCCAAGAATTAAGAGAGCTAATCTTGGGGGTGGGGATATTTTAGGATTCTACAAACCATAAAGATCCAGAGGGAAAAGAAGCATTACATAAAGGTGAATAATTATGCCTGATTTCTTATCAGAACAATGTGTGACAGTACACAATGCAATGACACTTTAAAGACAGAAAAGAGGAAAAGAAAGATGACAACCCATATTTCCCTATCCAGCAATGTATCTTTTGAAAATAAAGTAAAATAGAAAACATTTTCAGATAACTGAAAGCAGAGAGAATTCATGAGACTTGAACCACAAGAAATGTTAAAGGAAGTTATTCAGGCTGAAGAGACATGATGGCAGCTTAAATGCGCATTTGCAAAAAAGGAAAAAAGAACATTGCAAATAATAAATATAAAAACCTATCTTTTTTCTTACAATTTCTTTAAAAAACAACTGAATTGTTAGAGTAACAAGCAAACCCCACAGCCCATGGGCCAAATCCAGCTCAGAGTCTGTTTTATATGATCTGATAACTAAGAATGTCTTTTTATATTTATAAAGAAATGTAAAAACAAAAACAAGTATGAACCAACAAAACAAACCAATAGAGAGCATATATGGCCCTCAAAGCCTAAAATACTTCCTATATTGTCCTCAAAGAAAAAGTTTGCTGACCTCCTTTTTGAGCAAGAAATAACTAAAAAATATTGTATGTTGAATTGATAACAAATGCAGTAAATATACGACAACAGTAGCTCAAAAGGTGGGAAAAAGCAAATGGTATTATGTTTTGAAAGATTCATACATTTTAAGTGAATGTTAAAATCACAATATTAACTCTTAGAAAATTGTAATAAGAATGCAAATTGTACTCCAGAGCAATCACTAAAAAATACAAAGTGATGTAGCTAGAAAGTCAAAGGAAGATTTGAAATGGAACACTAAATAATATTGACTAACAAAAAATAAAAATGACATAGGAAGAATGTATAAAACAGATTGTAAAACTAGAAAACAAACAGAAATACAGTAGAATTAAATCTAGTCATAACAATGATTTTATTAAGTATAAACAGACTAGACACCCCAATTAAAAAGCAAAGATTGTCAGACTACATAAAAATTAAGATCCAGTTATATGCTATATACAAGCAACATGCTTTAAATATAGAGAAATAAATAGGTCGAATATAAAAATTTAGTGTTACAGACTGAAATGTGTCCCTCTGTAAATTTCTATATTGAAGGATTCTATGTTGAAGTCTCAAGCATGTGACCATGGAGAGAAATTTACTTAAAGTGGAAATAAAGTGGAGAAATTTCCTTAAAGAGGTAATGAAGGTTAAATGAAGTCACGAGGGTGGAACCATGATCCTATATAATGGGTGCCCTTATAAGAGAGAAACATTCTTTCTCTCAACCATGGGGGGACTCAGCAAGATAGCATTTACAAGCTAGGAAAAGAGTTATCATCAGAAGTCAGTGATGCTGTACCTTGATCCTGGACTTCCGGCCTCCAAATCTGTGAGAAAATTAATTTCTATTGCTTAAGTCACCCAGTCAATAGTATTTTGTATGGCAGCTTAAGCAGACTAAGAAACTTGGAAAGGTGTACAATGTAAACAGTAAAAATAAGAAAGACAGTGAGTCTAGACTAATAAGAGACATTAAAACAAAGAAAAAAAAGAGAAGCATTTCAAAATGATAAAAAATTCACCTTCTCATGAAGACATAAAATCATAAATATATATATACTAAATACAAGAGCTTCAAAATATATGAACAAAATATTGCCAAAACTCAGTGGAGAAATAGATAAATACACAATCATTGTCTGGAATTTTAACACTCCCCTCTTTCTCAATAATTGATAGAACAAGTAGATAAAAATCAGCAAGGATACAGAAGATTTGAACAGTATTATGAATCACATTGACTCAATTGTTTTCATAGAACACCCCACCCAACAACAAAAAGAACACATTATGTTTAAATTCACATGAAAAATACATTAAGATAGGCCATATGCTGGCCCATAAAACTAGTATCAATTAATAAAAAGTATTAAAGTCATAAAGATTATATTCTAACAAGAGTGGAATAATTACACACCAGTAACATTAATATTTCTAGTAATCCCAACTATTTGGAAATTAACCATACACTTCTAAATAATTTAGGATTTAAAATAAAGCATAATGGAAATTAGATGTTTGGAGTGGGATGATATCTAAATCACAATTTATCAACATTTATGAGATGCAGCTCAAGCAGTGCTTAAAAGAAATATATAACTTGAGATTCAAGATGGTGGTGTGAGAGGTGAGACAGAGAACTCCTCCCTAAACCACAGACAGTGCAAAAATATAGTTAATACAACTATCCCTAAAGCAGCAACAGGAAAGAAGGCTGCACCAGACTGCATACAGACTTCATGAGCAGAGCAGACCTCACAAAACACGGTAAGGTACCAAAGCCTTGATCGAGCAGGACCCAGGCCCTTCCCCCACCCCAGCTCACTGGCAGGAGGAAGAGAAATGGAGCAGGGAGGGGGTGCAAGCCTGAGACTGCTGAACACCTAGCCCTGGAGATCTGCTTTGCGAGGAGAAACCTACATTGTGTGGGGCTCTGGAGGATGGGGAGCTGGGACATGTGGAGTGATTGAGAGACAGAGCCGGCCATTTGTGAAAGATGGGATCCACAACTGGCCACTCTGGGACAAGGGAAAGGCAGGCAGTTTGAGAGGCTTCCTAGCAGCGAGAGGGCTGCTGAAGGGGTGGGATTTGCACAGAGCTGGCTATGCAGGAGAAGGAAGAGGGGGACAAGCTTGTCTGGGCGCACTCTTCCCAGCAGATTGGGAACTTGGGGAGCTTCAGGCACTCCATCTGCCTGGCTGGCTACTCAGATCTGAGGCTCCCCCACTGTGATACGCAGCCTGCTGAGCCTTCCTCCTAGCCTGATGGCACTAGCTCACAAACTGGCAGTAACTGTGCTGGCATCAGGCCAGTCAGAGGGAGGCCTCACCTACAACAGCTAGAGACGCAAAGCACAGAGGCTTACATCTGTGTGCTTGGCCCACAGGCTCTGATACAGGAGACAGGCATGGCAGATGGGAATCAGAAAACAGATCTTTCCACCCCCAAGCCACCAGCTCGCTCCCCTACAACTCCCAACCTCACTCTAGGGACTGAGCAGCCTCAGGGACTGGAGCTTCTGGACACTAGAGGGAACCACACAAAAATATGAAACATCAGAACATGGTTCAGACCAAAATCTCACAAACCAAAGGAAAAGGGCCAAATGAAATTGAACTCACCAATCTTCCTGAAAGAAAGTTCAAAATAAAAATCATAAACATGCTTATGGAGGTACAGAAAAATATTCAACAACACAGGAATGAATTTAAGTCGGAGATTCAATCATTAAGAAATTCCATATCTGAAATGAAACATACAATGGAGGGATTTAAAAGCAGATTAGATGTAGTAGAAGAGACAGTAAATAGAATAGAAATTAGAGAAGAGGAATACAAAGAAGCTGAGGCACAGAGAGAAAAAAGAATCTCTAAGAATGAAAGAATATTGAGAGAACTGTGTGACCAATCCAAATGGAACAATATTCACAAAATAGGGGTACCAGAAGAAGAAGAGAGAGGAAAAGGGATAGAAAGTGTCATTGAGGGAGTAATTGCTGAAAACTTCCCAAATCTGGGGAAGGAGATAGTCTCTCAAGACAAGGGACCCAAGGAAGACAACATCAAGACTATAATAATTAAAATGGCAAAGATCAAGGATAAAGACAGACTTTTAAAAGCAGCTAGAGAGAGAAAAAAGATCACATACAAAGGAAAACCCATGAGGCTACCATCAGATTTCTCAACAGAAACCTTACAGGCCAGAAAGGAGTGGCCTGATACATTTAGTGCAATGAAGCAGAAGAGCATTGAACCAAGAATACTCTACCCGGTAAGGTTATCATATAAATTTAAAGGAGGATTAAACGATTTTCAGATAAGCAAAAGCTGAGAGAATTTATCTCCCACAAACCACCTCTACAGTGCATTTTGGAGGGACTCCTATAGATGCAAGTATTCCTAAGGCTAAATAGATGTCACCCAAAGGCTAGACAAAGAGTACAGAATATGATTCATAAATAAAAAGAATGGAGGAGGAAGAAAAAGGAGGAAAAAAATCTTTAGGTTGTGTTTGTAATAGCATATGAAGTGAGTTAAATTAGACTGTTAGATGGTAAGGGAATTACCCTTGAACCTTTGGTAACCACAGATCTAAAGCCTGAAATGGCAGTAAGTACATACCTATCTATAATCACCCTAAATGTAAATGGTCTGAATACACCAATTGAAAGATGTAGAGTCACTGAATGGATAAAAAAACAAGACCCATGTATATGCTGCCTACAAGAGACTCACTTCAAACCCAAAGACACATACAGACTGAAAGTAAAGGGATGGAAAATGATGTTTCGTCCAACTAATAGGGAGAAAAAAGCAGGAGTTGCAGTACTTGTATCAGACAAAATAGGCTTCAAAACAAAGAAAGTCACAAGAGACAAAGAAGGACATTACATAATGATAAATGGGTCAGTCCAACAAGAGGATATAACTATTATAAATATCTATTCACCCAACACAGGATCACCTACATATGTGAAACAAATAGTAACAGAATTAAAGGGGGAAATAGAATGCAATGCATTTATTTTGGGAGACTTCAACACACCACTCACCCCAAAGGATAGATCAACCAGACAGAAAATAAAGAGAGCGAGCCACTGAACAATGTATTAGTACAGAGGGACCTAATGGACATCTACAGAACACTCCAGCCAAAAGCAACAGGATACACATTCTTCTCAAGTGCACATGGAACATTTTCAAGAATAGATCATATACTAGGCCACAAAAAGAACCTCAGTAAATTCAAAAAGATTGAAATTCTACCAACCAGCTTCTCAGATCACAAAGGTATGAAACTAGAAATAAATTACTCAAAGAAAATGAAAAAGCCCACAAACACATGGAGGCTTAATAACATGCTCCTGACCAAATAAAAAGAGAGATCAAGCAATATATGGAGACAAATGAAAACAATAATTCAACAACACAAAATCTGTGGAATGCAGCGAAGGCTGTGCTAAGAGGGAAATATATTGCAATACAGGCCTACCTCAGGAAAGAAGAACAATCCAAATGAACAGTCTAAAGTCACAATTAACAACACTAGAAAAGGATGAACAAATGAGGCCCAAAGTCAGTAGAAGGAGGGACATAATAAAGATTAAAGCAGAAATATATAAAATTGAGAAGAATAAAACAATAGAAAGAATCAATGAAAGCAGGAGCTGGTTCTTCAAGAAAATAAACAAAGTAGATAAACCCTTAGCCAGACTTATCAAGGAAAAAAGACAGTCTACACACATAAACAGAATCAGAAATGAGAAAGGAAAAATCACTATGTACACCACAGAAATACAAAGAATTATGAGAAATACTATGAAAAATTGTATGGTAAAAAACTGGATAACCTAGAAGAAATGGACAACTTTCTAGAAAAATACAACCTTCCAAGGCTGACCCAGGAAGAAACAGAAAATCTGAATAGACCAATTACCAGCAAAGGAATTGAATTGGTAATCAAAAAACTACCTAAGAACAAAATTCCTGAACCAGATGGTTTCACTGCTGAATTTTATTAAACATTTAGTGAAGACCTAATACCCATCCTCCTTAAAGTTTTCCAAAAAGTAGAAGAGGAGAGAATACTCCCAAACTCATTCTACAAGGCCAATATCACTCTAATGCCAAAACCAGGCAAAGAAACCACAAAAAAAGAAAATTACAGACCAATATCCTTGATGAACATAGATACAGAAATACTCAACAAAATATTAGCAAACCAAATTCAAAAATACATCAAAAAGATCATCCATCAGAATCAAGTGGGATTCATCCTGGGCATGTGAGGATGGTACAACATTCAAAAATCCATCAGCATCATCCACCACATCAACAAAAAGAAGGGCAAAAGCCACACGATCTTCATAGATGCTGAAAAAGTATTCAACAAAATTCAACATCCACTCATGAAAAAAACTCTCAACAAAATGGATATAGAGGGCAAGTACCTCAACATAATAAAGGCCATATATGACAAACCCAAAGCCAACATCATACTTAACAGTGAGAAGCTGAAAGCTTTTCCTTTAAGATCAGGAACAAGACAAAGATGCCCACTCTCCCCACTTTTATTCAACATAGTTCTGGAGGTCCTAGCCATGGCAATCAGACACAACAAAGAAATAAAAGACATCCAGATTGGTAAGGAAGAAGTCAAACTGTCCCTGTTTGAGGTGACGTGGCATTGTACATAACAAACCCTAAAGAATCTACTACAAAACTACTACATCTAATATCAGAGTTCACCGAAGTGTGGGATACAAGACTAATAATACACAGATATCTTTTGCATTCCTATAAACTAACGGTGACCTAGCAGAAAGAGAAATCAGGAAAACAATTCCATCACAATTGCATCAAAAAGAATACAATTCCTAGGAATAAACCTAACCTGAAAATTACAAGACACTCATGAGAGAAATTAAAGAAGATACCATTAAATGGAAACACATCCCGTGCTCATGGATAAGAAGAATTAATATTCTCAAAATGGCCATCCTGTCCAAAGCAATCTACAGATTCAATGCAATCCCTATCAAAATTCCAACAGCATTCTTCAATGAACTAGAGAAAATAGTTCTAAAATTCATATGGAACCACAAAAGACCCCAAATAGCCAAAGCAATCCTGAGAAGGAAGAATAAAACAGGGGGAATTACACTCCCTGACTGCAAGCTCTACTATAAAGCCACAGTAATCAAGACAATTTGGTACTGGCACAAGAACAGACCTATAGACCAATGGAACAGACTAGAGAGCCCAGATATAAACCCAAGCATATATGGTCAATTAATATATGATAAAGGAGCCATGCATATACAATGGGGAAATGACAGCCTCTTCAACAGCTGGTGTTGGCAAAACTGGACAGCTACATGTAAGAGAATGAAACTGGATTATTGTCTAACCCCATACATAAAAGTAAACTCAAAATGGATCAAAGACCTGAATGTAAGTCATGAAACCATAAAACTCTTAGGAAAAATACATAGGCAAAAATCTCTTGGACATAAACATGAGCAACTTCTTCATGAACATATCTCCCAGGGCAAGGGAAACAAAAGAAAAAATGAACAAGTGGGACTATATCAAACTAAAAAGCTGCTGTACAGCAAAGGATACCATCAATAAAACAAAACGATATCCTACAGTATGGGAGAATATATTAATAGATGACATATCTAATAATGAGTTGACATCCAAATTATATAAAGAGCTCATGCACCTCAATAAACAAAGAGCAAATAAGCCAATTAAAAAATGGGCCAAGGAGCTGTACAGAAATTTCTCCAAAGAAGTTCAGATGGCCAACAGGCACATCCAAAGATGCTACACATTGTTAATCATCAGAGAAGTGTAAATTAAAACTACAATGAGATATCACCTCACACCAGTTAGGATGGCCACCATCCAAAAGACAAACAACAACAAATGTTGGCAAGGATTTGGAGAAAGGGGAACCCTCCTATACTGCTGGTGGGAATGTAAATTAGTTCAACCATTGTGGAAAACAGTATGGATGTTCCTAAAAAACTCAAAATAGAAATACCATTTGACCCAGGAACTCCACTCCTAGGAATTTACCCTAAGAATGCAGCAGCCCAGTTTGAAAAAGACTTATGCAACGATATGTTTATTGCAGCACTATTTACAATAGGCAAGAAATGGAAGCAACTAAGTTTCCATCAGTAGATGCATGAATAAAGAAGATATGGTACATATACACAATGGAATATTATTCAGCCATAAGAAGAAAACAAATCCTACCATTTGCAACAACATGGATGGAGCTAGAGGGTATTATGCTCAGTGAAAGAAGCCAGGTGGAAAAAGACAAGTATCAAATGGTTTCACTCATCTGTGGAGTATAAGAACAAAGAAAAAACTGAAGGAACAAAACAGCAACAGACTCACAGAACCCAAGAATGGACTAACAGTTACCAAAGGGAAAGGGGCTGGGGAAGATGCATGGGAAGGGAGTGATAAGGGGGAAAAAGGGACATTACGATTAGCACACATAATGTAGTGGGAGGTGGATACGGGAAGGCAGTATAACACAGAGAAGACAATTAGTGATTCTGTAGCATCTTACTACGCTGATGGATAGTGACTCTAATAGGGTATGTGGGGGTGACTTCATAATAGGGGGAGTCTAGTAACCATAAATGTTGCTCATGTAATTCTATATTAATAATACCAAAATAAAAAAAGAAATAATAAAAAGAAGAAAAAATGCATAACTTGAAATGTCTACATTAGAAAAGAACAGTGTAAAGTTAACTAAATATCCATCTAAAGACGCTAAGAAAAAAAGTAAAGAAGAAATATTAAACATAAGAAAAGAAATCATTGGAAGAGAAAATATAAAGTATTAATATCATTAAGGAAAGAGGGGCTATGAATCCCGCAGACATTAAAATTTAACAAGGAAATATGATGAGCAACATTATGCTAATAAACTCAAAAACTTAGGTGACACAGAAAAATTTCCTGAAAAATACAAATTACCAAAATAAGCATGTGAAGAACAGGAATTTAAATATACCCAAATCCTAAATATTATTATTTATATAAATAACTACATATATTAAATATACATAAATGTATCTAGAAAAGAAACTGAAAATGTAACAAAAAGAAATCTGCCTTCCTCCTCCCCTGCAAATCTAGGCATAAATGGTTTGATTAGTGAATTTTATCAAATTTTAAAGCAAGAAATAATACCACTCTTATAAAATTTTTTTCAAATGCATTAGTTCCCAATGAGCTTTATGGGCCAGCATATGACCTACTGCATATGGCTTATAGCATAACTGT
Source organism: Smutsia gigantea (assembly GCA_032199065.1). Taxonomy (NCBI): domain Eukaryota; kingdom Metazoa; phylum Chordata; class Mammalia; order Pholidota; family Manidae; genus Smutsia; species Smutsia gigantea. Next base: position 29,037 of record JAVSCE010015232.1, read on the forward strand.
GATGTCAAAAAACAAGAAAAGAAAATCTCTTAAGAATATTGATAAATTATCAGCAAATTGATTCCAGAAATTTATAAAAAGGAGAATATATCATGACTAAGCTATGTTAATCCCAGAAATGCAAGGTTGGTTTAACATTTGAAAATGAACAGTGTAATTTGCCATATTTACAAAATAGAAGAAAAAAGTATGATTATCTCAGGCAGATGCAGGAAAATTGTCTGACAAAATTCAACATCATTTTTTATTTTAAAAAATCTCAGTCAAAATCCCAGCAGGCTTATTTTTTTAATTAGAGGAAAATGACAAGCCAATTCTAAAATATATATGGAAATGCAAAGATGCTAGAGTAGCTAGGAAAAACAGATTTGAAAAAGAAGAGCAAAGTTGAAGGATTAATACTATAGCACTTATTCTAAAGCTGTAGCAATCTAAAACAGGATAGTATCTACATACAGGTAAGTTAATAGATCAGTGGGACTGAAAAGAGAGTTGAAGAATGGGTCCACACTTACAGAATAGACTGCTTCTCTCTCAAGGTGCCAATAGGGATAGAAATCTTTTTAATAAACAGTGTTTTAAAAAGGATAAGGCATATGGGAGGCAATGAGACACAAATCCTACCTCCCACCATGAAGAAAAATTAATTCAAGAAGGATTTTAGATCTAAACATAAAATCTAAATTTATATATCTCTTGAAAAGTAGACATAGGCAAATATCTTCACGGTATTGCAGTAGGCAAATATTTCTGAGGGAGGATGAGGAAACCAATAGCCATAAAAGAAAAAAATGATAAATTAGACTTCATTAAAATGTAAAGCTTCTGCTCATCAAAAGACACCATTAAGATGATAAATAGACAACCACTGACTAGGAGTATATATAGAGAGCTGAGAAAGCACTTTTTTCCAGGGTATATAAATAATTCCTACAAATAGAACATAAAGGAAAGTAATGGAATAAAAAAAATGGGCAAAAGACCTAGACAATTTTGCAAAAGAAGAATATACAAATGATGGAAAAATGTACACAAGAAGTTTCTCAGCATCATTGGGGAAATGCAAATGAAAATCACACCTGCTAGAAATATATTCTGCACACTTGTTCCAAAAGGGTAAAATTCAAAACAGATTATATTAAATGTTAGCAAGAATGTGGAGAAATTGGACCTTCCATACATTTCTGTTAGTAATATTAAGTGGTACAGTTTTTTTGAAAACTCTTTGGCAGGTTTTTATGAAATACACACTTACCCCATGACCCAGCAATTATACTGTTATGTATTTACCCAAGAGTATTTAAAACAAAAGTCCAAAAGAAACTTCAACATGGATGTTTATAACAACTTTATTTATATTATCCCTAAACTGGAAATGACCCAAAAGGTCCATCAACAGGAAAATGGATAAACAAATTATGACATATTGATGCAATGGAATATTCAACAATAAGAAAAGAATAAACCATCCATATACCCAATAACATTGATGAGTCTCAAAATTGTCATAACTTAAAGAAGCCAGATACAAAAGAATAGATATTTTTCAATCACATTTATATAAAGTTCAAGAATGTGGAGACCGAAATCAAAACAGTGTTTGATGATAATGTATATGGATTTACTGGATAAAGGTAGAAGAAACTTCCGGAAGTGATGAAAATATATCCTGCCTGGAGTGTTTGATTTGTTAGAGTTCATTGTATTGTACCATAGGACACATATATTCCTCTGAATGCAATTTTTTTTCCTACATTTTTAATATTGACCATGTAAAAGTTGAGTAGAAACTATCTTCCAAGCCTTCAGTAACATATTTAGACACACGCGTACACGTGAAAAAAGTAACAAGCAGAAAATCTAAAAAGAGTAGACAGAAAAGTTAGACAGTGTCATGCCAATACCACCCAAGCTGTTTACAGCCTGTCTGTAAGAAGTTTCTCACAAGGGGAAAAACAGACAGCCCGTATTTGCACTGCCAACTTTGATTATGGAAGATAGCATGGGGATTGGACAGCTGCCACCACTATTACCCATCACCAGCAAACTACTTCAAGGCTCTCCAGCAGGTAATCTTTGAATACAAAACAAATATTGCAGAGAAACATTGACAGCTCTGGACCCATAAAAGACTATATAAAGAACCGCTCAATGGGGAAAGCTGTTGATGAATTTGAAAGACTGTTCAAGATATCTGGTGAGAACAGTGTGAGTCCAGACGGAAGAAGGAAATCAAAGTACACGACCAGATTGAGATTTTTAATCTCTGAGCCATGAAGATAGACTGAATCTTGCCTTTCTTAAGAGAAAAGTGCTGTAACTAGAAAGGCCTCTGAGAGAAGTTAAAGGTACACACCGAACTCCACAGAGAAGAATTAGCAAGAGAAAAATATGCCACCATTATTTTTGAATAGCTTTACCAGTAACATAGACATCTATTGTCACTTCAAAACTCAATTAAGGAAATAAGGAACTTCTTTGTGGGTGAGGTCTAAGCCCAAAGCAGGACAATTTCAAGACTGAATCTGATTAGCGTTGTGGCCAAAAACGGAGGGAGCAAAGTGTCAAGGGATGGTGGAATGATACAGTCAAAGCATTTACTGGGTCAAAAGAATGAGTAAAACACAAGATAGTGACAAAAAAAATATCCAGTCTGGAGAGGCTTCTGAAACATTATCAGTTACCCACTGATAAAGGGAACAGTTGTTGACAAGCTGGACAAGTTTGTATGATCTCTAGTTCTTGGGTTCCCAGTGAGATGAATAGGATGCACAGGCTGACCTTCTCGCTGACCATGCTCATCAAAATAATTCACAGGCAGTCTACTAGTTCAGCTGAAGCAGTATTTCAATAAAAGAAAATAATTCATATCTTTGTTCTTTGCAAAAGAAAAAGAAATCAGCACATTCAAAGATGTCAACGGCATAGACAGTTCAATGAACAGGTCCCCCCTTTGTTTTAAACAAAGGCAATAAGCATGATACAAATAAATATTGTATTTGTTGTTTCATGCAGTGTTATTCCTTTGCAATACATGAAATAACATTCTCTACTTTTTAAAAAAGTCTAAGCTCAAAAGCTACTAAATGAGGATAAACATTATACCTGATTAAAATCTAACAGCAACCAAGCCCCAAATGCATTGTCAGTACGGTCCTCATTTGAATGTGCTGAGTGTTACCATAGTTTAAAAAGGGCATCTAGACGTAGTAATTGTGTGACCTTCTGGCCAGGAGAGTGAGTTAGAGAAAGCCAGCGGCCAAGACCCTGCTGATGCAGAAAGAAAGATTTTCTAGAACACAGGTAAATGCTGTTTGTTTGGGGTAATGGTTGGGAGAGGGCCTTCAGGGGCCTTGGTCGTAAGAGCCTGCCTTTCCCTCCCCTGAGGGTTCGAGATCAGAGAAAGCTAGAGTACCATTGCATCACCTAGGTGTTCCCAGCTAGCCCACGACTAAGGAGACCAAGGAAGACGACCTGTAAGGCTGTCTCCCAGTTTTCCCCACTCCCAAGGAGGATGACTTTGGCTCTGTACCTTAAGATTAAGGACATTTTTATTAGGATAGAAACTTTCACTCTATGAAGAAAGGAATTCAAAGCTGACCAGCAGGAAGCAGGGAAGAAGGGTGCTCTTCCTTTCCTTTTCTCTCTCTTTGAACTCCTCCTGTGCTTCAAGAGAGGTAAGGCAAGACCCAGTCTGTTCCCACTTGGGGATCTCTCCCATTTCTGTGTTTCAGAGTAATTGTGTCCTGGTGCTCTCTGGAGCCCTCACACGATGAGCTCTGGGTTCTCTCTCTCTAGAAGTCCTCCGTTTGCCACCGCCTGAGAGATGTATTCCTCCTGTGCCATCCCCCAAAGTCATTGATAATGATAATAATAAAAATAAAAGCCTGAAACAAGAAATTGAACTAGCTCTGAACTACATGGCGAGGAAACTTTCTGACCTGCTCTTTCTCCTGCCTCTCGGCTAGTCGTCTCCACGTATCAAGACCTCTTCTCTGAACTCCACAACGATGAGGCCTATTCATCCTCCATGTCTTCATTTGGTCGTTCAAAAGACTCTCATCTCCCCGCTCACATAGTTCTATCTCATTGTTTCCCATTTCAGTAAAGGGTATCTGCCTATTAAAGTTAAATTTAGGATTATATTTGATCTCTTCGGCTTCCTTAATTATCTCATATCTATTTATTCCCTCAACAAGTCCTGCCAACACAACCTACAGAGTATCTTGATTTTTCCACTTCTGGACCTAGCCAATGATGCATATGTCTCTTGACTATGTGATAATAAATGGCTTAATTTTAAGCCATTAAGTTTTTTTTTTAAGTAAAAAATATTTTATTTATAAAAAATTCTAACCACTTCCAAGCTTTCAGTTAATGGTAATATTTTTGCTGGTGGAGGGTCTTGCCTCAATGTTCAATGGCAACTGATAGATCAGGATGGTAGTTGCTGAAGGATGAGGTGGCTGTAGCAATTTTTTTTTAATTAAAAAAATTTTTTTATATTTATTTATTTATTTTATTAAGGTACTATTGATGTACACTTTTATGAAGGTTTCACATGAAAAAACAATGTGGTTACTGCATTTATCCATATTATCAAGTCCCCACTCATACCCCAATTCAGTCACTGTCCATCAGTGTAGTAAGTAGATGACACAGATTCACTGTTTGCTTTCTCTGTGCTACATTGATTTTCCCATGATTCCCCACACCATATGTACTAAACATAATACCCCACAGTCCCCTTCTCCCTCCCCCCACCCCACACTCCCACACCCCTCCCCTCTGGTAACCACTAGTTCCTTCTTGGAGTCTCTGAGTCAGCTACTATTTTGTTCCTTCAGTTTTGCTTCGTTGTTGTACTCCACAAATGAGGGAAATCATTTGGTACTTGTCTTTCTCCGCCTGACTTATTTCACTGAGCATAATATCCTCCAGCTCCATCCATGTTGTTGCAAATGGCAGAATTTGTTTCCTTCTTATGGCTGAATAGTATTCCATTGTGTATATGTACCACCTCTTCTTTATCCATTCATCTACTCATGGACACTTAGGTTGCGTCCATATCTTGGCTATTGTAAAAAGCGCTGCAATAAACAGAAGGGTGCGTATGTCTTTTTGATTCTGAGAAGTTGTATTTTTTCGGTAAGTTCCAAGGAGTGAGATTCCCGGGTCAAATGGCATTTGTATTTTTAGTTTTTTGAGGAACCTCCATATTGCTTTCCACAATGGTTGAACTAGCTTACATTCCCACCAGCAGTGTAGGAGGGTTCCCCTTTCTCCACATCCTCACCAACATTTGTTGTTCTTAGTCTTTTGGATGGTGGCCATCTTTACTGGTGTGAGGTGATATCTCATTGTGGTTTTAACTTGCATTTCCCTGATGATTAGTGATGTGGAGCATCTTTTCATGTGTCTGTTGGCCATCTGAATTTCTTCTTTGGAGAACTGTGTCTTCATATCCTCTGCCCATATTTTAATTGGGTTATTTGCTTTTTGGGTGTAGAGGTGTGTAAGTTCTATATATATTTGGATGTTAACCCCTTGTCAGATATGTCATTTACAAATATATTCTCCCATACTGTTGGATGTCTTTTTATTCTGTTGATGGTGTCCTTTGCTGTACAGAAAATTTTTAGTGTGATGTAACCCCATGAGCTCATTTTTGCTTTTGTTTCCCTTGCTTAAGGAGATGCCTTCAGAAAGAAGTCGTTCATACTTATATTCAGGAGATTTTTGCCTATGTTGTCTTCTAAGAGTTTTATGGTTTCATGACTTACATTCAGGTCTTTGATCCATTTCGAGTTTACTTTTGTGTATGGGGTTAAACAATAGTCCAGTTTTATTCTCTTGCATGTAGCTGTCCAATTTTGCCAACACCAGCTGTTGAAGAGACTCATTTCCCCATTGTACGTCCATGGTTCCTTTATCATATATTAATTGATCATATATGCTTGGGTTTTATCAGGGCTCTCTAGTCTGTTCCATTGGTTGATGGGTCTGTTCTTGTGCCAGTACCAAATTTTCTTGTGTACTGTGGCTTTGTAGTAGAGTTTGAAGTTGGGGAGCATAATCCCCCCAGCTTTATTCTTCCTTCTCAGGATTGCTTTGGTCTTCGGGGTCCTTTGTTTTTCCATATGAATTTTAGAATGATTTTCTCTAGTTCGTTGAAAAATGCTGTTGGTATTTTGATAGGAATTGCATTGAATCTGTAGATTGCTTTAGGCAGGATGGCCATTTTGACAATATTAATTCTTCCTATCCATGAGCATGGGATGTGTTTCCATTTTTTGGTATTTTCTTTAATTTCTCTCATGAGTGTCTTGTAGTTCTCAGAGTATAGGTCTTTCACATCCTTGGTTAGGTTTACTCCTAGGTATTTTATTCTTTTTGATGCAACTTTGAATGGAATCGTTTTCCTGATTTCTCTCTGCTAGGTCATTGTTAGTATATAGGAATGCCATAGATTTTGGCGCATTAATTTTGTATCCAGCAACTTTGCTGAATTCAGATATTAGATCTAGTAGTTTTGTAATAGATTCTTTAGGGTTTTTTATGTACAATATCATGTCATCTGTAAACAGGGACAATTTAACTTCTTCCCTGCCAATCTGGATGCTTTTTATTTCTTTGTGTTGTCTGATTGCCGTGGCTAGGACCTCCAGTACTATGTTGAATAGAAGTGGGGCTAGTGGCATCCTTGTCTTGTTCCCAATCTTAAAGGAAAAGCTTTCAGCTTCTCACTGTTAAGTATAATGATGGCTGTGGGTTTGTCATATATAGCCTTTATTATGTTGAGGTACTTGCCCTCTATACCAATTTTGTTGAGAGTTTTTATCATGAATGGATGTTGAATTTTGTCAAATATTTTTTCAGCATCTATGGAGATGATAATGTGGTTTTTGTTCTTCTTTTTGTTGATGTGGTGGATGATGTTGATGGATTTTCAAATGTTGAACCATCCTTGCATCCCTGGAATAAATCCTACTTGATCATGATGGATGATCCTTTTGATGTACTTTTGAATTTGGTTTGCTAATATTTTGTTGAGTATTTTTGCATCTATGTTCAGCAGGGATATTGGTTTGTAGTTTTCTTTTTTTGTCGTGTCTTTGCCCTGTTTTGGTATTAGAGTGATGCTGGCCTCATAGAATGAGTTTGGAAGTATTCCCTCTTCTTCTACTCCTTGAAAAACTTCAAGGAGGATGGGTGTTAGGTCATAACTAAATGTTTGATAAGTCATCTGGTCCAGGCGTTTTGTTCTTAGGTAGATTTTTGATTATCCATTCAATTTTGTTGCTGGTAATTGGTCTGTTGAGATTTTCTGTTTCTTTCTGGGTCCGCCTTGGAAGGTTGCATTTTTCTAGAAAGTTGTCCATTTCTTCTAGGTTATCCTGTTTGTTAGCATATAATTTTTCATAGTACTATCTAATAGTTCTTTGTATTTCTGTGGTATCTGTAGTGATTTTTACTTTCTCCTTTCCATTTTGTTTATGTGAGTAGACTCTCTTTTTTTCTTGATAAGTCTGACTAGGATTTATCTATTTTGTTTATTTTCTTGAAGAACCAGGTCTTCCTTTCGTTGATTCTTTCTATTGTTTTATTCTTCTCGATTTTATTTATTTCTGCTCTAATCTTTATTATGTCCCTCCTTCTACTGACTTTGGGTCTCATTTGTTCTTCTTTTTCTAGTTTCATTATTTGTGAGTTTAGACTGCTCATATGGGAATGTTCTTCTTTCCTGAGATAGGCCTGTATTGCAATATACTTTCCTCTTAGCACAGCCTTCGCTGCGTCCCACAGATTTTGTGGTGTTGAATTATTGTTGTCATTTGTCTCCATATGTTGCTTGATATCTGTTTTTATTTGGTCATTGATCCATTGATTATTTAGGAGGATGTTATTAAGCGTCCTTGTGTTTGTGGGATTTTTCATTTTTTTGTGTAATTCATTTCTAGTTTCATTGCTTTGTGGTCTGAGAAGCTGGTTGGTACAATTTCAATCTTTTTGAATTTACCGAGGCTCTTTTTGTGGCCTAGTATATGATCTATTCTTGAAAATGTTCCATGTGTACTTGAGAAGAATGTGTATTCTGCTTCTTTTGGGTGTAGAGTTCTGTAGATGTCTGTTAGGTCCATCTGTTCTATTGTGTTGTTCAGTGCCTCTGTCTCCTTACTTAATTTCTGTCTGGTTGATCTGTCCTTCAGAGTGAGTGGTGTGTTGAAGTCTCCTCAAATGAGTGCATTACATTCTATTTTCCCCTTTAATTCTGTTAGTATTTGTTTCACATATGTAGGAGCTCCTGTGTTGGGTGCATAGATATTTATAATGGTTATATCTTCTTGTTGGATTGACCCTTTTATCATTATGTAATGTCCTTCCTTGTCTCTTGTGACTTTCTTTGTTTTGAAGTCTATTTTGTCTGATATAAGTACTGCAACTCCTGCTTTTTTCTCCCTATTAGTTGCATGAAATGTCTTTCTCCAACCCTTCACTTTTAGTCTGTGTATGTCTTTGGGTTTAAGTGAGTCTCTTGAAGGCAGCATATAGATGGGTCTTGTTTTTTTATCCATTCAGTGACTCTATGTCTTTTGACTGGTGCATTCAATCCATTTACATGTAGGGTGATTATGGATAGGTATGTACTTATTGGCATTGCAGGCTTCAGATTCGTGGTTACCAAAGGTTCAAGGTTAACTTCCCTACTGTCTAAGAGTCTAACAACTCACTTAATATGCTATTATAAACACAATCTAAAGGTTCTTTGTTTGTTTATTTGTTTGTTTTTCCCTCCTCCTTTTTCTTCCTCCTCCATTCTTTATATATTAGGTATCATATTCTGTACTGTTTGTCTATCCCTTGATTGACTTTGGGGATAGTTAATTTAATTTTTTATTTTCTTAGTAATTAGCTGTTCTATTTTCTTTACTGTGGTTTTATTACCTCTGGTGACAGCTATTAAACCGTAGGAACACTTCCATCTATAGCAGTTCCTCCAAAATACACTGTAGAGATGGTTTGTGGGAGGTAAATTCTCTCAGCTTTTGCTTATCTGGCAAGTGTTTAACCCCTCCTTCAAATTTAAATGACAATCTTGCTGGATATAGTAATCTTGGTTCAAGGTCCTTCTGCTTCATTGCATTAAATACATCATGCCACTCCCTTCTGACCTGTAAGGTTTCTGCTGAGAAGTCTGATGATAGCCTGATGGGTTTTCCTTTGTATGTGATCTTATTTCTCTCTCTGGCTGCTTTTAATAGTCTGTCCTTATCCTTGATCTTTGCCATTTTAGTTACTCTGTGTTGATGTTGTCTTCCTTGGGTCCCTTGTGTTGGGAGATCTGTGCACCTCCATGGCCTGAGAGACTATCTCCTTCCCCAGATTGGGGACGTTTTCAGCAATCACCTCCTCAAAGACACTTTCTGTCCCTTTTTCTCTCTCTTCTTCCTCTGGTACCCCTATAATGCGAATATTGTTCCGTTTGTATTGGTCACACAGTTCTCTCAATATTCTTTCATTCTTAGAGATCCTTTTTTCTCTCTGTGCCTCAGTTTCTTTGTATTCCTCTTCTCTAGTTTGTATTTCATTTATCGTCTCCTCCACCATATCCAATCTGCTTTTAATACTGTCCATTATGCTCTTCAATGATTGGATCTCCAACCGTAATTCATTCCTGAGTTCTTGAATATCTTTCCATACCTCCATGAGCATGTTAATGATTTTTATTTTGAACTCCCTTTCAGGGAGAGTCATAAGGTCCATATCATTTAAATCTTTCTCAGGAGTTGTATTCATAATTTTACTCTGGACCAGGTTCCTTTGGCATTTCATATTTGTGTATGGCGCCCTCTAGTGCCCAGAAGCTCTACTTTCTGGAGCTGCTCAGCCTCTGAAGCAATGCGGGGATTGTAGGGGAGTGGTATTGGTGCCTCTGGGGAGGAAAGGGCTGTTTGCTGGTTCCTGGCTGCTATGCCTGTCTCCACTGCCTGAACCAGTGGGGCTGAGCACACAGGTATAAGCCTCTGTGCTTTGCGTTTTTAGTTGCTGTAGACAGATCTTTCCTCTGGCTGGCCTAACGCCAGGGTAGGTTTTCCTGGTTTTCAAGCCCAGTGGGGCTGGCCAGGAGAAAGGTGCAGCAGTCTGCCCATCACAGAAGGGGTTCCTGGAGCCATGCAGGCAGCCAGGCAGCCATAGCACCTGAAGATCATGAAAGCTCCCAATCTGCTGGGCAGAGTGCACCTGGACAACCCTGTTCTCCTGTCCTTTCTCCCGAGCAACAAGCTCCATGCAATCCCTGCCCCTATAGCAGCCCTCCTGCTTAAGGGACTCCTTGTTAGGAAGTCTCTCAGACTGCCTGCCTTTCCCTTGTCCCAGAGCAGCTGGGTATGGATCCCTGCTTTCCACATGCAGCTGGAATCTTCGTCTCTCCAGGAATTCTGCCTGTCTTAGCTTTCCAATCCCCTAATTATGAGAGTATCATGCAAGCACCATGAAATGTAGGTTTGTGCTCCCAGAGCAGATCTCCAGAGTTAGGTATTCAGCGGTGCCACATCTCCACTCCCTCCCTGCTCCATTCCTGTTCCTCCTGCAGGTGAGATGGGGTGGGGGAAGGGCTTGGATCCCACAGGACCACAGCTTTAGTACATTACCCTTTTCTGTGAGGACTGCTCTTGTCTCCAGGTGTATGCAGTTTGTTGCAGTCCTCTTTCCTGTTGCTCTTTCAAGAGTAGTTGTATTAGTTATATTTTCATATTATATGCGGTTTTAGGAGGAAGCCTCTGTCTCACCTCTCATGCTGTCATCTTTAATCCAATCAAGCCATTAAGTTTTGTGGTGATTTGTTCCATAGTGATAATAAATACCGTTACTCATCTATAAAATGTGGATACGGATAATTAACTCACAGAACTGTTGCAAGGATTAAACTATATATCATGAGCACCTCATGTTTCATAGGTATTCAATAGAGAGTTGAACCTGAAACTGGAATATTACTATGGAAAATTGGAAAGGGTTACCACTACAAAAATCCAGGGGTGGTCAATAAATGCTTGTTTGTACGATGTAAATATTTTCCCTCTGGAAAGAAAAAATTTAGAGTTTCCTGAAAAACTCAAAGAAAAATGTATTTTATACCCCATTCATATATTTCCTGTTTTTATTTTGTATTTCAGAAAATGTAAAAGAGAAACAAGTCTTTGAATGTGGTCATAATCCTGGTGTCTTCATTATCACCATCATCAGTAATATCAGCCACAAAAATTTCCTTGAGTCTTTATTTTATTCATAGAAATGCTTCTCAGCTCTCAAGTTCCTTGAAGATTAAGGTTGCTCATTCCTCTTACGGAATAACAAGTCTAGCTTGTTTGACAAAATAGATCCATGTACATGCCTTATCTTCCCTACTTGACTGTGAACACACTGAAGATAAGACGTAGGTCTTGCGTATGCCTTTATCTCACCCTGTGCCCCACTGGCTCTCGCATATCAGTCGGGGCAGCAGCATTCTGAAATGAGTTCTGATTTACCTTTGTCTAAACAGGGACGAAACAAAGTGTCAAACACAAATGGCGGGATTGAAGGTCAGAAAATGAATTTGGACAAAATAGTTACTAAGTCCTTCCAACGACCTGGTGTTACTATGCTTTTCCTCTTTGTCTCTGTATTCCCTTTCCTCACCTTCAAGGACAGGGCATGATTAGGCAGTGAGGTGGTGGCCCAGGACACGGTAACAGGCCAGGAACTCAGGAGAAAGCAGTGGGCTCAGAGCACAGGTGGTGGCCAGCATTGTCACCCACGTGTGTACTGAGCAAATGAGTCAATAGGTTGAAGATAATGAGCAAAATTTCTCACTGTTGGAGAAAGGACTTGCAAATATGGGAAAGAAAGAAGGGGATGGGAGTGTGTATGTGATGTATCAGTATGAAAATATGTAAATATTTTTTTCTAGTTCTGTCCCTGTAAGGGCCTCCAAACAACTTCAGAAACTCTGAGTGTCCAGATCTTGATTTCTAAAAATCTTTATCCACTAAAAGAAACCAGGGGTCTTCAGAGAAATAGCTTATTTCAGGGAGTGGGAAGGAAAACACAAGATAAGTCTATATTATCTTTCTGGGGCAAATTGCAAGGAAGTACTCAAGGAATGATAGGCTCGTGTCAGAAGGACACAAAACCCTAGCAAGAACCTGGCACTGGCCAACTCTTGGAGGCTTAGCATCAAAGTAAGTAACAATAGAAAAAGGTTCCATCCTGTTGAGTAAAATAGGAATCCAAAAGTCCAGCGTGGTTTTAAAAATAAAGGAGGAATAGGCATAAGCTCCTCCTTAAGTTAGTAGGCTACCTAATTAGTGTAGAATAAATGATGGATATGGGAAAATGACCATTTAGACCCATGACACTGGTGGTTGACTCATTAACAGATGCTGAGGCTTCTGGGTTGAGGTTTGAAAAGGAACAGGATATTAACAAAGTCTCAGAGTATCTCTGTCCAAGACTTTTCAGTTGCAAAGGGAAAAACAGGGACTTTGAGGTGGAAAAATCTGACACCCACTTGACTCGTGATCACGTTCACATTACCAGTGAACAGACAAGTTGCCTCTTGATAGGGATGTACTGTGAAGAGCACAGCTTCATTTCTGTGGCATTCCTACAGGAATGCACAGCCTGCTGCAAATGGACATGGGGAGAATTGTACTGACTCAGCCTGAAGGACAGCCCACAGGGCGAAACTTTTCAAGATCCAGAAAGACTAGAGAAGATCAAGAAACTGTTCCAGATTAAAAGAAACTAAAGAAAGGTAAAAACTAAATGCAATATGTGATTCTGGACTGAATCCTGGAAAAAGGGTCATTGTGGAAGCATTTTGAAAATTTCTAATAGAATTGTGACTGTAACTTGCCCTCAAATAACCCAGCAAAAGAATAGGTTGAGTGAGAGAAAGAGAAGGAGGGAGAAAGAAAAGTTGATGAATATGATCAAGTGCTAGCTGACAAGTCTGGTTGAAACGGATACAGGAGTTCTTTGTACCATTGTTATAATGTTCAGAAAATATGCTATTGCTTCAAAATAAATTATTAAAGCATGTAATATATTATTTTAATTATTTATTCTTATATGTTGTTGTTTATTCCATTCCTATGACACTCTCACTGTATGTTATGGGTTGAATTGTGTTTCCTGAAAATGCATGTGTTGAAGTCCTGATCCTCTGTATCTCAGAATGTGACCTTGTTTAGAAACAGTCTTTGAAGATGTAATTAGTTAAGTCAAGATGAGGTCACACAGGAGTCAAGTCGGACTCTAGTCTAATATGACTGGTCCTTGTAAAAGGGGAAATTTGGAGACAAACAGGCACACAGCAAGAATGCCAGGTGAAGATAAAGACAGAGATTGAGTTGATGCTTTATAAGGCAAGAAACACCAAAGATTGCTGGCCAACCAGCAGAAGTTAGGGCAGAGGCCTGAAAGAGATTCTACCCCACTGCCCTCAGAGGGAACCAACCCTAATGACACCTTAATCTCAGACTTCTAGCCCCCAAAACTGTGAGAGAATAAATTTTTATTGTTTGATCCACTGAGATGATGTTTACAGCAGCCCCAGCAAATAAACAGACTCTCTGTAAATGTTTTGGGAAATAAAATGAGGAAATTACACTCTTACACAATGAGATGCAATGATTAGAAGGAACATTAAGAATATTTTTCTGGATTGGGAAAAGAGGGAGAGAATTATCTGTTATCCTTTTATTTGTTCAATGTGTAGTCTTTATTAACGATGTGACAGTCTCTGTTCTAACCACAAGGACATAGCAGCCAACTATATACAGCTAAAACTTTTACCTTCAGGCAACTTACATTCTAACAGAAGGAGGAAGATAATCAGCAAGTAGTAATAACTACTATGAAGAAATATAAAGTGAAATAGGGTAAGGAGATAAGAATAATAAAAGTTAACTATTTCAGTTGAGTGAATCTGAGAAGACTTCTCAAAGACAATGAAATGAGGAAATGTGAAAGAGCTTTCAGTTAGAGAAAAGAGCAAGTGCAAATCAGGAAGGAATTTGGAGTATGGAGGAAAAGCAGGAAGGCAATTTTCTGGAGCAGAATTGGAGATGGGAAGAGTAATCAGAGATTGCATTGGAAAAGTAGCCAAGGATGATATCTTGTAGGAGCTTTAGATCATAGTAAGGATTTTAAGTTTTATTGTAAGCGTCAGGAATGCCACTTCAGGCATTGCAATGACATAAACAGATTAATATTCTCACAGAGTTCCTCTGGCTGCTCTGAACAGACAGAGGGCTCACACAAGAGTGAGGAGACCACTTAGGGGATTGCACTCAGTAAATTCTGTTTGTTCCTCTAGAGCCACTGTCTACTTGTCTCCACGTTGGGTCCCTAGAACCTGACCTTGCTGCGCTGAGTCAAAAAGTCCCTTTGACATTTGGTTTCCAGCTGGATTTAGCCAGTGGGAGCTACCACCAGGAAACTGAGAGGAGAGCAGAGTCAGTCTATTTAATTCTTCAGCTCCCCTCCTGCAAAGCTGATGGGGGTTGGCTGCATCTCTCTACCAAAGGCCACAGCTCCTGTCAGGTGGCCCTTAATTTGTCTAATTTTGGTACCTGCTCCTTTCCTTTATTCCTTCAGGTCCCTGAGTAAAAATGACTCCCCTCTGTTATTAGCTCTGAGTTCCAAAACTTTTCTTCATTGGTTTCTCTAACCTAGACTTCACCCTTTCAAATAATCTCTTTATTAAGTTCTCTCCTAATTCATCAGTTTGAGTATATTATCTTTTATCCCTGCCAGACCTTTGACTGACACTGGACTATACAGTAACCTGATGTCTTGGGGTATAATGGTCTCAGTTAAGGTAAAAAGAAGTTGGATTTGGAAAGTATTTGAAAGTAGAGTTAATAGTATTTGATGATGGATAGACTGTAGGAGGTGTAAAAGAAAAACGAAAAGAGATGATTCAAATATTTGGCTTAAATGTCTAGAGCATAGAGAACTTATAAGCAGCTTTTGCAAGGAATAAAGAATTAATTGTATTCATGATAAATTTGAAGTGTTTGTTACAAATTCAAGTGTGAATGTTAAGCAAGTAGTTGGAGTTCAAGAAAAAGGTCGGTATTAAAAATACAGAATGTCTGCTTCCAGTCAAGATGGAATAACAGGGGCTGGGTTTACACTTTAACCTGAAATGACAAACACATCTGAAAAATATTTGAAACAATAGTTTTCAAGAAACTGGCTACCAGAAAATGAAGGACAGCAAAGTAGTGAGACAAGAATCCAATAAGGTAAGGTGTCTGATTTCCCTGACTCAGTTCCTAGAAAGAGTTTATATGCTGTGGTACAGGGAAGGGAAACCCAAGTAAATCCTAGACAACTGAGGAGACGGAGCTGAGAGTTCTGAGAGACCAAGGAATTAGGCTTCCCAAGACAGTGTCCTGGAAAAGAGAAAGCTGCTCAGAGAATTCCAGAGATATGCCTATGATCCCCCTGAAGCATTTAGCAAAGGACAGATCAGTGCGTGTAGGTGAAGAAATTATCCAAGACTTAGGAAATAACCACTTGAATGACACTTGAACCTCACACAGGGCAAAATAGTGTGTGCCCCCACTAGCCAGATTGAAAAAGCCCTCATGATTCATGGATCATGGATAAACTAATCGAAAAGGTTCGCCTCAACAGTGGGGATTAGTAACCTATGGCTGATCACAGGTCTGGTCTTACTTAGCAAATCTTAAAAGCAAGTCTTGAAAGGATCAAATTCTTTCCAAGTAACTACTTCTCAGAATAAAGCTCATTAATAGTTGGAGGAATAAAATATACCCAGTGCCCAACAAGTTAAAATGTACAATGACCCATATGAGGAGAAAAAACAATCACTCTAAACCAACTAAATAGATGTAGATGTTAGAATTATGAGACAATGGTTATTTTTACTGCATCCTATACATTCAAAAAGTTAAGCAGAGACATGGAAAACAGAAAAGGACCCAGACTTTTAGAGATTAAAAACTACAATATCAGAGAGAAAAAAATACATTGGATTATTAGATTAATGGCAGATTTGACATTATAGAAGAAAAGATTAGTGAACGTGAAGCCATAGTAATGGAAACTATACAAAATGAAACAAAAGAGAAAGGAATAAAAATAACAAAAAGAATTATTTGGCTGTGAAATAACTTAAAGAGGTCTAGGTAAAGGAAAATGAGAAGAAAAATCAAAAGATGAGAAGAATGAATAAGAATTAATGTAAAAAGGCCAATATTAAAGAAAGGAAGTTGATAGAAAACTTCGAGGATAACTTTTTTGAGACTTAACCACCTATTTCCTTGGACAATAAAACTAAGCAATTGATAATGTAACTTAAGTCAAAGTAAGACATACTAGTGTGGGATCCATTTGCAATTATTTGGGGGAAAAATATCACTAATATTTTTATTTTCATGCTCAGAGGAGCCGCACAAGATAGTCTTTGCTGTTTAGCCATTGTCAGGAGGATATTTTCCTTTTGTCTTTTCCTTTCTCATATCTCCACAAGTTTATGACATGTTCAACAGATCCACTGAGGCCTCTAAAGTAGTTTTTATTTGAAATTATTCCTAAAAATTCCTAAATTAGTCTACATTGTTCAAAGATAAGTTTTCTGTTTTGATTAAGATCATTTCAAATTTGTTTTGTGAATGGTGTGATGGTGAACAGTGTGACTTAGAAGTAAATTCTGGAAGGAAGAACAGTTGAGGAAAAATATTCAAGCTTGCTGTGATTGTCACTGGGTTTGTGAGGAGCTGGAAAAGACGAGAGAGGAAAAGAAGAGAGACAATCAAGCAGGCTGGTGGGCACCACACAACCATTCTTTACACACCATAATTAAAACAGAGTTTAAACAGGAAGCTAAAGTCTATGGGTCTTGGTTTGGTCTGGGCCTCAAAGACAGAAAGAAACTGGAGTAGAAGAAAGAAAAAATTGATAATTTTAAATATATCAGACTACTTATTTTCAAATTTGTGAATATGAATATGCTAATTTTAACTATTCTTCATATGAGTGAAGTCAAAGCAGAAACTTAACTGTATTCTCTACTCATTTTCTCAGTGTACCTAATGATAGTTTTGTTTTCTGAAATTACACCATTCTTCTCTAATTTTTCTGACAATAGACATATTTTACAGCATATTTTTAACTATTCTATCACTAGGCGATTCTACCAGTGCATAATTTGAAAGCAGAGCAATTAAATCACTTTGCCTGTGATCATTTTATACCTTTCTCTTTTCTGTCTTTGTCTTATTTTCTATTTGTCTTATTCCCTCTCAATACCTTTCTCCATCCTTTTCTACTCTCCTTCCCTCCTTTCCCCTCCCCCCATCTCTCTGCTCTCTCTGTCTTCATTTTACAGTGAAAAGAAAATAACTTTTGTGGCATTAGACGCAGAACAAGCCTCTTATTTTATAACGGGCTGCCAAGGGAAAAGGACAGGGCTGGCGCTCACTCATGGCATTATGTGAGCATGACCAGCAAGTTTCCTTTCCTTTACTAGCAGCAAACATGACCAGAATTGTAGAGAATACAGAACACTTAAAAGGAATACCTTTGATAAGAGTCATGCTGCTACTGGTTGAGCTGAAAAGGCACGATATTAGATTCTTTAGTGGTAATTCTGTAAAGCAAAGAGAGGAAATTCCACTTTTTTTAATATTTAAAATATCTTCAGCAGTAAGCCATTTTAGAAAACTATGGTTGAGTCCTTCATGTAAAGATCCAGTCCAAATCACAGCTGTCTTAAACTGTATCAAATTTATGCATTTGACAGTAATGGGTGGTGCCCCTGAAAAGACTCAGTTGGCCCTGTTCCAAGTGGACCAAGTGATTTAACTTCAGAGAATATAAGTTGGGAGAACTTTGGAACTTATCTTTCCAAGCTTCTAACTAATTCAAGAATCCATTGTATAGTATCCCTGGTAAATGCTAAACCCACCTCCATTTGAACTGCTCCAAAGATAGGAGCCTCACTCCCTTAAGCACTGTAACATGTTCATGTTTTTGGATGATGTTAGTTGTAGAAATGTCTTCTTTTTATTGAAATAAAATCTAAGTTCTTGTTGCTTCTATTCCTGGAGGAAGAATGTAAGCTCAGCACTGGTATCTCTGCCCTGGGAGCTGTTCTTATTTTCTTAGTTCAGAGAAACCCATCTGGTCAGCGTTGGGAAGACAATGAAGACATCTGAGGATAGTGTGGGAAGCAGAAGGACACCAGGGCCAGACGAACAGAGACCCAGGATACTGTAGGGTCTTGGGTGGTATAGTCATGGCTAGGGTGACTGTATGACTTACCAGATAAACCAGAACACTTTCAAGAATGAGAGGTGTTATTAAGAACCATACTGGGACAAGAGGCATGAATTGTTACTGTCTCAGAATACATGAAACATCATAATCAAGTTAAGAAAAATGTCCCAGGACAGAAACAACTCTGTTCACCAAAGTGTATACACACACTTTTATTTTATTTACCACCACCACCACCATACTCACACACACAAACATGTACACACACACACTTGAAGATAGATAAATTGGGTCACAGTATATAGATAGATTGAGTTATGGTTCTGCGTTATGAGCAATTCAGTGTGGGCAGAAGTGATGTACCCTGCTTCACACACAGCCGTACATCTGAGTCATCTGAGGGTGGTTCCCATTGATTACTTGGTGGTGGAAACATACAGTGGCAGGAGTCTGGATCCTGAATTTATTGCCTGGAGAAGAGTCACACAGGAAACCACTGACTGCGAACATTGTCATGAGACTCTCTGTGAGCAAAAACTACATCTTTTTTGCATTGAGGCTCTGAGAGTTTGATTTTGTTCATTGTAGAAGTTAATCATCCTGAATAACACAGCTCCCATCATGGATATACCAAGATCAAGTACCACAAAGCCAATTAAAAAAAATCTGCTTTTCAGAGTGTATCCTTAGAACAGTGTAATGGGTGTGGTAATGAATGATTTCCTAAAATTTCAGTAGCAGAAATATTTATCATAATGTGAAATTTACAACCATCTAAATGTCCCAACAGTATGTGTTGGTTACAAAGTATGGCACAATTAATTGTAGGATGAATTATTACACAGCCCTTAAAAATGACACAAGAAAATAGTCACACACACTTTAGCAAGTTTAGGCTACATAATGCCTTGAAATTATATCTGTGTATGAAAAAGTATTTTAAATATATGCATTTAACAATGTCAACAACAGTATTACTACAGATGATGGATGTAGAGGAGATTTGTATCTTCTTTACCTTCTGAGTTTTTCAATATTAAAAATTATAGATATATACACATAATATCTTTAATCAGACATATATGCTATTTTTAAAGCATCTCACAGACAACACCTAGGTGAACCTCAAATGTTAGAGGAGAGTAACAGATTATTCAATGCTGGGAAAGGGCCTTCAGGAGTCACAGACTAAGAAATTGCTCCGACAGAGAAAAGACATCCAGTATCTGTGGCAAAGTTGAGCTCTTGCCTCCATCCCGCCTGCCTCTGTACTCCTCTAGCCCCTATGCTGATCCTGTCTGTGAATGTGCTCCTGAAACGATAAACAGTTAACTGGCTAAGCAAGACATTCAGAGACTGTCATCAGATCTCTGGCAGAGCATTTCCCTGAAACTAACTCTTTCTAAGGTGAAGAGTAAGAAGGTGGAGGAAAAGCTTGAAAGTCATTTCCATGTATTGCTGAGTATCTGTAATCTTATTTATTGCAACCTTTCTTGATCAGAAATAATCATGTTAATAAACCTTGAATCTCAAAGGGAAACAGAAAACACATGGAGAGTCCTTTTACATTTTGTATTTCTCTCCCAGTTTAATACTAGATGAACACAAGCAATTTTTCAAACATTCAAACATTTCAAACCATCAGAATCATGTCTTTTTTGAGTCTTTCGATAGTCTTCAAGAAGCGGGCCTTTGCAATTTAGATACTCTAGAAAACAAAAATCTCAGTATTCCTGATTTGCACACATGGCATTTAATTAAAGGAATATGTTCAGGGTTTTATCTTTCTGTTTCCTGGTTATGTTTTAAAGTTGATCTTTATCTGACTTCACCTTTTAGAGTAATAGGCCTTTTGCTTCCCAGTCTTCTTTCACTTGCCAGAGGTTTTTAAAAGTGGTAATCCAGAAACAAAAGTCAGGGAAATCAGACACTCCAACATTTTAATGAGGGATTTAGCTAATCCTCTTTCATAAATGTTTAGAAATTCTGTCACTGGAGGAAGAAGCACTGTGGGCTGAATTTCACCAATAAGACATGTTTATAAGCATTATAGCTCAGCTCTATTTGAATCTGTTATCCGTGGTGATGGTATGCCCCACCTGATGTCCTAGTGGTCAGATGTTTTCAATAAGGATTGCAGGAAGCAGGGTTCTATAAATTATCACTGAGCGATCTCTCAGTCATCTCTTGTGTAAGTCCTGATTTGTTAAAATAAATTACATATTTTACTGGGTTACAGATTATTTTAAACCACTGAAATGAAATTGTACAAACGTGTTCTGTGTCTGAATATATACACTTTTCAATCATTTTACTCTCAGAGCTAAAACTATCTGAGGTCCACAAATAAATTCATGTCTCAGATGTTTTAAATTCTAATGAAATGAATTCATTAGATTGATAAATTCAATGAAATGATAAAACATTTCCTCCATGCTGTCCTAACATAAACAACTTGTATTGATAATTTATCTGGAAATAGTGCAGCCAGCTCTAAATCCCCGCAGCACTTTTTTTCCTTTGTGAGGAGAAGTTGAGTGCGGGAGGGCTTTCGCTAGAACAAAATGAACCACTGAGTCATGAGTCTGAACAGTGCTTCTTGTCCAGACACCAAGGTGAATGTACTCACAGAGCTGGGGCTAGAATTCCAAGAAAATATACTATAGAGCAAGTTCAAAGTCATAGTGTCACTTTCAGGGCCAAGCTGAGACATGTGGGCATATGGGCTAATAATTTGTCACTCCTTCCAACTGATCCATTTCTTTAAATATGAACATATATTAGCAGGCTAAACTCTGAGAGGAGCAAGGGTGGCGTTCAGAAATCAGCCTCTCCTCATGTGTAGAGTCGTTTAGCTTATATTCCTCACCAAGGACAAACATTCTTTAGAAGGCATTTGGGAAGAAAAGAAACGTTCCTTTGAGAGACCCATCTTCAGAAAACATTTTTGAGACCATCAAGTGATCCTTTCTTACTTGAACATGCTTCCCATCATTTCTGGTTCCTGAATATTACTTAGTATCTACTTCATTTCTGGTACCCTGCCTGGCTGTGGCTACCAGGGTAAGCAAACAGATTATCATGGTGTTGTGTCCAGTTGTTCGCATTTCTCTCTGCCGGAGTTCTGGAAAATGCCATTGGCTGAGGCTGCCAGTATTTTCAGTCCTCAGTGGTAGTTTAGCACCCAGGTGCTTGCTCGGCTGGCCTATTCCTTATGTTGAGGCTCTGAACATACTACTTTCTGAGGGACGAAATAGCTTGACCTTCAAAAACCCATTCATCTATTTCCTCCCTGCCAACCTAATTTTAATAACCCAGGAATGAACCACCTGCTATGTTTTACTAACAACTTGAAGCTGGACTAAAAAAGCTCTGTGATGTCAGATGGCGAGAGTGGCATCGAGGGTTCAAGGAAGGTCTGACACCATGACTCCTCTCCACTGCCATGGTTGTGCGTGTGGGGTGTGAGGGCTTGCAGACTTTCACTGCATCTTCCTTTCCCAGAAGGCACAGAAAGACAGGTAGGATTTTATGGAGGCCACTGTTTAAATCACATATGGTAGGCTGCTCCTTTGATATCATCTGTATTACTAGGGAAAGACTTGCCATGGTTTTAAAGAACGTAAAACAAACATCAATAAACAAAAAGCTGAAATCCTTTTCCACTTGTATTTCAAAGTGAGAAGGTCAGATACACAGTGGTTTGCATGGTGGGTATTTCCGAGGTGGTAGAAATGCCTTTCATCGTATCATACTGTATCTTTCATAGAGTATAATACCAATGACAGTGTTTGCTGGGGTTGAACCAATTCCTGAGGTTTCTCAAGCAGTCCCTCAGTGCACAAAAACATTGTTTTGTGTTTTGTTATTTCAGTACTTTTCCAGATGCTATCTTAATCTTAAAGCAAATATCAATTTACTCCACTTAGATTATGTTCTAATTGTAGTTATTTTTTATTGTTCTGATTTAATGGAAACATCATAAAATGGTGTTTTTTAAGAAAATAAAAAATATTTTCAGGCTAGAGAGGGAGGCCATTTTTTCTTTACATTAATGTATCTGTACTTCTTGGCTTACTTGAAGAGAACAAAAACGCGGCCTACCTATAAACTAACAAAACTGGAATTTCCTCTTTCTTGAGAAAGTAAATCAAATGTCTTCTTAAGCCTCAGGGAGATGTGTTAACTATAAATTTTTAGCTGACACATACCCCAGGACTGGCAATGATAAGGAAAAAATTCTGAAGTGACCTAAAATTGAGTGACATAAGGGTCCGTGAATGGAAGGGAGAGACAAGGGAAGGTCGTCAGTCAATAGGCCAGAGACTCTTCGTTCCTGAGTGAAGTTACTTCAACAATTATCTAGAAGGTCCCCAAGACCACTGCATCCATCTTACACATGAACAGTCCCACAAGCCTTTTCTATGGACTAACCACCTCTCCCTACTCTCCAAGCTTCACATTAGCCCACCTTCTTTATCTGTAGCCAATGTAAATTTAAACAACTTTCTTTCCTCAAGACCCCTTATAAATGTTTCCTGTTCCTTGAGTCTGGTGGGCAGTTTGTTTCTGTGGACTGTCCTTGTTGCTGGTGAAGCAGAAGCTTCCTGTCCCAGGATTTCCTGTCCTTTTTCTCGCTAGCATCTGTAATGGCTCAATAAACCCTTTCATTTCAGAGATCTCTCCATCTCTAAAGTTTTTGATTTGTCAGCCCCTAATAAAAAAGCAGCAGGACATTAATAGTACAGCTAAGCAATCAGCGCATGCCTTTCTTTCGGGCTTCCTCTCACTGTCTCTTAGCTGCTGCCTCTACTATTCCTCTCTTCCCTGACTCCAGCCAAGGACCCGACTTTCCCAATTGGATTTTTTTTTTTCTGAGTGCCCATTCGTCACTACATTCAACTCAAACTAAAAGGTCAAATGCAAATATGAAGATTTAAGGACTGAGTGGTCTACAACATCAGGATTGTAAATTATCGACAAAATGATAAATGTTAACTGAAGTTGCAAAGACAGTATGTCTCTTTAACAGCTATATTGCTAATAGACACACTTATCACTTATCTAAACATGTCTCAGGTTTTGATTATTTGTTGTATGTAAACAGGGATGGGGACCGTGGAAAGGAAGTTTAAGGTTTTCAAGGGGCAGTTGTTTTTCAATCCCTTCGTTGTTCTTCTACGTGTTGATATTCTGCCTCCCAAATTCTAGAAACAACTCTAATGACTTGATAGGAATGTCTTTCATGCAAACACATGGAGTAATTGAAAGAATTAAAATATTCAGTGAAAGTTCCATGCAGAAGCAGCATACTTTCTGTGAGGCTTCAATGATGGGTTGATGGATATTATTATCACAGAAATTATGAAATCCTGTCAATAATATCAAAGTAATTTTTTGTTTTAAACTAAGAAAAAGCTATTTTAATCCCTTGGAGCTTGGGGGGATTGCAGTGAATGAATCTAAAAAATTTAATTAAGTGTACATATGAAACTGACACATGACCTCCGAAAATAAGCAGCCAAATGATCCCTATCGCCTTCTGGTGCCATGGCGTAGACCCCAAAGTGCAGCGCAGCTGGTAGAAATGTTTCTGAGCTCGCCAAATATCATCGTTATGTATTCACTCATGAACAGAGGAAGCTCCTGTACCCTCAGAGACTGCAGGACTAAAAGGCCAGGCCCCATCTTATATGCAGATTCCACTAGGTCTGTGTGTGTGTGTGTGTGTGTGTGTGCACAATATTATTGACTCAAATTGTTTAATTAAAGTTAAACCATTCCATGCACTTAGCACAGGGCTATATACCCAGTATGGTAAGACCAACTAAATACCAATTAAGGTTAATGAGATGGATGGATACCAAGAAATGACTAACTGCTTCCACAATGTGGAAAATGGTGTAATCAGTGTGATGTCGGGCAGGGGCAAGAGCTAAGCATCATGAAAAAGCAACCAAAGAGCTGAGATATAAACAGTATAGTGAGAACAGGAGAGATGCATTCCATCTTACAGCTTAGATTCCATTTTAAAAACCAGGAAATTTGGAGGTAAGATTCCTAACATATTCTTCAGTAAACAGAAAATAACTCAACCCACTTTGGGGGCAGGGCTGGCAGTCCTGATTGATATGTTCCCAGAGGGAGGCTTCTATCCTGGAAAGGAATCAACCAATTTCTTGTGTTAAGTTAATTTTGCAGTATTACCTGGAGGACTGATAATAGAAGAGAAGCGACACAATGTCTTTCACCAAAGATAAGCATTTTGAGACCTCTTTACAAGTCAATGCCCCTGGCCCCTTGTTAGTTCCTGAAAAATCCTTAGAAGAGGGAACCCCCAGCCTTTCAGGGTGCCTCCTCTCTGAGGATGCCTGCATTTGCTTTAAGTGAGTACCTTTAAATAAAGCTTTCTCACTGCTCCACTTTTCCAGTAGTGAGCTTCTTTGTTTCTTTGCTGTTTCATTCTATTTCCAACTCGCCACTTATTCTCCACTTTGCTCCTGGTAAGTAGGGAGGGTCTGCTGAGAGCTCTGATTTGGGCCCGCAAATTCACATTGCCTGGATGACCCGGGATGGAACTGCAGCTGCGCGATCTGCTCTTTAGTAAGCAGCCTGCCTGAAACTCTCCTTTCTTTGGGAAGTTCTCAGAACATAATCTCACCCCATCCTGTGCTCTGTGGCTCCCCCAAATCCTGAAATGGTAGGGGCTAGCGCCCACGCTGTGCAGATCCACGTGAGGCCAGATGACCCTGGCTTTAGGAGATGGCAAAGGAAGCTGCCCTAGGCCGAGAAGGAGTTCAGCAAACTTTTCCTCTTTCCCTCTGCACTTTCCTATTCTCAGCTGCCTGCAAGGCAGGTACCATTCCCTGCTACTCTCACTTTAATGAATTCCTTTCTTACCTATACTCATCCAACCTGTTTGAGAATTCTTCCTTGTTCGGAGTCAAGAACCCGGCTCTGCCCAGATTGAGGTTTCAGCTGGTGTCCAGGGAGAGACCTCGCCAGATGCAGCTGCCTGGCAACAAATGCACTGAAATATGTGCAAATTGATAATATAGAAAAAAAGTATAGTACTGTGAACATCAATGCACAGTAGCTCAAGTCAGAATCACTGTCAAATGATACGAAGTTCATTTTCAAATTCCACAAAATACCTGGAATCACAATTGCTCTTTAAAACTGCAGAGACATACAAGAAATAAAACATACAGTCCTAATTTTGTAATTATTATGCTACTGAATGTTAACGAATAAATGGTATAAACAAAATGCAGTTTTAAGAGTTTTTGTCAAACCTGAGAAATTTGCGTGCTTGCATCTCTGTGGTGTGATGGCAAGAAATGCCCAAATATTTCAAAACATAGAAAACTCACATCAAATATGTAATAAAGAGAAGATATTAAGATGGTGAGTTAATCCTAAGAGAAAAATACTTTGTGAGCAGGAGAATCTTCCCTGAATGTCTGGCCATGTGTGGGTTGGACCTCATTTTCATGTTTGCTCATACAATTTAAAACATCAGATTTTACAATCAATATAACTGCATTGATCACTTTCCATAGATACATCTCATTACCACATATTTTTTAGAAAAGCCTTCAGATACAATTGTTTGTGAACTGACAACCAGTCACATAGTAAGAGAACTTTAAATACATGTGCCTATTTTACATAATGTTCCTGGATTTAAAAAAATCCTGTGTGAGCAAGATCTTTATAACCTTTACTTGTGATCATTCTAAGTGGTTTGTATATTTAACACAGTATAAATGTTAGTTGTGCTCAGAAACACAAATCACCATGAAATGACTGCAACATGCATCTGTATTTAATGATGGACTCCCAGATTTGCACCTGTCAATATCTATCTGCAAGAAACACAGAAGAATGCATGGATGAACCTTGTGTTTTACAACTTGACGTCTTCATGATTCCGTAATCACTTATTCCACAACCTGTATCACTGCAGAAAGAGCCGTTTTCTGAATGGTGCCCAGCTTCCGTGTGTGAGTTTAGCCCCTTGGGTTAGCTGTGCTTCCTGTTCAGATCTCAGTGCTTCACTTGCCTGCTTTTCCCTGCTTTCCTTTCAGCTGTGTGAGCTGCTTTATTTCGACGTTTTAAATACAAGCTTCCTTAAGATAAAATGTGACTGGGTTCTTTGGAGTGCTTCCTGGCATGGATCCTTTTGCAAAATGGATGTGCATTAATAATAGATACTATTATAAAGCTACCACTGGGCTCCCACTATTAGCAAAGGTCCTAAAAGAATTATAGGCCTCCATTTTGGTAGTTGCCCAAGCTGAACACTGACCAACCTTGAGGGGCAAGAGAGGTGAGGTATAAATATGTCATGTATTTACTTATTTATTTATAAAATGGAAAGAAAAACTATTAAACAGAGCCCTAAACAATTGCTACATAAGTCCAAGTTACTGCTGCTATCCAAGTCAGCTTTTAAAACTAATAGAAGCAATATATATTTTTAGTCTTTTCATTTGACTCTACTGGGTAGTTGTGTGAATATTCTCCTGTTTTAATGACAGAACCATCTCCTAATGCCACACTGGGATGTCTGGTAATATTTATAATTTAGAATATCATATTAAGAATAACAGCCTGCTAACCCTGATCGTGTAATATCCATTCCCATACTTTCCAAAATGTAAGTCTTAGAGGACTGCTTGCTGGAGACAGCATCCAGGGCTTCTAATGTGAAGATGACAGGTTGCTCTACCACACAACTGACATGTAGTGTAATTTCTAAAAAATTTAATGGCATGCTGCCTGTGAAAGAACTACACAGGAGTTACCCAAAGGGCAAACAAAAAAATAAAAAAGAGGGAAAAAGGTAAACCTTATGGAACACTTTTTACAGCATTTTTCTGAAGCAACAGCAAGGAGAAAAAGCTATCATCCTGTCATGAAAAATAGATCTAAAACAAGCAGTGGTTGTGGAAGGTTGTGAAAATGCAATAGAACCTCAAACCTCTAAAGAGACTAGGGCAACCCTTTTGGAATAGCAAGCAGATTGGTTAAAGGGTGACTAACGTGTGATTGAATCATTCTGCTTGCCTCTGGGTCACACTGTCCCTGCTGACAATGGAGGACACACCCTCACCCTCACCGCCAGTCTGTGCGGAGCAGACCAGACACTCAGGTAACCTGACTTTGACTTTCTCAACTCTGAGTCACCCTAAGGAAACTAATACCATTAGTTAAGGAGGATATCAAGCCAACATCTGGTGTCTTCTCTTTCTTGGTGTCTTGACGCAACAGCCTAACGCTGGAAGGTTTTATTAATTCACTTTTCATTTGGAGAGATGTATGTAGAATATTTGAAGCTGTATGAAAATATAATGCCAATTGCCTCTTATAAATACTACAGATGTAAACATTTCAAATGAACATATGGATCCTGCTTAAATGGGTATTTTAAATGTAACCATTGGGGCGAAAGTATCTGTAATCAATAATAATACTGCTTAGGATCAAATTTCCAGACACTTCTCAGGAACATTTCTGGGTTAATTAGAACTGGGCATAGCAGGAGGAACCATGCAACCCCCTCATCCTACTCATGGATCTGCTGTATCTCTGAAACCCAAACTTGCATTTTAAAAGCTGTTGCTTTCCCCACAGTCATCATGGGCTGACACCAGCAACTAGTGGTGTCAAGTATATGACCAGCAGTTGATGGAACCGTGGAAGGACAGAACTGAAACTCACAGACCTCTCAACCTCTTCAACCACAAGCCTGCAATCTGTTGCTAGTTGAGCTCGTGTCTTCCCAGTTGTCTCCTTGAGAAATGAAATTATTTTCATCAGAAAGGAGAAGGCATTCAGTCTTCATAGGGAGGAAAAGGTGATGGTGGGAAGGGTTTCTCTTTAAACAAAATTTAGTTCCCAACAAAAAAATGGCGAATCAGGTAGCTTTGAAAGAGACGACAATGAAGAGGCAGTGAAGCCTTCTAAATGCTAAGGAAGTTATTAAAGGCATGCGCTTTCCCCCAAAACTACACTTTATTTTTGATTCCCTACTTGTGGTGTGGTCATTCATGGACACAGAAAAGGCCAACCATGAAGCCCTGGAGCTCAGCTTCCTTTGACACCGTATTGGCCAATGTGCCTGGCAGGGTTGGGGAGTCGGAGGAGAGACAACCACAAAAGGGAGAAAATATACAAGAAAGGACACGTGTGCTTAGCGACCTCACGGGCAGATAGACCTCTGGCCAGACATAGGCATGTCCTCTTGACGTCCAGGTGTGCCAGCTCCCTTCTTGACCAAGCCTGTCCCTGGAATATTGACCTGTGTTCCTCTTCGGGCCCCTGTTCTCCTCATTGAAGGTGCTCAAAAGTGAGTTCCGTCATGAACAAGTAGGCTGTGAAATGAAAGAGAAGCTAAAGATCCTGTTCATCCATAAACCAGACGAGCAGTATTGGAATAGTTGAGATTCACTCACAGCCATTTTTCCCAAAATAATATCAGAAAGGAAACAGGTTTCATATTTCACAGACATAAAGTTTAGATGACCCCACTGGGAACATTAAATATTGTAATGTTACCAGTTCTTCCCAAATCAATTTGTATCTTCAGAATGCAATCCCCAAACAAAATCCCAGTGGAATGTGTTGTGTAACTTTGGAAAAATGATTCAAAAATACATCTGAAAAAAATAAACATGGGGAACTGTCCAAAGTCATGAAAAAGAAGAATTAAATACTGGAACAAGAAAACTAATTCTATTATAAGAGCCAATAATTAAAAGCATTGTGATAATTGGTATAAGAATCAGCTGACACACCAAGGGAACAGAACAGATAACCCTAAAACAGATCCTGGAATAGGAGAGTCAGAAAATACTGCAAACTACTGGTATTTGTTAATTAGCCACATGGAACAAAATAAATTGTTTTTAACTTTCATCATACTAATAGATGATATATATATTTATAGATAGATAGAGAGATAGATGTAGATAGAATCTGTGCTGGATTACCAATATTAAATGTTAAAAATAAATCCACAAAGATTACTGATGCATATTAAATTAATCTCAGGATATGAGAAAAATTTCAGAATAAAAAGAATTGGACAATCTGCCATTTGGAACTAGATATCTAAGCATCATATGTTCTTCATTGTCATAAAAATTAAAACTAGTACCAGCCTTATCACTAAGAGAATTTGAATAATCAAGTGAAAATATGTAGCTCGCCAAAGGCTGTCAACTAGTTATAAAAAAGAAAGGAAAAGACTGAGCATACGCTTGACCCAAAGGATAATATATGCAACTGGTCAGTGACTGTCATGCTATAAAATGCTTAGCCAAATCTGAAACAAAAATAAGAAGCTCAGATTTTAGTTTGTGATTTTCTCAGGGACCCTATAACACAGCAGATACCTGAAAGTAAGCTGAGCTTAAAAAGCAGGGCAGAATGTGTTATTAATTGCTCACAGAGCATTTCTGAACAATGTTCCAAAGTCATTGATAACTCAGTCCAGGTTCTAGCTTGGTAAATTATTCCAAGTTTTCCACTGACTTGGAAGGTTTTAGTCTGGAAAGAAGTCTAGACTCTATAATCTGATGTGTGTTTAAACCTACAGGCTTAACACATATTTAGCACTTGAATAAAATAACATCATTAAAAAAAATGTATAAATCAAGTTACCGCCTGCGTTATGCAAGCCTAAAATTTGCATCAGTTTGATCTTGGTCTATAAAATGCAACACAAAAAGAAACTATTTTAAAAACTGGTGCTTACTAAGCTTCCTTTCCAGAAAAAGAAAGAGGAAAGAAAGGGAGAAAGGGAGAAAGAAGGAGGGAGAGGAGGAAAGAAGAACGAAAAACAGAGAAAAGAAAGGAAAAGAAAGGCATTATTGTGACAATCTTTCCTATGATTATGATTACTATTACAAAGATGATGTATCTAGCCCCAAATTATAAGTGTTCAATGCTAGATATATGATAATTATCCTTCTTCTTAATGAAACAACAGACATTTATGAAGCCTCACCTCCCATCACTACTATTTTCACCCATCTGGTCTGTGCAGTATCAAAGAGGAAGTTTGCATTCACACCTCTTATTACCACCTTAGTTTATGAAATACAATATATGACATGAAAAATTGATTAACTAGAATAAAATAAAATAAACTCAATCTAGGGGAAGTATATTCTATTGGATGTTCTGAAAAGAAAAAAAACAACACAACTGGAACTGTTCTGATTATTCAGAAATATGCACAAAGCTCTGAGATGGGACAGAGGGAAAGAGGGAAAGAGCCATGTCCATTGAGAAAGGCCAGAGAGAAGGTGAGGGAATGGCAGCCCGTTCCCCCAAGTAAGGCAGAAAAGGGGTCAATCTGGCTGAAAAACAGAGAAGAGGGAAGCAAGGGAAAGACGTACAAGGAAGGCAGGACAGGTCACAGGGAAAGGGGCTCAAGTCCCCACTTCAGCTTTCTGTCCTTTATGCAGCTAAAACTGAGCAGGCTGTGGGTGTGCACAGCGGTGGAGCTGGGGGAGGAGGAATCAGGAGCGTTTCCTTCAGAGTCCCTTCACAGTATTTTTCCTTGCCATCTTACTTTATATCTTGTTTGGATTAAGTATTGAAATGACTTAAGAAAATCCATTTTCAACAATCAAGCAAGACCCTTCTCTGCTGCATTTTAAAGATCTTGGACAATGACATTTCCAATAACTAAAGATATGCCCCATGAATAATATACTGTATTCCCTGGAATACCATTGTTTTCTATCACAAATGAAGTATTTCTTTTCTGATTCAGTATATTTACCAAGATTCTATAGCCATCTCCTTCCTATGTTCATCTATCTACTTTATAATTTGCTTCCCTTCTCAGCCCTGCCAAACATCCTTTATCCTAAGTTTTTATGGTTATTTTTCCTTACCAGCAACACTTGCCCTTTTCTTCTTCCTTCCCTCTTCCTATAGCTTTAGATTCCTCAGTGAGGTTTATGTACATATATATTCTTATCTTTTCAGATTTCTTTTCTGTTTGGGTCACCACCAGCCTAGAGCTCCACTTCAGTGAGTTAATTCAGGAGCTGAAATAGTTCCCCTTCTTGGTGTTTTACTTATTGTCTAGCTCAAATTCACAAGACTAAGAACCTTCCTTTGTGCTTTAAAAAGAACTGGTGAGTAGGGCAAAGCATGTCTAGGAAGCAGGACGGCAGTGAGCAAGAGGGGCAGCAACCCTGTTACGTCCTCGAGATCAGCTCTGCCCTCTGCTCCCTCCTGGCACTTGCTGAGCTTGAATGTCCTTTGAGTCATCCATGTTTTATGACATCCCTTCCCAACCTCCCATGCTGCTTTTTCACCCCTTAATTCCTGTCAAGTGAAGAATTTGTCTTCCACCAATTTTCTGTTTACCATGGTGGATGATTCAGTCAATACATAAAGGTGTAAGGAAGGACTGTAACATTGATGAAAAAGGATGATAGTGAGTGAGCCCAGCCTCTCTGCCACTCATCAATGTGCATGGTTTTTAGCTCCATTTTACTGCTGGAGACATGGTTACAGTTACCGCCGTCAGAAATGCTTGGCACAAGTATAGCTAAGGTACCTGTAGGGCAGTTGTTGGTGTGATGGCTGATCAAATAGGTATTAAAGAGTCAAGTTTGAAATAGTGCACCAAGGATCGCCTCCCTTTTACAACCTCAAATATTTCCTGACTTGATAATTAAGGTGTATTTTATCTGATCCTTCGTTTCCTTGAATTAAATAGACAATACTTATCTCAGTCTGAGTCAATGTTGCAGTTTCTGGACTATGGTTAGCAATGTACGTGAATGTGCATGTGCCCAAATGAAAGCAAACGTGGGCTAGACAAGCTGATGGAAGGAACCAGTGTTCCTATTTCTGCAGTCGGGATTTGGCACAAACATGAAGCTGTAGAACTTCTGTGTGCACAGAATCCTGCTTTGTTGACTAAAGCAGCTTGGGCTTTAGTAGAAATACATGCATGTGTAGAAGTTAATATAATAGATTAGCCAGTTCTCAAATACATTATTTTAAATACTTTGTAATTTAATCTCCCTAACTACAATGATGAATTCTTAATTTTATTACAGCATTAAGTAAACCTAAAAAAATTTTTTTTTGTCTTTGTCCTGCTATGTATAAAGAAGCAGCATCACTAATTATTAATTTGTATAGGTAGATGTAGAAATTTCCACCACGCCCAATGGAAGAGATGTCCCATCTTCAACAGCACAGAGAGATGAGGACAACAGTTATGTCACATGCACAATATTAATCCAGATTGGCAATTTAGAGAGACAGTGTGGTCTAGCTGGTAGACACCAGATGGTAAGGCATGGGACCTGGCTTCTATTCCCAATTGTACCACTGTTGGAGATTTGGCAGGGGATTCTGTCTTTGTCTGTCTTCTTATGTCAAAGTCCTCATAATCCCTACCCTCTTCCTTCACAGGTATGACATGAAAGGCTGCCCAGAAAGCACCCAGAGTTTCTCAAAAGTTTATTAATAAATATAAAGATATTTTAGTATTAAATGTTATTGAAAGCTACTACTCTCTCTCTTTGAGCTCCAAATGCTGCCTTCCTGCAGCAGGTGGGTAGTTAGTCTGCTTGTGGTTGTTGACAAGCTTGGTCATGGTAACATTAGCTCAGGCTTGAAAATAGTTTACAAAACTCTTCAGTCTTCAAATCTGTCTTGTTCACTTAGTTTGCACTGCTTCCCTATCATCTTCCTAATTTGAGTCCTTTCTTTCCTTACAATATTAACCTTTAACAGCCCAACCTGGGGAAGGAAGGAATCTTTATTTTTCAGTCAATGCTAAGCTAACTGGGTTTTGTAAAGTCCATGGCACTGTTGTGGGTCCCAGAGGGAGTTTCAACACACATGAAACATTTCAATTAATGACCTGGCAGCAAATATAAAATATAAGAGTCCTTCATAGAAAGGAAAATTGATATAGACTGAAAGCAAAGCTTCATGGTGTATAAGGAACTTGATCTGGGCGAAGTTAGGATTTGGATAGAAGGGAGCAGAATGGAGGACATTCTGAAAAGCTCAATAGACGGACTAACTTCAGGAAAGCAGGAATTGGGACACATGCATGATTATAGTCAAGAGTCAATATTAAGGATTGGCAGGAAATAGGTTGCACATAAATAGTATAGCCCCATTACAGAATGCAGGGTTAAATATGGGTATTATTATATCAATAAGTTCTAAGACTATAGGAAGCTTTGGAAGGTTTTGAAAAGAAGAATGTCTTCAGAAAGGACTGATTTGGGCAAACTAACTGGAGATAGATATTACGCAAGATGGCCTTGGGGAGGCCTGGATGTAGGGAGACTAAGGGCAGGGACATGGAGAAGAAGGAGAATAGTCAGAGGGCATTTAAAAAAAAAAAGAACTGCTTTCAGTAGAATAAGGATGCTTAAAAAATGCTGAGAAGGAGAGTAGGCATAATCCTATAGATTCCAAGGTGGGAAGGATAGCCTTTCCACATCAGGGAATGATATTTTAGACAATAGTCTGAGGGATTGGGTGATTATGCATATATGGAGAACAAACTGATACATTTGCTGAGAAAATGTGACCATTGGCATATCCAGGGAGGGACACGCCAAAGAAGCGTCCATCTGCAGAAGAGCGCTGTTTGCTGCCCCAGGGAGGGGCCGTGCAAGTGTGCCGCCATCAGCAGAAAGTCTGCAGGGATTTGCAGAGCCACCATGGGACAGAGAATCTGATGTGAAGTCACTAGGAGTGAGAGCAGGGAAAAGTCTCTTGGTTTTCCTAGATGGGTTCCTGATAAAAGCAAACAGGAGTGGAAGAGAATGAAGTTTTTGGTTGAAATTCTCTTAACCTTGGTAGTGGATTCCTATTAAATTGTTACCTTGATTTTATTAAGATACTTTTAATTTCCTTTAGATCTTTCCTTTAGGAGATAGAATTTATTTTGATGAGAACACTGGCTGAACTCCTTTTTGTTTACAAGAACCAGTAAATAAAGTTAAACAAAAGAGAGAAAATTCTAAGATGGCTGCATGATGGCAGGACACAGCCCTCCACCCGGCAATGTCTTCATTTATTCACTAAACAGCTTTGACATTCTAGAAATATAGAAATAAAGAGAAACCTTATTTGCTTTCATGGAGTTTAAATTACACAGAACTGATTTTCACAAAAATTAAGCGAAGATTTCTATAGGGGTGTGTCGCAGGGATGCTGTGCTAGTCCAGGTTTCAGGAAGGGTTCCAGGAGAAAATGTCACTTTTCCTAATTATTAGGGAAGGCGAATAATATAGGGACAGTGACATATATAGCACATAGAGAGAGACCTGGCATTTATTCCTTGTCTCAGTTTCAGGGTGTAAGTCCAGAATCACTGTTGCCTATTCTCCTTGAAATGCCTATCTGTGGGTGTACATTAGTTTCTGTAGGCAATTGACTTCAGGGGGAACACTGCAATACATTTTAGAGAATCAATATGAAACAAGGTATCTTCCCGAAGGACAGAAATTCAACTACAGCAAAAATATAGATTCCAGGAAATACAGCAGAGCAGTACTGGGGAAGCACAACCCAGGGAAATGTGCACTGATGCTTCCAGAGAAATAGGACTGGGAATAGATGTATGCTGTACCTCTGCCTAAGTCCCATGATGACAGATCAGTGCAGCCATGCCAAGAGGTAAGGCTATCAATATTTGCTCTAGACAAGTGATAGAAACTCATTGACAGAAAGTATGCACATTTTGTCTTCTTTATTAAGGAATACTGTGCCTATACTTTTGTTTATTTTAATGTCATTTTTCTGGTTATCAAAGTAATATTTAAAATATAGAAACAGAATATCACAATTAATAGAGTCAATATTTTTACAAATGCTTTATTATCTTTTTGTGTATATGTTATGTGTATGAGATAGGCGTATTTCATAGTTGAGATAATGCTGTACACATTGTTTTACAACTTCTTGAGTGTATTTTGGCAATCATAATTGAGGAATTGAAAAATATAGGATGTTAGCATCTGTCATTTGAGTGCCGTTTAGACAGAACCTACTGAATATTGGGAAAATACCTTGAGGGGCCATTGGTATATGACATGAGCCCCGGGGGGTATGGATTATAGCAGGAACTAGGAAATTACTACCTGCATATGTGAGAAAATGGGGGGAATTATTATTATCCTGTGCTGTGCAGAGACAGAAGAAAGCAGAGGGAAGAGAAGGAAGTCAAGGAGATGGTAAGAAGCAAGAGCTGTGTTTGGGAAGCAGCTAAGGAAATTTCCCCCGTGATGTGCTGGTCTGCTGACATTTATGCTTATTATTATGTTTGAGGACATTTAACTTGATCATCCAGTTTTCAGTAAAACCTTCCATATTTCAAAATATCCTGCAAGAGTGATTTTAATTTTTTGGCAGATACTGAGGAGGGAGTTCAATTGTATGTTGGGACAACATGGTGAAGAAAAGGGTCTGGAGGGATCCCAGGGACAGAGTAACCAGAGACCCTGAGTTAACCAGAAATGATCAGAGTATCTGGAAGGGTTTTGGGCTGTCACAGGATGTGGACTAGGTGGTTCTAGATGAGTACCTAGATCTCGGCAGGCCAGTAAATCTCACATGCATTTGAGTTAGGTTTCCTTGCCTTAAAAAATGCCTACTTCATTGAAGTAGTTATATTTATTAAAATCGATCAAATGATGTTCTTTTAGAATTTTAGGACATCCCATCCACCATGGTATGTTTCTGTCATGCCTAATATCATATATTTGTGATTCCTATCTTTTCAATTCATGTTGAGAATTATCTTTAAAAAGGCTAAGATCTTGGATTAGTTGATCTGTTCATTTTCTAATTAATTAATTTATGGTTATATCTTAATACATTGGTTTTATACATTTTTAACACATATCCAAAAAGTATAGAGAATAAAATAAAGTATCCTCATCTATCCACTTAATGTAAAACTAATATATTACATACTCAAATGAAATCTCTGTGTGTTGCTCCTCATACTCCATTTCTCTCCCTTTATCCCAGGGGGTGTCCACTACCTGAATGTGCTGCCCAACATCCTTTCACCACTTTTATAATTTTATTACCTATACATTAGCCCATAAATCAATCAAATATCTCAACCTCTTCCCCCACCAAGCACAAGCGCACACACTCACACCCTTTATTCTCTACATATTTAGGACTGAAATTTTAGGTCATAGAATACTTGTCCCTTCAGTCTTACTAAATTGTCCAATCTCTCTCCAAGGTATGTGTGCTGACTCATCCTCCCAACTGCAGAGAATTAGAGTTTCTCTTGTTCTACAACCTTATCTTACCTGTTGTCAAAGTTTTTGTCTGTGTGATTTTGTCTCTATATCAATTTATATTCCCATGATTATTAGTTCAGATTAGATGTATTTTCATGTTTATTGTATATTCAGCTCTTACTTTCTTGAATTGCCTATGCATACCTTTTTGCCTATTTTCTATTGGATTCTTTTTATTATTGATTTTAAGAATTCTCTATATTTCTGTAATTTTCTTCTATTGACTTGGTCATATCCATTGCAAAAAAAAATTTTTTTTCCTAAGCCTGTGTTTTGTCTTTTGATTTCTTTAAATAGTGTTTGTGATGTACATAAGATTTTAATATTAATGTAATCAGAGTTGTCAATTATTCTCTTATAAAAGTACACTGGGTCTTGCAAGGAAACACTTCCTGGCCTTCAAGATCATGAAGACATTTTCTAGTATTTTACTTTCACTCTTGTTTTCTTTAAATTTATTTGGTGGGATACATACATTATTTATTTTTCTCTGAGAGTAGTTTCTGTATTTCTTGATCAATTAAAAAAATTAGATTCCCAAATGTTCTCTTTAAACCACCTTTTCTATATCTCATGAGGTTATGTATATACAATGTTGTCATTGTTCTCTAAATATTCTTTACATAGGGTTTTTATTTACTACTTGTTCCTGGAATTATTTAGTAAAACTACTTTATTTAAAATGTCACAAATTTGGTTTATTTAAAAAAACGCCACCAGGATCTATCAAGGTATTGACTAGGTATTACCATTTTTTTTCTGGTACTATGCCATTCTTATCTGCAGAGTCTTTCTATTTCAGGAAATTTCCTTTTAATCTGCTTTTAAAATTTTTGGCCTAGTCATGCTTACCAGTGATCTATATGTTAGATCTTCATAGCTTAACCTTCATATCTACCATTTTCTTTCCCATTTGGTCTCTTTGTTGTTATTCTGTACATGTTGGGAGAGTGTTTCTAGTTTGCCTTTAATAACATAAAATCATTTTTCTGCAATGTCACTTTCATCTTATTCTAAATCTGATTTAAATTTTTGTGATAACACTTTATTTTTGTTTTTTACAACCTTTCTTTATTACATCCATTTTTTAAATATTAGTTGTGGTCTTATCCCATCTTTTATCTTTTGTTTCACAGCTTACAAGTTTCCCTAGGTCTTATTGAGAGGACCTCTATTCCCCCAGAATCCAGAGTTGGAGAGATGGAGATTTCAGGGCTCTACAATATCAGTAACAACTTAGAAGTCCGGTGGTCTGGGGCATGCCACAACATAACTTCCAAAGTAAAGGACAAATTATCACATGTCCTGACACAAAAAAGAAAACACAATGGCTGGTAGATCTCTTCAGGTTTTAGAGGCAGCATATTCCACATCTGGGAATACTGTTCCAACCTATACATCAGATATAATGAAAACCTGCCAGCTTTGAGTAGGACACAGAGCTGGAATGCGTTTTTCAGTGGGTTCAGGCTGTAATGCAAGCGGCTGAGTCACTTGAACCTTGTATTCCAGCAGACCCAGTAGACTAGGGTGTATATGTGGGTAACTAGGATAAACTAGGAGAGAAGATGTACAGGAAGGAGATGTGAGTGGCCCCACTGGACAGCACTTTCGTCACCCTCTTTGGGAGTTTAGACTTCCTACCTCCCAGCTCTAGATGCTGCGGGGATAGGGGTCCTAGCTGTATCCATCAGGGGATATGTATCCATCAGAAGACACAGGAAAAGTCCAGTTGGACTTTAAGCTCTCTAGCTGCTGCCCACTCGGGGCCCTAAGACCATGGCAAAGAGTACGAGTCATCATTCCTAGAAGGAGTAATTGACCCTGACCATCGGGAAGAAGTGGAAATCTGGTTACACAAAGGGAATGGAGTGGAGTGTGATTGGCACCCAAGAGATTCATCTGGATGTCTCTCCTTACTCTCACTCAGTGTTTGTGGTTTGCTTATGACATGGCCTGAAAAGGGCATGATGATTAGGGGCTCAGATCCCTAAGGCATGAGAGTCTGTGTCAGAGCCATTGAAAATTGAAGAAGTGCTAGCTGAGAATGAAGGGAATCCAGAGTGGATGGTAGAGGACACTGACAAGTAACAGTTGTGGCTGCGTGACCAGTTCAGGTACTGGAAGGCTTCTTAGAAATGCACCTTCTTAGAAATTTCTCCCAGGAAAAGAGCTCTGCTAGAATCCTTGAGACACTTCTCCCACAATTTATGCACAGAACTGGATCTAAGAATCACAAAGGGCAGTCTGTCATGAATGCTTTAATAGACCACTTAGATCTCTCTTCAATACTGAAGGACATAATTCCCAAGCTTCTGGGAGTGCTTCTGAATGATAGTTGCCAGCCTCTGCAGGAATTGCTCTCATCTGGAAAAGTACATTGATGAGGTCACACCCCTTCCTAGGAGAAGTCTGCATCTAGTGATTGATAGATACAGGGGTGTAAAGGCCCAGAAGTCTCTTCTAAGCTGGGATTGACTTTGAAGGCCCATCTTATCTTTAGAGCTCTCTACGGGTTTAGCTGAGAGCTTTGTTGAGATTGCAGTGTAGCTCAACTTCTTCTTTAGCCCCATCTTGCTTCCTTTATTTTTTGTTTTTGTTTTTTGCTACAGAGATTGATCCTGTGAGCAGTTTCTAAAAAAAAAATGTCTGCATATTAATCGCTATTTATCTTAGGGTCTACTTCCCTGGAAAGACTACTTACAACATGCAACTAGCATTCATTCATTCATTTATCTTGTATATATATTCATTTATAAATATATATACATATACATATATATGCGTCAGAAAAATAAAAATAAAACATAGAACCTACTTATAAAGAATTTACAGTCCACTCAGAGAAATATCATATATAAGGGAAAACAAGGCAGTGCTATGTAAAATAACATCAATACTGGAAATAATGAGAAGATCATGGTGACTAGGGGCTCAGAACTCCCAAGAAGGAGTGTTTAGGTCACATCACTAGGTTAAGTCTGCCAGAATTCTAGAGGAGCTATTTAATAAAGGCAAGTAGAGAGTTAGCCTGTACATAATAAATTGCTAATTGCACAGTGAAATGTCAAGAACAAAAGTCGCTATTCATTTTGCTGGAAAGATGTGGACTTCTATGCAGTTACTTTAGTGGGACCTGCAGTCATCCCCAGCTATAGCTATTTGTGACTATGTGTCTGTCATTTTACAGGTAAAATGTTAGCAAGCTCATCTTGAAACTTATCCTCCAATGCACAAAAATATTCATCTTATCCAAGCAGCCTTTATTAGTTGAAAAAAGAAAAATCTGACATTTTAACTCACCATTTACTGACTCCATAATAGGTTTCAATCCCTGACTGGGTAGAGTTGGGGTAGCAATATATTCTCTCCATGTGAGTCCAATCCAAGTTGACTGTTGAGGAAGTAGCCCAGTTGCTGAGTGTGTGATCTTCAAAAGTAGGGAAAAGAGATTTGTTTTCCAATTAGATGTGGGTAAGTAGTCTATTCATCTAAGGTGTTATCTTTTGAAAACATATTTATTCCATCTATGGACCATTTGTCATCTTCAAATTTGAAGGTTAGGCCTAGGATAGCAGGATTGTTTTAGGAATAAATACCTGGATCTGGCTACAATCCTGAATGTCTATGCTTAAACATTGTAAGAAAAGCAGTTTCTGTTCTTTTTCCATCTTCTGTATTTTATTAGAGGGAGAGACTATTCTTTCTCTCTCTCTCCTTCACTCTTTCACATATAGATGCTCAAAGCAGAACTTGAACTAATTTGTGTACATAGGGAACATACATTAGCACATTCATTAATTTTTTTTAAATATAAGAAAGACCTTACAATATTCTAGAAGTGTGATTTTATTAAAAT
Organism: Smutsia gigantea; assembly: GCA_032199065.1. Lineage (NCBI taxonomy): Eukaryota > Metazoa > Chordata > Mammalia > Pholidota > Manidae > Smutsia > Smutsia gigantea. The sequence continues at coordinate 69,528 of JAVSCE010015232.1, forward strand.
AATAAAGATGTGAAACAAAAACAAAACAATAAAAATTATGTCCTGCTGAGGTTAGTGAGGACCACACAAATTTAGGAGAGCTTGCTTAAACAATGATTAGTATATATTAAACATGACATTTTTAATAGCTGTATACATTGTAATTCTTCCTAAATGAAGACCATACTGAATTACATCTTTAGTTACTGTATTAAGGTTTAATCCAGAAAGCAGAACCATTATGTGTGATATGGAAGTATACATTTATTAAAGGGGCTAGACCACACAAATGGTTGCAACTGGTTGAAAAGCTGTTGCTGCTGTATCTGTCTGTGGGTGTAGTCATAAGGACTGACAGTCAGTTCTCCGTGTGAAGCAGAGTATAGGAAGGACTAACTGGAACCTGTAAGGAAGAATTGGAGCTCACATCTGTCTCTCATCACCTCAGTCCTCGGTAACATAGGTTACCCACAGAAGAAGCTGATAATCCTTTCCCATGGACCTGCACAAATGCCTATTCCAGGACTCAGAGAAGACAAAGGAAGAGCTCCAGTGGTAGCTGGCAGAGCCACAAGCCCAGCTGTGTACTGTGCCAAGGGAAGCCAGCTGACCAGTGACCATGTGCATGAACTGTAGGGACACCTAGCACCATATATCATCCTTCAGAGTGAATGGCTGCTGCTTTATTGCCATCCAAATCTTGTGCAAATTTCCCTTGTGGCCTATTCTAATCTGGAGCCATAGAGGCAAAGGCACTCTCAAAACTGTATTCCAGCTCAGTTACTTGGCCCATGAGCACAAGAGTCCACCTTGTCAACTTAGTATCCCTACATGCCTCTGCTAAGCGTGTTTAACTTCCAGATAAATATGAAAGAACATGATGCAACTATTCTCTATACAACCAAAACCACACTATCTTTATATAATATAATAGCCCCATATGTCACTTTATCCATCTTTGCTTACGTTCATTCTTTTTGAGGTGGGGGTCACACTCTCCCTTTGATATTCCCTAGCTTAAATATTGAACTATAAGGTTAACCACTAGTAACACGCCTTATATTGGATAGTAGGAAAATGGGAAATGGGGACAAAAGAATTTGCTCATTTATATAATATTTATATTTCTTATAAATATATAAATTGTATATTTAGATAAATTAGGGAAGATATCTACATAAATTATTTTTTTACTTATATAAATTAAGGAAGAAATACTCATGAACTATCCCAGGCTCATTTCTGTTCCTGGCAATATGGTCACTTGTATGTATGACTTCTTTCCTCCACTACCATTTTATCATCTTGCTGTGATTCCATGCCCAACAGAGTGACCCAAACCTTTATTCCTAAAGTGTCTGAGCCATCAGAACACCTGTCTTTGCTGGGCTATTGTAGTTTTATATTAATTTTTACCACAAGATAAGGGAATACTAAGAGGTGCCCTAGATGATCTCCTGTATTCTGGAAATACCTGCCCCTTATGTCCCATCTATGGGTGGAACTCAATTTCCCCTTATAGTCAGGATCAAACACCCCAGCCAGTAGAGTAATCCCTTATTTGCTTATTGATTCACTGGTCTCAGTTTCCAGGTGGCTGTCTCGATTTTCAGTTTAATGGAACCCTTACTGTGTCCCTGGTGTAAGCAGTCTTCTCCTGGAAAGTAAAACCCCTGGAGCAGTAGAACCCAAAATGGATCATTAAGGATAACAGTGAAAGGAGCCCATTCTTTGATCAGGCTGTGGGAAAAAAACAGTGCTATAATCTGGTTACTGATTTGGGATAAATACCACACTTACGGGACACTGTTCTGGCTCTACAAGATGCTACCACCCAGCTAGGGTCATAACAAAATCTTTAAAAGTCTCTTCCTTATCCACACTTCATTAGCCGTTAAAGGAGTTCCTTGGTCAGAAGTAATGCTAATGTGGAGTATGACAGTGAATACAGCATATAAAGATGTGTGCAGTACAGGCAAATCCGTCCCAATCAAGTGTCTGTCCTTGTGAGGACAAAGCACTGCCCCTTCCATGATAGAAATAGTCCAGTGTAATCAACCTGCCAACACATAGCTGGCTGATTCCTCTGGAGAATGGTGGCACCAGAATATCCTGTAGGCATTTTGGTAAGTCAGACCCAAGTATTTCTTTTTCAGTATGATCATTATGACCCCTTCCGATATGCTATACCTGTGGTTGAGAAGGAGGAGGCCATGTAACAAGTTTGGGTCCTAAGGTTCTGGGCAACTTGCTCATGACACTTAGCTTAGACCTTCATGACCTGCTCAAGTTGGTTCTCATATGCACCACGTGCACTTGGAAAGGGAGGGCTGCTCTGTATACCCATCTTTATGGTTTGCTGGTCAGATAGTCTATGTTGAGTACTTTAGGCAGCATGGCAAGTTGATGACCCATGGTCTAACATTCAATCTGCACTGGGGCCCAGGAGCAGACCAGAAATTGTTTCTTAACAGAAGAATTGATACCTGCAGAGTATAGCATAGCTTTGTTCCAAAATCAAGTAATTACTTCAAAAAATTTTTAAAGTCTGTCAACCTATTTCTGTTCTAGGGACACATTATTGGCCAGCCCCAAACTCTCTGTGGGCCGAACTACCTTGTTTTCTGGGCATAAAGTGCCACAACTTGGTTTCTGCCAGTGCAAGTTCTTATTGTCCCCATTGAAGCCAGGGGGTCTAGTGTGACTGCAGCAGTTGTCACTGGTATTCTGGACCCCATTGAAGCCAGGGGGTCTAGTGTGACTGCAGCAGTTGTCACTGGTATTCTGGACTAAAGTTAATAGCCAGTGTAGAACTCCCTCACAAATGCATGCCGCAAAACCATCATGAAGAGAATGTTCTTCACAGTTGGTGGGTAATAAGCAGGTCTCTCCAATATTCCAACCTTGGTTGGGTACCATCATCTCCAAGTACCAGCAAGATCATGCATCTCACCAAGATGACTGTTAGGGACTACCAGCTGCTCAATTAACACATTGAATCTAGAGTCTCTTTTAAGTACACCCATACAAAAAAATTCAGTCTAATATATTTTCTCACTTTTCTCCAGTATAACTTAGAATCCATTCCCAAACATGTTCCGAGGTAGGTCGATATAAACTGGAAAAAATCTTGCACTCATTTTGTTTGATTTATGGGCAGTAATTTTGTTTGTTTGTTGTTATGGAAATCATTTTATTAGTTTACTTTTATGGGTCGCCCTGGAGCCTGCCAAGACTGGATTCTGGCTATAGGTCTGGAAGCAAAGGGAGATGGTGGAGGCAGTTTCTGCTCAGGATCAGCAGTCCCTAGACAAACAGGTTCCACAGGGAAGGCCAATGTAGGTTTTTCAGGAAAGGGAAGCTAATGGCTTTCCTTAGACAGAAAACTTGGACAACATGGGTTACCCGCTGAGGAAGCCAGTACCTTTTGCCACAAACCATGCATGGCACCTGGCTTAGGCCTTGAAGAGCTACAGGAGAAGTTGGGCAAGAGCTGGGGGAGCACAGTGAAAATATCTGTGATTTACCAGGGTATCTGGGCCCATACAAGCATTTAGAACATAATGGCTGCTTCCTCTTTCCAAACCTCATGCAGATTTTTTTTTGCCAACCCTATACTGAAGTTACACAAGGAAGAGAGTTCAGAAAAACATAGCTCCAGCTTAACTAAGTTGATACAGTAGGGGGAAAAAAAATCCTAGTTTTATAGCCATATTAATATGTGGGTTTATAGTCACATATAAAATGATACTTAAAGCCTTTTTTTTCTGTTTGGTTTTGAAGTTGATTCACATGAAATATCAAATTCTAGACACTATATTCTCAATGTCACACTGAATTCTGATTGAATCCCTTTTTATTTTTCTTAATAGATAGAGCATTTGTATGATTTCAGAAGAAATAATACAGACTTTCAGATTTGAGTTTCCAGTAAAAATGTTTGACTTGCCAGAGTTTCTCACATTAATATATGGCCTCGATCTTCTTCAGAACTCTCATCAATCTACATTATGATTATGTTTGCATGTGGATTTCAAAAGCATGTTTATGTCCTGACATAGTCCACTGAGGAGAAAAGTTCCTCAGATATACAATGCATGTTTTAACACCAGCAATGAGATCCCTTGCTGCATCTTTGAGCATGGCTGATAAACTATTGAATGGCTTATTTATTCAATTCAAATAAAACTCTAATTTGTCCCTTACATTTTCATTCAAAATCTCAAAAGATGGGATATTTCTAGTTCCAATGTTAGATCCAATATTTCTATGTAGGAGAAAGCTGATTGGAAGTGGAATCTGGGACTTCCTGAGATAAGATTTTACACAGTACTGGGAGAAAAAAAGATTCAAGGAGAGGGGAATTAAAGAGGTGATTATGGAGGTGATGGGAGACCCTAAATATCCCATTCAACCACCCTGGGTGCTGCCATTATTTTTACTCATGGCTTGCTTATATCTAAGCTAATGTCCTTTGTAGTATCTTTGAGGGACTTAACTTCTCACGTAGTAATGAACAGCGGCCTACCCCTGATGGGCTGGCAGTATGAAACAAGATAGCCCACATCCAAATCTCTTCACTTATATTTCCTCAGCAATTCATGAGAAGCTGGCAAGAGGATGGAAAGAGATCAGAAAGCAGGTGGTCCACGGTTGTAACTCCTTGATTTATCAGGTATGGGACTTTACAATGGGTTTGGTCTTCTACTTTTTACAAAGTCTTACACATAGTAATCACCCCATAAAGTTTTGTTAAGTTAAAAACATGGAGGTGATTTGCAAATACCTGAAAAGGGATAATTTATTTTTAGAATTTTACATTCTTGCAGTTTCAGATTTGAATCTCTAGTTCGTTAGATAGAGGAGAAGATACAAATATCCACTTTAACCCTATTTCTGCAAGTTAGATGGGAAGGAGCTAAAGATAAAGGAGGTTAAGAAATGGTTAGTTGAGGCAAGTAAATAGGTTTCTTCTCCCTTTCCAGCTATTCTACTTACATATGGAATTTTCTCTAGACAGTTATTGGTGAAAACAAGTCACTAATTCTTGATAATTATGTTTCTTCATAGAGTAAATACAGTTTCCTACACTTAAAAACTCTCTAAATACAGATAACTGTTAATTATTTTATATTCTATATACACATGTAACCTAACTGTACCATAAATGAAAGTTTTCATAAATACTATGACTCCTTCAGTTTTTGCATAATTAAACATGTGATTAGAGTTTGTGTTGTCTAAGGGTTTTTTATGAATTATCCAAGTCAGTGGATATTCAATGTCAATTGTCACATATGTATGAATTTGGATGGTCCAGAAAAATAGCAGATAGAAAGCATTTGCTGGAATTCCTTAGGAAGTCATCTCTTGACTCATTTGCTCACATATATTGTTCTTTATATTTTGAATTTCAGGATATTTCCACTTTGGAGGATGGCTAAAATTTGTCTTTATCAAAGATTGTTCCAATTATTTAGATAATTTCACTGGAAGTTAAAAAATAGCTGAAATTCTGGATACAATAAAATGTATACTCCTGATGTCTTTGTGACCCAGCCACCTGAGTAAACCTAATTTCTTCCAAAAAGAGGTCCTTCTGGGGAAGAAAAATGATGTCTGGGTCCCTATCTATGACTTTCCTTACCCATATGACCAGATCTACTATTATGGGCATTGATGCATTTAAAGGATGAACAAATTCAGGCTGAAAAACTTGGTTAAACCAATAGCCTGGTTAATGGACTAATTTTATTTTATTCTATTTTGTTCTTAGATTGAATTGTGCAGAGAACAAATTTTGGAAAAATGGCCTGATGAGTAGTAATGTGGGTCTGTCAGGAGGACTCTTCCATATTAACAAACATCCTTTTGCTGAACAGAGTGTTTTCCCTTGGTCATCGTTTCCATTCTCTGAAGTAAAGGGACAAGACCATCCCACAGTCCAAAGCTGTGGACAGTCCAAGTCCCTAAACATGTCTAAGCCACCACGAGGGCCAGGGAGGAATGTCTTGGCCCTTGTCTCTGATGCCCAGGGAGCCTATCCTGCCTCAATCCAAATGAAACAAAGGAACTGCTGGATCAATAGGAGTTAAGTGACATCTAATAGGATCTGGGGATTAAAATGGATACTCTAAAGCATAAAAACTCATGCATTTGAATTAATTCCTCAGAGAACTTCCTCTCTGTAAATTCTACAGGGGAATTCCTCCAAGGGTAACCAAGGTTCACAAATTGCAGGTCTTTTAAAGAAATAATTACTTTGCCCATAAGAGACCTGAGAGGAACGTCTGCCTGTCTCTGCTTGGCATCACTGCCACCTCATGGATTAATGAATTCTGTGTCCTCCAATCGCCTCATTATGGACCTCTGTTTTATGTGAGTAGCCAAATGTATCAGAATTCACTTTAATGAATGTGAGTCATTCCTTGTTTTGTTTTTTTTTTATGATTTAAACTCACTGGTTTGTAAGTAAGCCATTAACTGGGCTAAAAATAATAGATACTACCTGCCAGAAAACCTGTGTCTTAAAAGGGCTCATGGCCAAGAGCTCCAAAGAAATGGGTGGGGAAAAAGGGGCTTTGATGGAAAAAAAGAAAAATACCCCCCCCCCAATTTTTCAAGGTTAGAAAAACAGTCCTTCTACCAGAAAGCTTAATTTTATAGCGCTGCGGATTCACAGAGCCAAACAATTTTGAGACTGTTTTCAGAACCACACTCAGCCTGTTTTATAGCAAAGAATTCAAAATATCCATGTTTGTTTTCTCATAGAAAAAGAAAGCTCAGTCTTTTTGGTCATGATGCCTTTCCCAAATTCTGCAGTTAAGCAGCCCCACAAGGAGGAAGCGGGAGTCTGTGGGCTGAATGAGGGGTTTCAGTATTTTAGCAGCTTCTTCGACTAAATGACAGCCTCTTCTTAATAGTTAGTTCCAAGTTCAGCCCAAAGTTCAAGAAATACATTTCTTTAAGGGACCCTCTGTCTATATATGTGCTTGTTTGGTGTATTACCTGCCTATCCCCTTTAGAATATAAGGTCCATGAGAGCAGGGACTTTTTTTTTGTTTACTGCTCTATTCCCAGTGCCCCAAAGAGGGAGAGTTTGGCATATAGTGAGGTATCAGAGGTAAATGATTGGCTGGAATGTGGGTTAAAATGTGAAAACTAACTGTAAAAACAATTTTATTAAGGCATAAAGCTGGGAATTAAAGTTTCCTTTAACTGGGTTCTGTGATATGGTTATGAAATATAGAGTGTGTAAGTGAAAAGCAGAGAAATTAGTCCCATGATTTTCATTTGAAAAGTGTAATTTAAATGGACTTCTGAGATCAGATTTATTTTTAGATAAAACGCCATGAACTCTATCTCATTACATTGATTAGCTGCTTTGGCCAGCTAGTGTCTGAAATGGTGTCAGTCAAATGCATTAGTCATGTTCATTCATTCAACAAATTAGTATTAGCACCCCCTCTATGAAAGGTTCTTTGCTAAGTATTAGGCATTCAAAACTGGAAAAGATATGGTCTACTCCCCAGAGTCACCTGTGTTCCGAAAGAGACACGATAAATCAAAATTATAGCAGCACATAATTTCTATGATAAATACTCATGCAAAATGCTACCCAAGCTGAAAGGGGTATACACTAGTGCTTTTGGGGAAATGATGCTAGACCCATGACTTGAAAGATGGATAGCATTTGATAAAATGAAGGAATGGAAATGGACATTTTAGGCAGAAGGGACTGTGTGTTGAAGGCAGAGTGACTTGTAACATCATAATGCAATTTGAATGCTGCAAGGAGTTCCCTATGACCAGAAGAAGATCAGCTCCAATAAAAAGAAAGGAGATAATCTCATACTTACAACGTGTATGGCCTTCATCAGTCTTCAGTAATCATTTTACAGAGCCAAAATAAAGATCCACAAGATACATAGATAAATTCCTGCTTCTGTTTGTTTGTTTTGAGTTTCATTTGTGTAAACAATAGAGACCCATGGTTTTTCTCACTTTTTGTTTTTGAGATGACATTATGTCTGAGGTTTTTATCTGTATCATCTGTTGAAATGGTCATTGTCAGGTATTTACTTGGAGCAAATAAACCTACATAAACTAATTCTACTGTAAGAGTGGTTTGCTGACACTCCAGAATGGGTTTCACTGGTAGAATATTGGGTCAGTCTCTCCACATAAGAATTCTTCCAGTCTAACCATGAGCTGGGCACAAACTCTAGTTTTTCAGTTGCAGTTATAACTGCAATTTACATATAATATAAATGAGTGGATAAATTCAGTTACCTTTAGTTATTTGTGGATCTTAAAATTATAAGGTTATATTCAAAGAAGAGTGTCTTGAAGTAGGAAAGATTGTGACAAGTACAAAAAATTTGAATCAGACAATGCAAAAAAGGAAAAAGAAGAGAGTGGAGATGACGGATGGCAGTCTGCACCCTATAGCCTGGAATAAAGGACACATGTGCTGTCTTGGAGGGAGACTGGGCTGGAGAGGAAGGCAGAGGCATCATGGAGGACCATGGACTTGAAACTATGGGGGCAAATTAAGGGGCTTTAATTATTTGCAGTGGTATGCTCAATTTCCATTTAAAATTTCAGTGTTGAAAGGAAATGCTACCAATAAAATATAAAACAAATAGTTCCATTAAATAATTTTCAACCTTTCTTTCACTAATATTTAATGTAGTCAGATAGCACTTGCCATTATACATTACTGTCTGAAGAAGATAAAGTGTTTCTCCACTGTCTTTGGTATAATTTTCTTGTTATAAATAGCTATATACATTATATAATGGAATAGATCTTTTGTACAATACCTACTGGGCTAACATATCTTTAAGCATTCAGGATATTTCTAAATAAACAGGAAAAATCAACTTTTTGTTGTAACATATTCATGCCTCCGGATACATATACATTTGGACCCAAGCAGTGTCATCAGTTGTTTTTGTTTTCTTTAAATGGAAGAGGAATTGGAAGGAAAAGCTTCCCTTTTTCAGCCAGATAGGTGTTTTGTACTAAAAAAAATTTGTTGAAGCATCTGTAAAATCTTTTGTTTAATTAAGCACATTTCATCACAATGAGTAAAACAGCAGAGGCAGGGTTTTTCAACCTGAGGAAAAGTAAGAAAATGATAAATAAAAACAGCAATGTAAAAGCTGGTCTTCTACCCACCCACCTAGGCAGAGAACTAAAACAAACAACGACAACTACTTAGTCTTGGCACTGGTTCTGTTTTAAGGAGCCAAAGATGAAACACCCACAAATGAAAATGGTTCCTTGTTCACTGCATCTAGTTTCTTTTTACCCTTGAATAATGAGTAAATAAGATTCAAAAGATAATGCAGAAAGTATGAAAATGGAGTGGGATTGGAACAAGAAACTGTTTAAAATTGTCCTTCATGCACCACCAAATCTGTAAAAATTTTAATTGAAAAATTTAGAGCATTCTTCTAAGATTTTCCAAAATGACTATTTTACGCTCACTTTACCAAGTGGCTTCGCAGAATGAATGAAATTTTAAAAATAAGTGAACAAAAGAAATGAAATAACAACTGTTTTGGATGACATAACGTAACACTGATGAATTGCGGTTGTGTGGTGGCAAAATCTCAGCTCCCTTAAGCTTCCCCATTCGTGAGGCTTGCTGTACCTTGATGTACAGATGTTTCATTTCCCGCTCCCTTTGTCAACAGACTGACTTTGTCAACAAGCTGGTGGTACCCAGAAGTTATCTGAAAAGCTGCAAAACTAGGTATCTTTGTTAAGTGTGTCAAATTTACAATTTTTCATTTCTACTTGGAGCTCTGATTCCAGTGTCATCACCTGTTTGCACTTTGCTCCTCTTCTTTGGTCTGACCCTTTCCCCTGTCTGTAACCCAGCTGCTAGTCTGAGTAGATGAGATCTGAAAGTGTTAGAGAATAGACACAAAAGCTTAGGAGAGAAATATATTCCATGGTCCTAATAGAAAAGTCAGTCAGCTCAGAAGAAGACTAAACCTAAGGTGGCATATTTGGGGATGGATTCACCGAGAGGTGGTATAATATACAAGCTTTGATTCCTTTTCCAGCTCCAAGGGAGAAGACAATACATTAAATAACTTTATTTGCATGTTGTTAAAAATAATAGCAGATATTCCTTAGCTGGAACCATAGTCTAATCTGGGGCTCTGCATCGTCTTCCAAGCTCACTGGTTATTGGCTGAAGTCTGTTCATGAAGGCATATGACTGAGGTCCTACTGTTTTGCGGGCTGTCAGCCAGGGCTCACTCTCATTTCCTAGTGGCTACCTGACATTCCCTACCACATGGTCTTCTCTACAACATGGCAGCGAACATGGCAGTTGACTTCTTCAAGGCCGACAGGAAGGTATCTCCAGTAACTAAATCTGTTTAACGTTGTCTGTCCCTGACTTCTAGACTGAGATTTAGAAGGCCCACTTAGGTCAGGCTCACCCAGACCAATCTCCCTGTTGATTAACTAAAGTCAGCTGATTAAGGGCCTTGATTATATGTTTGCCATGTTATAATGTAATCCCATGGGTGATATCCCATTATAATTATAAATGTGTTCACACTCAGGGTGAGAGGGCTGGACAGGCCTGTATACCAAGAGAAGGAATCTTGATGGCCATCTTAGAATTTTGTCAACCAAAATGGGCCCTATGTTTTAAAAACACTGTATATATATATATATATATATATATATATATATATATTACTATTATATATAATATATATATTGTATCCCACTTGCTCTGAGGTCCCAAAGCAGCGAGATGGATTGCCTAAACTGGCTCTGAAAGTAGATCAAAGAGTAAAAACTTTTTCAAAGAATGGAAGTATTGTAGAAAGAATATTACTGGAATTTCAATGCAATTAGTGTAAAGAGAACAACAATTCTGGATGCTGACTACTTTGCTTTAAAAAATAAATCACTTTTTGGTACAGCCTAATATCATGATAGGCAGTATGTACATGATATAATTATTGGGTGAAAAAGCTAACTGGATGATCCCATTTTGACTAAAATGACACCACCACAGTCATACACGTGTCTGTGTGGTACATGTGCACATGGGCACGCACATGTGTGCTTGTGGATATGTATAGAGAAAAAGGACTGGAAAGGTATATATTAATCTAATAACAGAGACTAGGCCTAGGCAGGGCAGGAAGAGCAGAAGCTTCATTGTGATGAAGATAGTCTACTTTGTCTACCTTGGTATTGTTGCAAATGTCCGCAATGAACAAAAGCGGGTTGGTAAATTTGAAAGAAAATTTTAAAACCAGTTTCCTTAATTTATGAGGCCTCTAGCTGCTCTGCTACAGATGCAGAAAGGGGCACTGATAAGTAAAAGAGGATTGAGATCAACATCCAGATGGCCAGTTACCTCAAGTGTCAGCTATGGCTCCTTCCTCCACACAAACCATTACCAGGCTTTCTTCATTTTATACTGAGATTTGTTAAAATTTGGATCCATCCTTTATCTGTAAAAATAGTAATAATAATAAGAAGAAGAAGAAAAAAAGGAAAAGAAAGAGAAAGAAAAGAAAGAGAGGAAGGAAAGAAAAAGAAAGAAAAGAAAGAAGGAAAGAAATAGAAAAAATCCCTGTATGTGTTACACTTGCTGGACGTGGGTTTCCCTGAGGCCAACAGATGCAGGATTATTCAGTTCTTTACGAAAACTCATCTCATTGTTGAAAATATATAATCTGCTTGGCCACTAGCACCTGCTCCCTGGGGTACCTCATAATCTTCTGAACACAATAAAGGGTTATGAATGGTGAAAACTCTAAAGACCTTAGGAAACCTGATGGGTCATTGAACAATATTTGAAAAATAATGGCCTTTAAGTTACAACTATATATTAAGACTTAATAACTAACTGCAACCTCACTAATCATCATAATTTTATCGACAAAAGTCTTAAACAGAAAATCAATTCTCTAGTTCAAGGTGGAGAGTTTGTTTAATTAGAATCAGCATTTAATAAGGGATAAACATTAACATCATGCATAGGGCCATCATTAAGCCAAGTCCTGTGAGTTGATTATATGAATTTACTTTCCAAAGGAAAAAAATCAAAAGAGGGATACTTTTGTCATTAAGCATCTTTATCATTGAAGAGCTGAACCTTCTCCTTGGGATAGTTATGGGCAGTTTAGAGAGAATGTCTGTGTCCAGTGGCTGGGCCTGTGAGGCCTATTTTCAAAGCCTTTGCCTTTCCCCACACAGGCATGCTCTATGGTACCCACAGCACTGAATCCCCCACCTCCCCACACACACCAAAAACACAGAGGCAAATAATGTGGCCAGAGGAGATGTCTCCAGAGTTCATATTTGCCCTTTGAATATAAATGAGATTGACAAATATTTTAAGAGGACAAATTCTTAACTTAGGTGCCAGAAAGAAAGGCCAACTTGATCCTGTAAAAGTATTTACACTTGGGCAAGTTTGCATAAAGCACTGTGTCAAACACCAAGAATGCAGATAGAATTGGCTTTTCCCCCTTGGACACCACAAAATCTGAGGTTGCTCAGAAAGACTTAGCTGCCACTTAGGTGTTACTCTGGAGAATTCCCTGCCACTGCAGCTATGTTACCTCTGATGATATTGTGCCTATTTGAAGTCCTGGAGCCATCAGGAAAGTTCCCAGAAATTATGGCATGACCATATTCAAGTAGGCACTTTATAAAGAAGCCTTAGCTAATACAAATCCAAGCAACCACACTGTATATAAAGAAAAGGCTGAGGTCATGCAAGCACAAGCTAGAATTAGCCATAAGCAAGAAGCATGAAGGTTTTGTTTACAGAACACAATGTGGAACAACAATACCTCATTTTTGTAACCGATATGACCTGTTTTAATATATGCATGTCTCCATGGGCTGAATTAACTGTACATTTTCCAGTTCTTTCTATTATTTTGCTGTGTGCAGCCAAAGTCTGAAAGACAGCAAGTTAATTTATGTATCCTACCCTTGCCAAGTGTGACTAATTGATGTAATATGTCAATTCCCTTTATGCAAATGTTAAAAATGCATCTTCATTTATATCCATATATATTGCAGATAAATGCTTTCAGAAGAGATTATCTCACTGGGGAAGTCATGGCAGTAACTTCTTCGTAAGTTCAGTTTAGGGGATATTTATTGCACTTACTACTCAAAGGACAGTGTGCTTTGTGTTTTGGAGGAAAGAGGTGAAACTCTGCTCTCAAAGAGCTTGAAATCTAGTGGAAAAGATCAGCTTTGCCCATCCCCATCTGTTATCTGCAGCCTCCTGTCTTCTCAACTCAGTAAACGGAGATGCTACCTACTGGATTACTGAAGCCGAAAATTTAGGAGTCATCCTTCATCCCTCTTCTTCACTCCCCACATCCCTTTCATCAGCAAATCTTATAGATTCTCTCTCCCAAAACATGGATCTGCTTCTTGTCACCTTCTGTATCACCAACCCATTTCTTACCTATAGCTAAAAACAAAATATCCCCAAACTTCAGTTGCATAAAGCAACTATTTTTGTAATGCCCACAAATTCTGTGGATTAGGAATGTGGACAAACCACAGTGGGGACTGTGGCTGAAAGCTAAAGCCACCTAAACAGGCATCACTCACATGTTGGATGCAGGCTGGCAGCTGGAAATCTCAGTTCCTCTGCATATGGATCTCTCCGTGTGGCTTCTCCACAGAAGGTAATTTGGGCTTCCTCACAACGTGGTGGCTGGCTCCCCACGGAGTAAGTGTCCTAAAGAGAAAGAGCAAGGAGGAAGCTGTACCCTTTCTATTGTCTCCAAATTCATACCATCACGTCTACGATTCTCTAGTGTTTGGACCAGTCACAAGCCTCTATTTGATTCAAGTAGAAAGAACATTGACTCTACTTCACCTTGGAAGCGGGGTCAAACATGTGAGATATGAGATACTGTCATGTACAATCTGCCATATCTGGACTACTATAACACCCTTCCAACAAATCTTCTCCATTATCAGCTGTCTCCCTCAGTCCATTTTCCCCACCAAAGACAGAGTAACCATTCATTTTACATTACAACATTTAAAACAGAAACTGTCTCCTCCTCATTGACAGCCATCAAATGGCTTTCAACTAGGCTTGGAATAAAATCAGACTTCCTTGCCTTGGCCCACCAAGCCCTGCATGCTCCCACTTTCCTTTGTACAGAAGTAACCTTCTATGTCCTCAAGCACGCCAAGCTCTTTGTTCCTCCTCAGGGCTTCTGTGCACTTTGCCTCTACCTGAAGTGGTCCTCCTCCACTCTTTCCATAGGGCTCTGTTCTTCTGAGTCTCCACCTAGGCTTACATTTCACTTTCTCAGGAAGGCTTTCCCTGACCACGCATGATTGTTAATTTTGTGTCAGCTTGACTGGGTAATGAGATGTCCAGATATTTGACAAAACATTATTTTTGCGTGTGTCTTTGATGGTGTTTCTCGATGGAATAGCATTTGAATCAGTGGGCTTAGAAAGCAGATCACCCCTTCAATATGGGTGGGCATCGTTCAATCCATTGGGGACTTGAAGAGAAAAAAAAGGAAGGAAAGGGAGAATTCACCCCTTTTCTGCGTGACCAATCCAGCTGGGTCTTGGGTCTTCTCTGGTCTTTGGGCTCTATCAGCTCCCCTAGTTCTCAAGTCTGCAGACTAAGACTAAACTACAGAATCAGCTTTCCTGGGGCTCCAGCGTGCAAATAACAGATCAAGGAAGTTCTCAGTCCCCATAATACTGTGACCCAAGTCTTCATAATGAATCTCTCTCTCTCTCTGTCTCTCTTCCTCTCTGGAGAACCTTGATTCATGATACCCACTATCTAAAATGACTTGGCCTCTAGTGATAGTGTTAATAATGGCCCCTAGTTTGTTTGTTTTCATAGCATTTATTACAATATATAATTTCTTTATCTGTGGACATTTGTTTCTTTTCTTCTCTCTCCTCTGCTCCCTCTCCCACTCTCCCTCTTTCTATTTTTTGGTGTGTCCCTCCCGCTAGAATATGGGGTCTGTGAGGTTGCACTCTGTTGTGCTCTCAAATCATCACTGTCCTGGTCATTTACTAGGCACTCAAGAAATATCTTCGAAATGAAAATATGCAATTACACTTTCTAACAATGATGGAAGAATCTATAATGCAAAACTTCTAAAGAAAAATACAAAGTTCAAAGTGGGATGGGTTACATATAACCAGAAGGATTGGGGAAGGTTGCATGAAGGCATTTTTGAAGTAGGTGCATGAGAGAAGGAGAGAGAGTCATTTAGATGGGAAGGGCAGAAAATACTGAGGGAAATTCCAAGAGGCAAATGTAGACAGAATGCACATGTAACAGGTGCTTAAAAAGCTAGTAGAGGAAAAGAATAAAGGGATAGTGTGGAGCCAGCTAATGAATAACCCTCAATGCTGTACTTAGGAATTTTGACATTATTCTATGATCAGTAAGTCTATATTTTATTGTTTTCATCCTAGATTGAGACATGAAATAAATTTTATCAGAAGACTGTCATGGCAATAATATACACTGTAGAGGGATGAAATTGATTAAATATTGTGTAAACTTTTTCCTTACCTATGCTCCTTGTCAAAGGCCTAGATGCTTTCATAGAACTTTTAGCTAAAATCCAATTCAGAAACCTGAGGCAATTATCCTACCGTACAAACTAGAGACATGACACCATTCCTCCCTCCTGCAGGCGGAGATACCAGGGATAGTCCCAAGTCGAACTTATTTTTCCTTGAAAAGTTGAAGTTACCACCCAACTACTAAAATTCCTGCTCCATAATGTTGATAGTGTTTTAAATGGGAAAAAATATGATTCGTCAGCTTTCCTCTTAGCAGCAACATAATTTGCCTAAATGGAACATAGTTCTGGAAAATGATTTCCCTCCACTTTAAGGTTTTAGGACCTAACTGGAGGGAAAAACAGTTCAGTTAAAATAAAGGAGCTGCTGACTGTTATAATAATTAATTAATTTTAAGGGCAACAGTCTCTCTAAATACAAAAATCAGTCATCTGCAAGTTTCCAAGTTCATGGAATAGCAACATGCTCCTTCCCGTTTTGATGAAGCCATCCTAAGGAGTGCCGATGGCAATCTTTCCCAGAAGAGACCCTTAGGTTTTTTCTATTTTTTCTCGATTGCAGTTTCCAACATAAAAACCATCTCACCTTTGTAAAATCTATTTACCTGATGGCAGGAGACCTGAAGGATCGGAGCAGTAATGTCAATACCAACGCTATAGATCGTCTTAACCAGGAGGATTTTGCCCCACGGTGCTCTTTTCTGAGGACAGATATAAATCTAAGAGGAAAATAGCTACTCCGATACAATCACAATATTACACTTGTGAATAGCAGTCCATGAACCAAACCATGTTATTGATCTTTTCATATTTGGACCATTTCTGTTTATCACCACCCTTCAGATGGATATTTTCAGATTCCTCTTCCTACTGACCTTCATGAAAGCTGTTGCTGCTCTCACTCTTACCCATAAGTGAACTCATCCTAAGCTGGGGCTGGTTCATATCTAGCAAATTGGCTTTTGATTGAGAAAATCATTTTAGTACTTCTTTCTGAGAGGGACTTTTCTCCATATCTCTTATCACTCGATTATTGAGAGAATACATTCTGATCAGCAAGGCTATCACTTGCTGGTTGTTGGTTTGATCAGGATATTTTAGAAGCACAGGAAGAAAAGCTAATTAAGTTAGCCACATGGCACTTAAACTGGAGTATAAAAACTTCCTAAGAATGTGTTGAGTTTAACAAATGCCTTATTACTTTAAAAAAAATCACAAAACCTGGAGTATAATAAATTCTAGTGGGAGGCTCTGGATTTGGCAGTTAGGACTAATAATTATGGTAGA
This sequence comes from Smutsia gigantea, assembly GCA_032199065.1. Taxonomy (NCBI): domain Eukaryota; kingdom Metazoa; phylum Chordata; class Mammalia; order Pholidota; family Manidae; genus Smutsia; species Smutsia gigantea. The sequence continues at coordinate 86,396 of JAVSCE010015232.1, forward strand.
TTTTGGAACATAGTTGCTGACAGCATGGCTCTGGGTAAAGTTTCTCTGCAAGCACAGATCTCTGTTGACATATGGGAAGCTCATTCTCACAGCTCTCTGCCCGCGTGGCACCCCACACATCGCTTTTATGGCACTATTATAGCACATTGTTTTATAACGGTTTATTTGTCCATCTTCCCCACTAGACTGTGAACACTTTGAAGCCAGATATTTTTTTCCCCATTTTCATATTATGTATCTCTGTGGTCATAGTCACTAGCGTAAGTGTGACCCACAGAAAAAAATTCATTATATGTTTATTATGTGTGTGAGTCTGTGTGTGTGTTTGATCATCAGGGACAATTGTCTGTAAAACTATAGACTGAACTGCTTTTTTCAGTGAGATCAATAACTTCTTTAGTCCTGACTTACCCCACGAGACACCTGATGAAATGAGGACCCACAGGTAAAATTCTTTTGCCCTTAGATTGTTTAAACTTAGGTGGACCATTTTGATCAGTTCCTCAGGCACAATGAACTCTGCCTTCATTCAGTGAGTTCTTCTTATTCTGGATGGTTGCTGGATAATCCCTTAAGGGATTAATCTGTTTTCCCCTCCTTAAAATATGAAATGAAATATTTCAATGCATCAACAAAAGTATAGAATAAGTGCAACACCAGTGTACCCACGACTCAGTTTTATCAAATCTTAACATTATGTTACACTGGCTTCTCATAATTTTAAAAAGTTAAACAAACATCATATATATATACTGAGGGTCTCCAGGTACCTCTCCCAGTGACTTCTTCCCTCTAACATCCTGTTGATGTTTTTATACTTTTCCCAAATACTTTGGCTCCATAAGCACTTTAGATTACTATTTTGCATATTTAAATCTTCATATAAATATCATATATAAATTCATATAAGTATTATAAAATATTAGGTATATATTTATTTAATTTACATTTATTGCCCATTCGTTTAATTTATTTATTCAACTAACTTCCGTTGACCTTCTGTTATGGGCCAAGCAAGGTACTAAAGAGACAGCAGTGAGCAAACCAATTAACCCCTGCCCTCATGATGCATTCAAAATGGGACAGACAGAAAATGAACAAACAAATATGCAAACATTGAGTGTGTCAAGTGGTGATAGATAACTATAGAGATTAACATTATCGTTTGATATTTATCCATGTTGGATAGATGTAGCTCTTGTCCATTTGTTTTAAGTGTGTAATATTTCTTTATATGAATATACTGTAATATCATTTATCCATTCCTCTACTGAAAGATATTTTGGTTGCTTCCACTTATTCACTATTACAAGAGATTTGCTAAGAATAGTCTCGTGCCTATCTTTGGATCGCCCATATCAAAAGTCCCCTAGGGTGGTTTTTATTTTAGGAGTACAATTGCTGGGTTATCTAATGTGAACATCATCAATGTTCCTTGATAATGCCAAATTACTCTCCATGTTGGTTGTAGGAATTTACATTCTTACCAGCAGTTTATGGGACTTCTATTGCTCCATTAGCCTCCACTTTGTATTTTGCCATTCTGATGAGCATGAAATGGCATTTCATTGTAGTTTTAACTTGTATTTCCATGATTATTAACAAGGTTGATCATATTTTCTTAAGTTTATTGGACATTTAGATGCCTTTTTGAACTACTAGTATTTGCCCATTTTTCTATTAGATTGACTTTTTCTTATTTATTTTTAGAATTCGTCTCTATATTTAAATACTAATCCTTTAAAAAAATTGCTAACATTTTTTGAATGCATATGATATGCTTGGCCCTGTCTGGGGCATCTTGTATTTATTAACTCATTGATCTTTACAACAATCCTAGCAGGTGGGGATTCTCACTGTCCCCATTTTGTATATAGGGAACACATCTATACTTCAGTAGATGTGAAGTAAATTGGCCAAGGTTATCCAGCTGATAAGTGGTGAAATCTGGTCATGCACTCAGGTAGTTTAACTCCAGAAAATATTCCTCACTGCTCTCAATCCTGTTTTGATTTTATCTATTTAAAATATCCCTAGTGTCTAGCTTGCCTTCCATTTTGTTTGCAATATCTATTCATATTCAGACTTTTTTCTTCTTAAAATCTTTTTATTGTAGTTAAATCCACCAATATCTTGTTTATTAAAAAATTCTTCACTACCTAAGCATTATAATGATACCATCTTTTATTTTCTTTTAAAACATTTTAAAGTTTTTCCTTGAATATTTTATCAGAATATCTCCCTGGGAATAATCTTTTCTCCTTGGTTATTGTTAATCTAGAAAACATTCCTACATTCCATGTAGATTACCAATTTTCCCATCACCATTGATTGATTAGTCCTCTGTCATTTATCAGGTTTTCATATACAATGATTCTATTTCTGGCACTTTATTCTATTCCCTTTGTCTATTTGTCTATCTCAGCACTCATAAGCCATTGTCTTAATCTCCATAGCTTTCTAAGTTTTGTTATCTGGCAGGATCTGCCCTTCTCCAACTGATTCTTCTTCAAATTTGTCTTACTTTTATATGCTAACTTCAGAAACAGTTTGTCTAGTTCCATGAAACACCTTGGTTAGATTTTTATTGAAATATATTACTTTGCATAGAATTGGTATCATTGCAATATTGAGTCTACATTTAAATTAACACCACATATTACTCCAGTATTTTCTTCTTTCACGTCATTAAAATTTTTTGTATTTTCTTGATAAACTCTTAGAGATTTTGTTATATTTATTCCTACATGCCTTTTATATTTTGTAGCTTAAAAAAGAGGATCTGTTTTTTATTATATTATCTAAAAGGTTTTGGTTGTATGAGAAAGCCATCGATTTAGGTATGTTGGGTTCATATCTAACAACATTAGCACTCCTATTGGCTCTAATAGTTTGTGTGTTGTCCAATTAAATGATAAGTATATCATCAAGTGAAGAATATTTTATCTCTTTCTATTCAATCCTTACAGTTCTTATTTCTTTGTCTTTTCATATTATAATAAGCAGGGTCTTGAGTCAATCTTGAATAGAAATGTTGAGTGCAGGAATTATCGTTTGCCCCTTACTTTAATGAGAATGCTTCTAGAATCTTAACAATAAGTACTTTGGCTGAAAATTTCTGAAAAAACAAAACGTATTTTAGTATCAAATGCTAGTTTGTAAGAAATTAAAGTTAAGAAACTGTATAAAGTTTCTTTGCATTCTTACTTTGTGAAACATTTTTTATCATGAATTTGTGTTAAATTTCATCAACTTATTTTTTCTGAATTCATTGAGATTATATGTATGACATTAATAGAGTCATTAATAGATTCTTCTGATGTTCTATCTTATTTTCACAGAATATTTCATCATAATATATTTTTCATATAGTCTTGAATTTAATTTGCCAGTTTTGTGTTAATATATAATTATGCAACTATGTTTTAACATTGACCCTGAGTGTATGCATGTACAATCCTACATACACTATTTTTTTCCCTGTACATATATACCTATGGTAAGTTTATATTATAAATTCGGCACAGTAAAAAATTAACAATAAAAACTAATAATAAAATAGAACACCATGACAATATACTGTAACAAAAGACATGTGAATTTGGTCTCTCTCTCTCTCAGAATATTTTATTGTACTGCAGTCACCCTTCTTGTGTTGATATAAGATGAAAAAAGAAATCCTGCCATTTGCAGAAACATGGATGGGTCTAGAGCATATTATGGTCAGTGAAATAAGCCAGGCAGAAAAAGACAAATACTATATGATTTCAGTTATTTATGGAATATAAAAACAAAGCAAAACAGAAGGAACAAAACAGCAGTAGACTCATAAACACTGAGAACTGTCTAGTGGTTACCATGGGGAGGGGTTGGGGTGGGTGGGGTGGGGGGATTAAGGGGCACAACGATTCTCATAATGTTAGTACGTCAGGGGATAGTAGTATAGCATGGAGAATACAGTCAGTGCTTCTGTAATATCTTTCTATGTTGACAGTAATGCACTAGAGGGGGTGAGGATATAATAATATGGGTAACTGTTGAACCACCGTGTTGTACATTTAAAACCAATATAAGATTGTATATCAATGACACTTCAATAAAAAAAAAGAAAAAAATGCCTATGTGATTCAGTGAAATGAGGTTAATGATGTAGGTACCGTGACATAGTCTCACACTGCTACTGACATTCTGAAAGTCAGAAGTAGGATCACGTGCTTCCAGAAGTACAATTGACCTCAGGTAACCAAAGTCAGGTAAAGCAAAGCTGCAGATAAGTGAGGACTGCCGTACTCTCCTTTTCCAGTACCACACTGTCTTTAAAAGGCTAGATTAGACTCATAAAATGTGATGGGTAGCCTACTTTCTTTTGCAAACCTCTAAGCAGCTTTTTATGAAAAATGGGGACTGTTAAATGAAAGTCTGGTAAAACTCATTTATAAAACAGTGGAAATGCTGCCTAGAGGCAGTACATACTTTTATTTTTCAATTTAATTTTTAGTTATTTAGTTTATTCAGTTTTTTTCTGTTCTTCTTCAGTTAGAGTTGGTAATTAATATTAACAAAAATAATAAGCATTAATATTTAGCACTTAATATTTGCCTGGTAGTCTTCCACACATATTACAGCCATTATTATTTCAATCTTTATATTGATTCTCTGAAGTACTATGATTATCTATATTTTCCAGACAGAAAACTGAGAGTTCAGTTAATTTGTTCAAAATCACACCCTGAATAAGTGGTAAACTGGGATTCAGATCCAGACAGTATGATTCAGAGGCTACCCTCTTAATCATTATGTCGTGCTACTTGTAAATAAAAAGTAAAATTTTTTTTCTAGAAAATTTTTGTTTCTTCTCAGTTTTTGATAAAATTTACTTCATGGAAATAAAGCTGTCCATGGTATTTTCTGAGGATTTTTAAGTCTCAAATGCATATACTTATTCCTCCTTTCCATTTCTAATCGTCTTTATTTTTGCCTATTTATTTTAAGTTAGTCTTGCTTCAAATTTGCCTATTTATTTATCTTTTTTTAAATAACTAGCTTTTGGTTTTGCTGATCCTTGCTATTATTTCTTTGTTTTCTACCTTATTTAAATATGCTCTTATCTTTATTATTTCTTTCCTTCAATTTTGGTTTATTCTGATGTTCTCTTTGCAGCTTCTTAAATTGAAAATTTAACTTCTTTTCATTCTTTTTTAATGAATGCATGTAAAGCTGTGTATTGATATTAAGTATGGCTTAAAACTGCATCTCTAAAGTTTTTATATGTATGAATTTTATAGTCACAAGTTATAAATATTTCCTAATTTTCATAGTACTTCCTTCTATGATAGATGAGTGGATGTTTAAGTTACTAAAAATATGTGGATGGAAGGAGACACGTTTTACCGTTGTTTTCTAGTAACCACAGAAAGTAATATATGTAATATTCTTATTGGAATTGTGTTATAACTGGTATTTTTACCTAGTACATGGTCAATTATTACAAATATCCATTTGTACTTGAAAAAAAAATCTATTTCCTGTTCTTGTAAGTCATCTTTAACATACCTGTTATATCAAACTTATTAATTCTACATTCTTATACAAGTCTTTTTGTAGACATGTGTTTTCAGTTCCCTTGGGTTAATACCTAGGAATGGAATTGCTGGGTTATACATAGGATATATTTGTGTTTAGCTGTTAAGGAATTGCCACATTGTTTTTCCAAAGTAGCTGTACCACTTTACATTCCCACCAGAAATGTATAAGATTTCCCTTTGTTCTACATCCTTATCAATACTTCATTCTTCTGAATTTTAGTCAGTTGTAGATCACTGAGCTTTTTTTTTTTAAATTTATTTTGGTATGCTTAATCTACAATTACATGTGCAATATTATGGTTATTAAACTGCCTACTTCATCAGATCCCGCCCACCAACCCCATTACAGTCACTGTCCATCAGCATAGTGAGATGCTATAGAATCACTACTTGTCTTCTCTCAGTTGTACAGCCCTCCCCGTGCCCTCCCAACATTACGTCTACTAATCGTAATGCCCAATTTTCCCTCTTGTCCTTCCCTTCCCGCCCATCCTCTCCAGTCCCTTTCCCTTTGGTAACTATTAGTCCATTCTTGGGTTCTGTGAGTTTGCTGCTGTTTTTTTCTTTCAGTTTTTTTCTTTGCTCTTATGCTCCACATATGAGTGAAATCATTTGATACTTGTGTTTTTCGGCTTGGCTTATTTCACTGAGCATAATACCATCTAGCTCTATCAATGTTGTTGCAAATGGTAGGATTTGTTTTCTTCTTATGGCTGAATAATATTCCATTGTGTATATGTACCACTTCTTCTTTATCCATTCATCTACTGATGGACACTTAGGTTGCTTCCATTTCTTGGCTATTGTAAATAGTGGTGTGATAAACATGGGGGTGCATATGTCTTTTTGAAACTGGGCTGCTGCATTTTTAGGGTAAATTCCTAGGAGTGGAATTCCTGAGTTAAATGGTATTTCTATTTTGAGTTTTTTGAGGAACCTCCATACTGCTTTCCACAATGGTTGAACTAATTTGCATTCCCACCAGCAGTGTAGGAGGGTTCCCTTTTCTCCACATCCTCGCCAACATTTGTTGTTGTTTGTGTTTTGGATGTTGGCCATCCTCACTGGTGTGAGGTGATATCTCATTGTGGTTTTAATCTGCATTTCTCTGATGATTAGTGATGTGGAGCATCTTTTCATGTGCCTGTTGGCCATCTGAGTTTCTTCTTTGGAGAAGTGTCTATTCATGTCCTCTGCCCATTTCTTAACTGGATTCATTGCTTTTTGTTTGTTGAGGTACATGAGTTCTTTATATATTTTGGATGTCAACCCCTAATCAGATATGTCATTTATGAATATATTCTCCCATTCTGTAGGATCTCTTTTTGTTCTACTGATGGTGTCCTTTGCTGTACAGAGGCTTTTCAGCTTGGTATAGTCCCACTTGTTCAATTTTGCTTTTGTTTCCCTTGCCCAGGGAGATATGTTCATGAAGAAGTCGCTCATGTTTATGTCCAAGAGATTTTTGCCTATGTTTTTTTCTAAGAGTTTTATGGTTTCATAACTGACATTCAGGTCTTTGACCCATTTGGAGTTTATTTTTGTGTAAGGGGTTAGACAGTAGTCCTGTTTCATTCTCTTACATGTAGCTGTCCAGTTTTTCCAACACCAGCTGCTGAAGAGGCTGTCATCTCCCCATTGTATATCCCAAGCTCCTTAATCAAATATTAATTGACTGTATATGTTTGGGTTAATGTTTGGATTTTCTATTCTGTTCCACTGGTCTGTAGGTCTGTTTTTGGGCCAATACCAAATTGTCTTGATTACTGTGGCTTTGTAGTAGATCTTGAAGTCAGGGAGTGTAATTCCCCCTGTTTTATTCCTCCTTCTCAGGATTGGTTTGGCTATTTGGGATCTTTTGTGGTTCCATATGAATTTTAGAATTATTTGTTCCAGTTCATTGAAGAAAGCTGTTGGTAGTTTGATAGGGATTGCATTGAAACTGTAGATTACTTTAGGTAGTATAGCCATTTTGACACTATTTATTCTTCCTAGCCAAGAGCATGGGATGAATTTCCATTTGTTAGTGTCCTCTTTAATTTCTCTTAGGAGTGTCTTGTAGTTTTCAGGGCAGATGTCTTTCACTTCCTTTGTTAGGTTTATTCCTAGGTATTTTATTCTTTTTGATGCAATTGTGAAGGAATTGTTTTCCTGATTTCTCTTTTCGTTAGCTCATCATTAGTGTATAAAAAAGCAACAGATTTCTGTGTGTTAATTTTGTATCCTGCAACTTTGCTGAATTCAGACATCAGTTCGAGTAGTTTTGGAGTGGAGTCTTTAGGGTTTTTTATGTACAATATCATGTCATCTGCAAATAGTGACTATTTGACTTCTTCTTTACCAATCTGGATGCCTTGTATGTCTTTGTTTTGTCTGATTGGCTAGGACCTCCAGTACTATGTTGAGTAACAGTGTAGAGAGTGGGCATCCCTGTCTTGTTCCCGATCTTAGATGAAAAGCTTTCAGCTTCTCGCTGTTAAGTATGATGTTAGCTGTGAGTTTGTCATATATGGCCTTTATGATGTTGAGGTAGTTGCCCTCTATACCCATTTTGTTGAGAGTTTTAATCATAAATGGATGTTGAATTTTGTCAAATGCTTTTTCAACCTCTATGGAGATGATCATGTGGTTTTTGTTCTTCTTTTTGTTGATATGGTGGATAATGTTGATGGATTTTGGAATGTTGTACCATCCTTGCATCCCTGGAATGAATCCCACTTGATCATGGTGTATGATCCTCTTGATGTATTTTTTGAATTCGGTTTGCTAATATTTTGTTGAGTATTTTTGCATCTACGTTCATCAGGGATATTGGTCTGTAGTTTTCTTTTTTGGTGAGGTCTTTGCCCGGTTTTGGTGTTAGAGTGATGCTGGTTTCATAGAATGAGTTTGGAAGTATTCCCTCCTCTTCTATTTTTTAGAAAACTTTAAGGAAAATGGGTGTTATTTTTCTCTATATGTCTGGTAGAATTCAGAGGTGAATCCATGAGGTCTGGGGGTTTTGTTCTTGGGTAGTTTTTTGATTACTGATTCAATTTTGTTGCTGGTGATTGGTCTGCTTAGTTTTTCTGTTTCTTGCTTGGTCAGTCTTGGAAGGTTGTATTTTTCTAAGAAGTTGTCCATTTCTTTTGTGTTTTCCAGCTTGTTAGCATATAGATTCTCATAGTATTCTCTTATAATTCTTTGTATTTCTGTGGGGTCCATCGTGATTTTTCCTTTCTCATTTCTTATTCTGTTTATGTGTGTAGATTCTCTTTTTCTCTTAATGAGTCTGGCTAGGGGTTTATCTATTTTGTTTATTTTTTCAAAGAACCAACTCTTGGTTTCATTGACTTTTTCTATTGTTTTATTCTTCTCAATTTTATTTATTTCTTCTCTGATCTTTATTATGTCCCTCCTTCTGGTGACTTTGGGCCTCATGTATTCTTTTTTTTCCAGTTTCAGTAATTGTGTCTTTAGACTATTCATTTGGGATTGTTCTTCCTTCTTTAAATAGGCCTGGATTGCAATATACTTTCCTCTTAAACCTGCCTTTGCTGTGTCCCACAGAAGTTGTGGCTTTGTGTTGTTGTTGTCATTAGTCTCCATATATTCTTTGATCTCTGTTTCAGTTTGGTCTTTGACCCATTGATTATTTAGGAAAATATTGTTAAGTCTCCATGTATTTGGGAGCCTTTTTGTTTTCTTTCTAAAATTTATTTCTAGTTTAATACCTTTGTGATCTGAGAAGTTGATTGGTAGATTTTTAAATATTTTTGAATTTACTGAGTTTCTTTTTGTGGCCTAGTATGTGGTCTATTCTGGAAAATGTTCCATGTGCACTTGAGAAGAATGTGTACCCTGTTGCTTTTGGGTGTAGAGTTCTGTAGATGTCAGGTCCATCTGTTCTAGTGTGTTGTTCAGTGCCTCTATGTCTGTACTTATTTTCTGTCTGGTTGATCTGTCCTTTGGAAAGAGTGGTGTGTTGAAGCCTCCTAAAATGAATGCATTGCTTTCTATTTCCTCCTTTAATTCTATTAGTATTTCACATATGTCAGCGCTCCTGTGTTGGGTGCATATATAAAATGCTTATATCCTCTTGTTGGACTGACCCCTTTATCATTATGTAATGTCCTTCTTTATCTCTTGCTACTTTCTTCGTTTTAAAGTCTATTTTGTCTGATACAAGTACTGCAATACCTGCTTTTTTCTCCTTGTTGTTTGCATGAAATATCTTTTTCTATCCCTTCACCTTCAGTCTGTGTATATCTTTGGGTTTGAGGTGAGTCTCTTGTAAGCAACATATAGATAGGTCTTGCTTTTTTATCCATTCTATTATTCTATGTCTTTTGATTGGCGCATTCAGTCCATTTACATTTAGGGTGATTATCAATAGATATGTATTTATTGCCATTGCTGGCTTTAGATTCGTGGTTACCAAAGGTACAAGGGTAGCTTCTTTACTATCTAACAGTCTAACTTAACTTTTCTTGTTAAGTTATTGTAAATACAGTCTGATGATTCTTTATTTCTCTCCCTTCTTATTCTTCCTCCCCATTCTTTATATACTGTTTTATTCTTTGCCTTTAGTTAGTATTTGGATGGTCTGCTTTCTTTGCTAGGATTTTACTTTTTCTGGTGACATCTTTTTAGCCTTAGGAGGGCTTCCATCTAGTGCAGTCCCTTTAAGATATGCTGTAGAGGTGGTTTATGGGAGACAAATTCTCTCAGCTTTCACTTGTCTAGAAATTGTTGAATCCCTCCCTCAAATTTAAATGAGAATTGTGCTGGATACAATATTCTTGGTTCGGGGTGCTTCTGTTTCACTACGTTAAATATACCATGCCATTCTCTTCTGGCCTGTAAGGTTTCTGTTGAGAAGTCTGATGATAATCTCATGGGTTGTAGGTGATCTTTTTTCTCTCTCTAGCTGCCTTTAATACTCTGTCCTTACCTTTGATCTTTGCCATTTTAGTTATTATGTGTCCTGGTGTTGTTTTCTTTGGGTCCCTTGTGTTGGGAGTTCTGTGGGCTTCCATCGTCTGAGAGACTATTTCCTCCCCCAGCTTGAGGAAGTTTTCAGCAATTATTTCTTCAAGGACACTTTCTATCCCTTTTTCTCTCTCTTCTTCCGCTGGTACTCCTATAGTGCGAATATTGTTCCGTTTGGATTGGTCACACAGTTCTCTTAATATTCTTTCATTCCTAGATATCCTTTTGTCTCTCTCTGCCTCAGCTTCTCTGTATTCCTGTTCTCTGATTTCTATTCCATTACCTGTCTCTTACATCTCGTCCAGTCTGCTGCTAAGCCCATCGATCTCTTGTCTTATTTCTGCATTGTCTTTCTTCACTTCCCTCACTTCCTCCCTTAGGTCTTGTATATTTCTCTGTAGATCCATCAGTATGGTCATGAATTTTATTCTGAGTTGTTTTTCAGGAAGATTGTGCATGTCCATCCCATCAGGCTCCCTCTCTGGGGTTGTCTGGCTAAGCTTTGTTTGTACCATATTCCTCTATCTTTTCATGGCAGTACAAGTGGTCACTGGTAGGGTCTTTAAGACTTTTAAAAAGAAGAAGAAAAAGCCCACCGGGAGTAGATTCTGTGAGGATGCTGTAGATGGTGCTGCTGCTCCACTATTCCGCAGCCGTGGTGACTCTACCAGGGCCTTTGTGGCTCTGGCCGGGGAGGGGACGAACGGGAGGCCGCTGATCTCTGTGGGAAGCCTCGGAACGGCTGCTCTGCTGGGCCGCTGGCCAGGGTGTCCAAAATTCCCCAGGACTCCCAGCCTGCTGGGCTGAGTGCACTGGGACGATTTTCTTTTGCTGTTGGGCCCTTGACTCTTTAAGACTTTTAAAAAAGCGCACACTTTTCTTTTGTCCTGGGGAGCTGGCTGAGAGGACCCGGTTGTGTTGTCCTTCTCAGATCCTGCCCTTCTGTTTCTCTAATCTCCGATACACCATGCGCTGTGTGTCAGTGCTCGCTGTGCAGATCACCAGGGCTGGTTATTTGGCGACCCTGTGCTTCCACTCCCTCCCCACTCTGAATCTTTTCCTCCTGCCTGTGCTCTGGTGTGGGGGAGTGCTTGGGTCCCTCTGGGTCGCAGCTTTGTATCTTACCCACTTCGTGAGGTGCTGAGTCCTTGCAGATGTAGCTGTAGCCTGGGTGTCATCCTGTATCTTCTGGTCTCTCTTTTAGGAATAGTTGTATTTTCATAAATATACATTGTTTTAGGAGGAGATTTCTGCCACCCTGCTCATGCCGTCATCTTCCCAGAAGTCTCTTCACTGAGGTTTTTATTTTCCCTTTCCTAACTAATGATGTTGAACATCTTTTCATATGTTTATTGACCATTTGAATATCTTTTGGTAAAATATCTGTTGAAGTCTTTTGCCCTTTTTTTAAATTGGGTTGTTTATATTAGAGTTTAAGAGGTTTTTATATATTCAAAATATATGTACATTTCACCCAGTTTGTGGTTGCATTTTGACTTTCTTAATGGTTTATTTTGATAGCAAAAGTTTTAAATTTTCATAAAGTATAATTTAGAGATGGTGATAAACCTACCCTCAGGTTGCAAAGTATTCTCTAGCGTTTTCTTCTAGAAATTTTATAGTTTTAACTTCTACATGTATATCTGTGTCCTATTTTGAACTGATTTTGCATGAGGCAGTTACAATACGAAGTCACCCTCCTCCAATCTCTCCATATGGTACAACATGGGCCACCTAATTATCTTAAACTTTGAATTTTCTCCAAGGCTAATTTTCTCAAAGAGGATTATTTAATATTTGTCCTATTTCCTTTACAAAAGAATAAGTCCTCAAGGGCAAGACCCTGGTCCCATTTATTTCGCAATCCTGATCCCTGGCAAAAGATATTTTTTGTCAGTTTTTGTTGGATGCATGGATATAGAAGCAATTGATATTCTGTGGATTATAACAGCTGGTATTTTCTTGAGAGAAAACAAATCTGTATTTCATTCTGGATTTCACCATTCTACTTCTCTTGTATTTTAAATAAGAAAATAATTTACTTTATCAAACACAGAGATAACATCTGAGTCTTTAGAGCAAGTTGCTCATTGGTAATATTTAGTAATTAAAAGAAAATGGTCATATGAACTAGGAGTCAGTTTTGATAACATATGGAAATTTTAGCTCCCTGCTCACACACACATCCTTGGAAATCATGGTAGTCGATAGCCACCAGTTAATAAACATTTACTATTATCCATATGCTGTTCTAAGTATTTTGTGTGTATTATCCCCCCTTCTGTCCTCATGACAACTTTATGAAGCAAATAGTATCATAATCCTCATTTTATTCCTAAGAAAACTAATGTCTAAAGAGATTAAATAATAAACCCAAAGTCACACAGCCAGTTGGTGGTAAAACCTGGATTTAAACTCAGGCCACCTAATTTTAGAGTCTGTGCTCATAACCGTTATCCAAGAGGACCTCCTATCATTGTCATGCAGCTACCTGCCAATCACAAACACTAAAATTAAGCCTGCTGAGCAATTATTCCATATTTTTAATTTGGCCCCATAGGATTTTAGACATTTGGTACACATATTTGGCCTTGTGGACAGAGTTTCTTCTTCTTAATGATAATTAAAGGTAATTATTAAAGTACACTTTAATGATGTTACTTCTCTATGGGAAAAACATTTAACAACAATTTTTAACGAAATAAACCCCATAATACAACATTTTTCTCTGTGTTCAATCCTAAACTTTGCTCCCACCTTCAAATAATCCTATCACCTTCATGATACAAATTTTCCTTTAAGTTAGCCTTATCATGGCACCTGTTCAGAGCTAAAGACTATTTTTCTTTGTGACTGTCAGACATAACGTATAACTCAGAGTAAAGAAAGCAAAGAGGTTGCTATCTCACACTGCAGGTCGAAGTGAGCCATCAAATATGTGTTTACTAGAAAATTCTTTACTTTCGTATTCCTCAGAGATCCAAGGGGGAGGGCTAAGGCAAGCATCATTTCAAAGCAGATATTCCAAGTTTGATGGAGGACGTTCTTCCTTAATGGAAAACAGAAAACAAAAATTGACTTCACGCTTTTCATTATTTATTGTCAAGAGCATTTGAATAATTTGGGAAATGGTATATACAACTATTATACAATAATAGGTCTGTTTGAAATATCACAGAGAAAGACCCATCTAAGGAGAGTGCAGTCGCCTGTGAGGGTTGTCTACCTGGTAAGGTGTTCTGGTGCTCCAGCGTGTCCCACCGCATTCTTACACCTTGTACAATGAACGGGTCACCTGTATCACTGATTTTGATTTTACTAGGCTTGTTAAGAATATCACCCAGATGTAATACCTGATGTTATGAAGAAAGATGTTGAACTCTGAGAATAATGTTTTCAGCAGCATCTGATGGAGGCTAGGAGAACAGTTTAAAAAGCCAGTTGGATTTCAGGAGACTCATCAGGCAGTACAAGACCCAGCAGGTTCCTCCTTAGATCTAGCGGGACTTCTCACCATATGTCTAGCAGAACATGTAGTGTATGGCCGCACAGCTACTCAAAATGCCAGATCAAGGACAGTTTAGACTCAGTAGATGGTTTTAATCATATAAAATTCAGGGGTCCTAATATATTCATATGAGTAAGCAGGGCAAGAGTCAAGGGCCTATATCACCGTGAACAGAACATGCCTAGACTGTGAAATTATTATAGTTAGTTTCTAATGTGGGGCCAGGTTAGCCCTTTAGAAAATTATATAGAGATAACACTTTCTTGGTAGCTAATCGACTAACATACCTTCTGAAGACTTTTCAAAATACATTGTCCTTAGAGATCATGTGGTTTTTCATCTTTTTTTTAAATTAAGCTACATTGTTATTAACCTGAGTT
>JAVSCE010015234.1:0-257500 GCA_032199065.1 Smutsia gigantea
GCCACCTACAGCATTCCCCCAGAATCTACGTCCAGAGGGCATTTTTCTTGTTTTGTTTTGTTTTTGTTTTTTCTTTTTTTCTTTCTTCATTTTTTTTTCTTTTTTTTTTCTTCTCTTTTTAAAGTCTTAAAGAGCCCAGCTGACATACGTGGCAACTATCAGTGACCAAATTATACAGCCATGAAAAGACAGAGGAATATGGTTCAGACCAAAATCAACCAGACAATCCCAGAGAGGGAGTCTGAAGGGATGGAAATGCACAGCTTCCCTGAAAAAGAATTCAGAATAAAAGTCATAACCATGCTGATGGACCTACAGAGAAATGTGCAAGAGCTGAGGGAGGAAGTGAGGGAACTGAGGAAAGACAATGCAGAAATAAGACAAGCGATCGACGGGCTTAACAGCAGAATGGATGAGATGCGAGAGACTGTTAATGGAATAGAAAACAGAGAACAGGAGTACAGAGCAGCTGAGGCAGAGAGATAAAAGGATTTCTAGGAATGAAAGAATATTAAGAGAACTGTGTGACCAATACAAACGGAACAATATTAGCATTATAGGAGTACCAGAGGAAGAAGAGAGAGAAAAAGGGATAGAAAGTGTCTTTGAAGAAATAAATGCTGAAAACTTTCCCTCGCTGGGGAAGGAAATAGTCTCGCAGTCCACTGAAGTCCACAGATCTCCCAACACAAGGGACCCAAGGAAGACAACACCAAGACACATAATAATTAAGATGGCAAAGATCAAAGATAAAGACAGGGTATTAAAGGCAGCTAGAGAGAGAAAAAAGATCACCTACAAAGGAAAACCCATCAGACTATCATCAGACTTCTCAACAAAAACCTTACAGGCCAGAAGAGAATGGCATGATATATTTAACGTTATGAAACAGAAGGGCCTCGAACCAAGAATATTGTATCCAGCACGATTATCATTTAATTATGATGGAGGGATTAAACAATTCCCAGACAAACGAAAGCTGAGAGAGTTTGCCTCTCATAAACCACCACTACAGGATATCTTAAATGGACTGCTCAAGATGGAAGCACACCTAAGGCTAAAAAGATGTCACCAGAGAAAATAAAATCATAGCAAAGAAAGCAGACCATCCAAATACTAACTAAAAGCAAAGAATAAAACACCTAGTATAGAAAGAATGGAGGAGGAGGAATAAGAAGGGAGAGAAATAAAGAAACATCAGACAGTGTTTACAATTACTTAACAAGAAAGTTAAGTTAGATTGTTAGATAGTAAAGAAGCAACCCTTGAACCCTTGGTAACCACGAATCTAAAGCCAGCAATGGCAATAAGTACAAATCTATCAATAATCACCCTAAATGTAAATGGACTGAATGCACCAATCAAAAGACACAGAGTAACAGAATGGATAAAAAAAGCAAGACCCATCTATATGCTGCTTACAAGAGACTCACCTCAAATCCAAAGATATACACAGACTAAAAGTGAAGGGATGGAAAAAGATATTTCATGCAAACAACAAAGAGAAAAAAAACAGGTGTTGCAGTACTTGTATCAGACAAAATAGACTTCAAAACGAAGAAAGTAGCAAGAGATAAAGAAGGACACTGCATAATGATAAAGGGGTCAATCCAACAAGAGGATATAACCATTTTAAATATATATGCACCCAACACAGGAGCGCCGGCATTTGTGAAACAAATACTAACAATTAAAGGAGGAAATAGACAGCAATGCATTCATCTTAGGAGACTTCAACACACCACTTACTCCAAAGGACAGATCAACCAGACAGAGAATAAGTAAAGACACAAAGGCACTGAACAACACACTACAACAGATGGACCTAACAGACATCTACAGAACTCTACACCCAAAAGCAACAGGATACACATTCTTCTCAAGTGCACATGGAACATTTTCCAGAATAGACCACATGCTAGACCACAAAAAGAACCTCAGTAATTTCAAAAATATTGAAATCCTACCAACCAACTTCTCAGATCACCAAAGTATACAACTAGAAATAAATTTTAGAAAGAAATCAAAAAGGCTCACAAATACATGGAGACTTAACAACACCCTCCTAATTAATCATGGGTTAACGACCAAATCAAAACAGAAATCAAAGAATATATGGAGACTAATGACAACAACAACACAAAGCCACAACTTCTGTGGGACGCAGCAAAGGCAGTTCTTAGAGGAAAGTATATTGCAATCCAGGCCTATTTAAAGAAGGAAGAACATTCCCAAATGAATAGTCTAAAGACACAATTACTGAAATTGGAAAAAGAAGAACAAATGGGGCCCAAAGTCACCAGAAGGAGGGACATAATAAAGATCAGAGAAGAAATAAATAAAATTGAGAAAAATAAAACAATAGAAAAAAATCAGTGAAACCAAGAGCTGGTTCTTTGAAAAAATAAACAAAATAGATAAACCCCTAGCCAGACTTATTGAGAGAAAAAGAGAATCTACACACATAAACAGAATCAGAAATGAGAAAGGAAAAATAACGACGGACCCCACAGAAATACCAAGAATTATAAGAGAATATTATGAGAATCTATATGCTAACAAGCTGGAAAACCTAGAAGAAATGGACTTCTTAGAAAAATACAACCTTTCAAGACTGACCAAGCAAGAAACAGAAAAACTAAACAGACCAATCACCAGTGACGAAATCGAATTGGTAATCAAAAAACGACCCAAGAACAAAACCCCTGGGCCTGATGGATTCACCTCTGAATTCTACCAGACGTATAGAGAAGAAATAACACCGATTCTCCTTAAAGTTTTCCAAAAAATAGAAGAGGAGGGAATACTTCCAAACTCATTCTATGAAGCCAGCATCACTCTAATATCAAAACCTGGCAAAGACCTCACCAAAAAAGAAAATTACAGACCAATATCCCTGATGAACGTAGATGCAAAAATACTCAACAAAATATTAGCAAACCGAATTCAAAAACACTTCAAGAGGATCATACACCATGATCAAGTGGGATTCATCCTAGGGATACAAGGATGGTACAACATTCGAAAATCCATCAACATCATCCACCACATCAACAAAAAGAAGAAGAAAAACCACATGATCGTCTCCATAGATGCTGAAAAAGCATTTGACAAAATTCAGCATCCATTCCTGATTAAAACTCTCAACAAAATGGGTATAGAGGGCAAGTACCTCAACATCATAAAGGCTATATATGACAAGCCCACAGCTAACATCATACTTAACGGCGAGACGCTGAAAGCTTTTCATCTAAGATCGGGAACAAGACAAGGATGCCCACTCTCTCCACTGTTATTCAACATAGTACTGGAGGTCCTAGCCACAGCAATCAGACAAAACAAAGACATACAAGGCATCCAGATTGGTAAAGAAGAAGTCAAATTGTCACTATTTGCAGATGACATGATACTGTACATAAAAAACCCTAAAGATTCCATTCCCAAACTACTGAACTAATATCTGAATTCAGCAAAGTTGCAGGATACAAAATTAACACACAGAAATCTGTGGCTTTCCTATACACTAATGATGAACTAACAGAAAGAGAAATCAGAAAAACAATTCCATTCACAATTGTATCAAAAAGAATAAAATACCTAGGAATAAACTTAACAAAGGAAGTGAAAGACCTGTACCCTGAAAACTACAAGGCATTCCTAAGAGAAATTAAAGAGGACACTAACAAATGGAAATGCATCCCATGCTCTTGGCTAGGAAGAATAAATATTTTCAAAATGGCTATACTACCTAAAGCAATCTACAGATTCAACGCAATCCCTATCAAACTACCAACAGCTTTCTTCAATGAACTTGAACAAATAATTCTAAAATTCATATGGAACCACAGAAGACCCCAAAAGCAATCCTGAGAAGGAGGAATAAAACAGGGGGAATTACGCTCCCTGACTTCAAGCTCTACTACAAAGCCACAGTAATCAAAACAATTTGGTATTGGCACAAAAACAGACCCACAGATCAGTGGACTAGAATAGAAAATCCAAACATTAACCCAAACACATACAGTCAATTAATATTTGATAAGGGAGCCTTGGATATACATTGGGGAGATGACGGCCTCTTCAGCAGCTGGTGCTGGAAAAACTGGACAGCTACATTAAGAGAATGAAATTGGACTACTGTCTAACCCCATACACAAAGGTAAACTCAAGGTGGATCAAAGACCTGAATCTAAGTCATAAAACTATAAAACTCTTAGAAAAAAATATAGGCAAAAAGCTCTTGGACATAAAGATGGGTGACTTCTTCATGAACATATCTCCCCGAGCAAGGGAAACAAAGGCAAAAATGAACAAGTGGGACTATATCAAGCTGAAAAGCTTCTGTACAGCAAAGGACACCATCAGTAGAACAAAAAGACTTCCTACAGTATGGGAGAATATATTCATAAATGACGTATCCAATAAGGGGTTGACATCCAAAATATATAAAGAACTCACGCACCTCAACAAACAAAAAGCAAATAATCCATTTAAGAAATGGGCAGAGGACATGAATAGACAGTTCTCTAAAGAAGAAATTCAGATGGCCAACAGGCACATGAAAAGATGCTCCACATCGCTAATCATCAGAGAAATGCAGATTAAAACCACAATGAGATATCACCTCACACCAGTGAGGATGGCCAACATCCAAAACACAAACAACAACAAATGTTGGCGAGGATGTGGAGAAAAGGGAACCCTCCTACACTGCTGGTGGGACTGCAAATTAGTTCAACCATTGTGGAAAGCAGTATGGAGGTTCCTCAAAAAACTCAAAATACAAATACCATTTGACCCAGGAATTCCACTCCTAGGAATTTACCCTAAGAATGCAGTAGCCCAATTTGAAAAAGACAGATGCACCCCATGTTTATTGCAGCACTATTTACAATAGCCAAGAAATGGAAGCAATCCAAGTGTCCATCAGTAGATGAATGGATAAAGAAGTGGTGGTACATATACACAATGGAATATTATTCAGCCATAAGAAGAAAACAAATCCTACCATTTGCAACAACATGGATGGAGCTAGAGGGTATTATGCTCAGTGAAATAAGCCAAGCCGAAAAAAACAAGCATCAAATGATTTCACTCATATGTGGAGTATAAGAACAAAGAAAAAATACTGAAGGAACAAAACAGCAGCAGACTCACAGAACCCAAGAATGGCCTAATAGTTACCAAAGGGAAAGGGACTGGGGAAAATGGGTGGGAAGGGAGGGATAAGAGGGAAAAAGGGGCATTACGATTAGCAGATGTAATGTTGGGGGGGGCACGGGAGGGCTGTACAACTCAGAGAAGACAAGTAGTGATTCTATAGCATCTCACTACACTGATGGACAGTGACTGTAATGGGGTTGGTGGGGGGGACCTGATGAAGGGCTAGTTTAATAACCATAATATTGCACATGTAATTGTAGATTAATGATAATAAAATAAATTATATTAATAAAAAAAAGAATACCCTTGCTTAGCCAGGAAGCCAGTTGAAGTGAAGCACTGGCAAAATGCACTGCCTAAGGATTCAAGGTCTCCTGTTGAAACAGTCACTATTGATTACATATACTCTTGTGCATGGCTGTGTTTTGAGTGTGTATGTTTGTATGTGCATTTGTTGAGAGAGGGAGAGAAAATAGAAGGAAGACAGAGGAATAAGAAAGACAGAAATATTACACAAAACGTTAGTTTTCAGGAGTTTGAGTGGCATATTCTAACTATAGAATACATAAAATTCAGGAGTTTGAGAGGCATAACAATTCCAGAAAGGTTTCCTTACACTTTCTTTTTGTCAGTCCAGAAACCCTGCCTTGGACCATCTCTTTCTTCTTATTTAGAAGCCCTCTGGGATGCTTTACTACATTCCTCTTTCCTTCCTTCCTCCACATGCCAATGGATAGCAAGTCTTCTCAGACCCAGCTTCCTGTACAAGTTATCGGTCATTATGATACTCTGGTTGAAAATTAACTTCCCAGGAACTGGGATTGAGAACTGGTTATGTTCTATCTAAGCATATGGGTCTTTTCTTGAGAACACAAACTATCAAAAAAGAATAAAACAAATAGTAGCTTGAATGCTACTACCACCTTTCCTAGTTTCAGCAGGTAGGAGAGGGGAAAATTCTTCCTCCTAGGAAGGGTCCAGGTTTTCAGGAGGACTGCTGATACTAGGAGGAGGTGAGTGGACATTATACCAGTCCCTGTGAGTCTCTGAGAAGTGATACACCCACCTTCTCCATGGAGGGAGGAACAAAATTCTTCTAGCAGATGCGAGCAGGTAACAGCAGTTGTAACAGCAAGAACAGAGACTTGAATGTGTGTCCTGTCACCTCAGCTGTCATGGGCTCTTCCCTTTGTAGGGCTACCTGCACAAAGTCCAAATTTTTGCCAGCACAGGCAGGCATCAGGGCAGTCTTCCAATTCTTTATAATTACCTTACAAAGAGTCAAATCCATTGCATTATTTATGCATTATAAAGACACTGCATGATTTTCCTTTAAGTTTTAACACTTAAATTCTGTGCATCCCCATTCTGGAATGGGGTTCCAGATCCTGAGAGTGCAAGAGAAGAGAGGGAAGAGCCCTCAAATTGGCTGGTCACTGGCTTATTATGTGAAATAAATTTTAACTTTTAATGCTACCAAGATTAGCCTCCAAATGGCAAATCTTCTGTGCCCCATTGTAAAAAGAGTCTCCTTCAGTATTCTGCTTTGTTTTAGTCTAGGTAAATCTCAAGCATCAAGCAGAGAGAGGTGAAATACATCCTGCTGTACATATCTTACCTCATCTATTCCTCAAAACAGCTATATGAGGTAGAGCTTATTAGTATCCTCATTCTACCCAGAGAGAAATGAGACAGAATTCAGAGGATTTGCCTTAGATCACAGAGCTAGTAAGTGGCAGAACCATGATTTGAAGCTGGGTCCTTTCCTCCAAAGCCAATGTTCCTAACTGCTGAAATACAGTGCCTCTTAGGTCTCAGAGAGATGATACTGTGTTCAGTCATTATTTCATTCATTCAGTGAACAACCTTCTTTAGTACCTAATATGTGCCAATCAATAGATGATTTGGGGAATATAGTGTTCACTACCTTCGTGCAGCTCACAGCATTTCAGGGCATAGGGAACTCCTCTGGAGTTGCAGAAATCCAACAAAAGACCTTCAAAAAAGAACTGCTTGGTGGATTCATGTCCCAGGGAAGACAGAGTCCTTGAACCCTTCAGGAGACTCCACTCTACTGCTCACTAAATCAGTTTGTCCCAGATTAGACTAAAGATCACACACTAAAAAAAAAATGAGTTTATGTATAAGTTCACTTTCCCCACAGACTTAAAGCTTACACACTGTTAAAAGCCAGTGTCTGCACCAGAGTCAGAACAAAGATGGTTTTGGGAATTAAGGGCCATGCAGGTGGAAACTCTCACTGCTGCTTCTCGGCCTTGTCACCTGGCATCTGAGTCCCATAAGCAACAAGTCTAGGAAAGATAAATTGAAGAGGGATGTTTCTGTTCTCTTTGTCCAGGTGTGGAACAGCTGGTAAAGGCCAGGGGACCCCAAAGCTGTAAGCAATAAATTCTGGTGAAACTCTGGCCACTTCACATCATTCCGGATTTCTCACATTAATAATCACTGCCCTGAGCAAAATAGAAGCTCAGGTGTGTTCTGTCGCTTTGCTTTCCAGCATATCCACATAGTCACCTGGTCTAGATTCACAGCAGGGCCTTGAAAAATGACAGGCAGAAAGCTGTGATTTATACAGGGAGTGGATAATTAAGGCAAAATGCCTAGAAGGGCAGCCTCAGTTAAAATTGTTTCACAATTGTGATGAGAAGCCCCTAAAGTCCAAAGAGTCAGTTTGACACTATCCTGAGTGTGTATATATATAAACACACACACATACAGAGCTAATGTTTGAGAGTAGATTGAGCTACTCAGGTTACTGCCATGAACTCGAGATATCATGAGGGTATAAGTTAAGACATTGGGTTACATGCTTCTTATAAAAGTTTTACAACCAAAAAAAGGAGAGGGAAATAATTGCAATTTATGCAATAAAATAATTTGACAATTTAACTGCACTGAAAATCAAGCTAGCCTTAATGTACAACGAACAGAAATCAGTATATCTGTATGCTGATTCACTTCAAGGGTCTCCTCTATGGAAAACTCTTTTACCACATTTTGATCTTTGGAACACATGTATTTCTCATATAAATACAGGGATATAGATGTATTCTGTCAAGTACAGATTTTTTCCTTTTTTTTTTCTTGCTTTGTGACAGACAGCCTGTGTGCTTAAATTCTTCCAAAACATACTCTATGTTCACTTCAGCATTATTCACAATAGTCAGATATGAACACAGCCGAATTGTCCCTTGATGAATGAGTGGATAAAGAAAATGCAATACACAACACACATGTGCACACACACAGGAATATTATTCAGCTATAAAAAAGAAGAAAATCACCTTTTGCGATGATATGGATGAAACTGGAGGGCATTATGCTAATAAGCCAGAGAGAGAAAGACAAATGCTTACTATATGATACCACTTATATGTGTAGTCTAAAATAAAAAGGCCAATTTCTAGAAACAGAATAGAACGGTGATTGCCAGGGATTTGGGGGAGGGAGAAATGGGGAAATGTAGGTCAAAAGGTATAAACTTTCAGTTATAAGAAGAATGAGTTCTGGGGATCCGTGCATAGCACACTGACTATAACCAACAGTTTATAATATTTGAAAGTTGCTGAGAATAGACATTAAGCTTTCTCACTACAAAAAAAAAACTTAACTATGATAGGTGTGTTAATTATCTTGATCTGGGTAATCATTCCATGTATAGGTATATCAAATCATCAAGTTGTACCCTTTAAATACACACAATTATATGTGTCAATTATTCTTTAGTGAAGTTGGGGTGAAAACATGATCTACAGCCGTTTCTACTGTTTTATGTTTTGATCAGCTGATTCACAGCCAGAGGACTCAAGTGACAATGGAACTAAACAGTTTTTCTAGGCTTCCTCATTTTATTTTTCTATTTTATATATTTGGGAGAGAAAAATCCATTGAAACAATTGTTTCTTGAAAATGAATTATAGGGGCTCTCTTGATCCCTCCTGGTGTGAGCCAGGAGCTCTGTCTGTCCTCTCACTGTATCTCTCAATAAAAGTCTCCCTGGCTCTCCTAAAAAAAAAAAGAAAAAAAAAGGAAATGAATTAAAAGTTACACTAGATTTCAATGAATTGTGTGTACTCTGACTATATAAGCCATTGATAAAACACAGGTCAGAGGAAAAATGAAGGTTCAGCCACATTTTTATGGCCATGCAATGGCTCACTATACTTAATTTTTTCAAGCCTATGCCTAGATATTAATACTACCACTAATAATAACCACTTGTAAAGCAAATGTTATTTTTCAAGCACTACACTAGCATTTCATTTAACTTCATCACAACTCTAGTGCCATTTTACACAAGTGAAACTTGAGGCTCAGAACACTAAGTAACTTGCCTTGAATTAAAATATTAGTCTGTAGTTTCATAAGATCGTATACCAATGATACCTTAATAAAATAAAATAAAATAAAATATTAGTCTATAGTGAAACCAAGGTTTGAGCTCAGATATGTTATGACTCCAAACTTCATGCTCTTGGTTTCTATGCCATACTGCCTCCAAGAAAGTCAAGGGAGAACAAAGCTTCCAGATAATTAGAAACACATATGACCATGTCAGTTCTCCTCCACCGTCACCTCTGTCAGTTGAAATCCTGCCCCTTCTTTGAAGTCTGTCCTCCATAGTTCTGAAGGTTTGAGAACCCTATGAATGTGAATTCGAATCCAGTTCTGTCTTCTACATTGTGTGATCTAGAATGGATTGCTTAACCTCTCTGAGTAACTCTTACTTCATAGGATTATTGTGAAGAATGAATATATTGATTTATGTAGAATGTTCTCTCCATGACAGGCACACAGTAGGAATTTAATAAACATCCTGTCTGCTACTTGTGTTACAAAGACCACTTTATTTCCCAGAATTAGAAAGCCTTTCTTTCTCCATAGTCTCATCGGTCATTGTTTTATCCTTTCTTACATCCAACCCTTTTAAGGATATCATGGTTATTTAGGGGTGTTCCATTTCCCCAACCAATTTATAAAGTATCTGATGTAAGGATTGACCTCTTATAACCAACCATCTTTGCTTACACTCTCCAGAATGGTGAATGATGCATAATTTTTGTCATTAAAATTCTGGCACAGAAATTCAGTCAGAGCAGGAAGAGACAATGTGAACAATTGCTTGAATATTTTAAAAGTTCAATTAGTCAAGATTAGCAGATCCCTATGAAAAAATTGAAGCTGAATAAAAAGGAGTTGGAAACCGATGAAATCTATGTAGGATTAGAAATGTTCTGTAGTTATCCCTGACTCTAACCAGAGGTATTGTGGATGACCTGGCAATGATATTTTGAAATAACATCATCTGAAACAATGGCCACCTGTTTAAATGAATGAACTAATTAGGCCATCATAATGACCTATGCACATTTCAAAACTATCCAACGGGCTTCATGACTGACATTAATACTGAACAATACTGTGACTTGAAACATTGCAAAGGCCATTAGCTTACATCACCCAAAACTGTTTGAGAATGGACTAGAATGAAGGTACATAGGATAAATTTTCATAGACACAGTTTTTCTTGATGATTTTTAGAATGTGATGAATTGCACTCATTATTTAAATAACTAAGAAATCAATCTAGTAATAAACACTAAAGGAAGTCTAAGGACTCTTAATCTTTGAAATAATAAGCAATTTTTTAAAAGAAAATGACTTTCATATTCTTAAGAATCAGAAATGTGTAAGAAAGCTTAATAGTTCTATTCTATTAACACAAATGCTTTTGTATGGAACAAGGTGGGACTAAAGGAACTTAGTCTTCTTTCACTTATGGCAAAGAAAGCAAAATCAAATAATTAAATGCAAAACTAACAAAGAAAATGAAAAGCTCATCCTAATAACTTTATTGGGAAAATATCAATATATCAAGGGCTATATTGTAGAAATAGAATAGTAACTGTTTCCCCATTAGAAATCAGAACACTCCAAAAAATCCCAGTGACCTGACAAAGTGCACTAAGTGGTTTTTAATAGATTCATTCATTCATTCACTCATTCTATTCATGTATCCATTTATGTACACATTTGGGTTAGTATTTAGTGAGCACATGAGCACCCTGAGCTAGGCACTGGAGATGAAATGCTTCTGACCAGCTCACTGCCCTCAAGGTAGGTCAACAATTTAGTGGGAGTCCCAGGCATATAACCAACTAATTATGATGCACAGTTACTGTTGCTTTAATTGGAAGGTGAATAACTCTGCCTCAGGGAATCAAGAAAAACTCAAAGAATTGACTTCTTAGCTAGGCTTAGACAAGTAAGAGGAGTGATACAAGGGGGTGGACATGGGAAGGGAGTGTGTTTACCAGATGAGTTAGGTTAAAAGGATTAGTGTTAGGTTGTACTCTGCGATCTCAGGCAGAGCATAAAATAACATGGGCTATTTGGGAAACAGACTGGCTGTATCATACACTGGAAGAATAAAAACAATAGGAGAGAAGGGTAGAAGACTAGTTTGGGAATAGTCTTTAAGGGTCTTCATAAAGGCCAAGAAGGTTTTTGGGCTTTACCATATAAGCAAAACAGCTGATTTTTTTTCTTTTTTTTTTTTCCTTTTGAGAGAAAGAAAGAATGTCATAAGCAGATATTTATCTTAAAATAACTCTGGCTGAAGTGTGGAGGCTGAACTGGAGTTGAAAAAGACTCAAAAAAGAAAATTATTAAACCCAGTAATAGGATAAAAGGATAAATATCAGATCATTTATAAACCTAATCTGTATGCAATGGAATAATTATTTCTTCAAACTCCTCCTTGACCGCTAGACTGGTTTCATTGAACCAGATATGATTTGAGAGGTTAAAGTTATTTGATCGAAGGTTTAAAATTAGTTAATAAAAGCCAATTAATTAAAGCTAATGAAAGCAGAAGAGAAAGTCTTTAGATAAAAATACATTCAATTGAATGTGTTAAGTTATAATTCATCATTAAAGATATTCATGGGATAAGTGATAAGGTGATAACAAAATGCTTCATTTCAGCAGGGACAAAAACTTGCTCAAAGTAGTGCACTATCATTGACTCAGCCAATTTTAGTGATTTTAAAAGCTTCATCTTTCTTTTTCATTTTATATTACTTTACATAAACCCAGAGAGGAAAATATTTACATAAAAATAGAATTTATTGTATATAATGAGACTAAGTTCAAAAAAAGAAATGGAACTGTAAGATTACTTTCCTTTGGGGTGTTTTGGTAAGAAAATGAATCTGGATTATACCCACCATGAAGAAAACTCAGTCTCTAAATATGAAAGATAGGGCAGTATCTGATTCAGGAAAGCCAATAGATTGACTAGACTAAGTCCATCACGGTCTCTTGACTAGGAATTTGAAATTCCTAAAGGGACACTAGTCAACTGATCAGAAGTAGAAGCTAGGAGGACAAGTAAAGAGACAAGGTTGTCCGTTGTATTCCAACTATATGGCAATAGAGAGAAAGCCAGTTTAGAAAAAGAGGAAAAGTAAAAACAGACATTCTGCAAGAGATAAGAGATCATGGAATACTGGAAGAAAAAAGAGAGAAAAATAACTAGCTTTGTTGCTGACTACTTCCTATACAGTGGGGTCTAGTGACTGCCTTCTGGATTTTATGATTCCCTTGCATCTTTGCAATACATGTTCAATTTTTTTGTTCATCATTCTTTCAGTGTGTTTATCTTTAAATTCAAGTAATCCCTAACCAAGACATACCTGTTTCTTGTATCAAAACAAAACTGGGCAAGAAAATTAGGTATCCTTGGGCAAAAAACTATTCTGAGACTAAATACACTAGCATATTAAAAAACTGCAACCTTACACTTCTAGCTTTAGTCCGAAAATGTATGAATCTTAAGGAAATTCCTAGATTTATTTACTACCAGAAAGAGTAGGTCACATTTTTGTAAATGGAAGTTTTATGTTTTCATGTAATTTTACAGAGTTCTGGAGAAGTTTGCAAGCATCTTCTAGAGCCTCAACCTAATGTCAATTCTCTGCTCTGAGAAAAGTCATTGACTGATCTAAACACGGCTTGCTTTTCTAAAGCAGACATGGTACCTGCTTTTGTAGACCCTGATTTCCTTGCCTCAGGATGCAATCTATGCAGATCTATGCCCAGGTTATTAAGGGGTAATATCTTTAAAGATAGAAACAAAGATGGAAAGCAGACATGCAGATGGACCATTTTTCTGCTGCCAATAGTGAGAAATAAAGGAAGAATACACTCAGCGATAGTGGTCATCAGAAAAGAATTTCCTATTTTCCTCAAATCCTATAATTCCTAGTACTTAGTATGCCTCTAGGCATACTAGGAATAAATGGATATATGGATGATGGATGGGTGGATAGATGGATAACTGAATGAAGCCTTAGGCTCTTGAAGAGTAGGCACTACATCTTTCACCTGTTGTTACATATACTCACTGTAGTTTATTAAAAAAGTGGAAGGTTTAACAACTGCCCACAAAAGCTTTAAAATGTCCTCCAGCCTACTCTACCATATAAAGCTGCAACCAATGACTTCTCACCTAGCAACAAGCATCTGACAGGATTGCCCTCAACCATTCTGAATACAAAGCAAAGTATCTCCTCCATGTGATTTCAGGGAGGAGTCAGGGGAGCGGGAAATAAACCAAATATAGGCGATGGAGAACTGTCTTCTTCAATCAGTCCTAGCAGAGATTTGTATTTATTGCTTGTTATAAAAATTTTATTATCCTTTTTATAACTCTAGCTGTCCAGTGTTTGATTTAACCAGAGAACATGTTAGCGATTTGCTCTTCTGTACGTACATATTTTCCAGATCTAGAAGTTATGGCCATAGCTTTGCTGTTCTTTCCTTACATGACTCAGTACTTCAGAATGAAAAGTGCAGGTCATGCACAAGATATTGAGGAAGGACCTCTGTCAGGCCAGAAAGTGTGCTGCTAGATTCATTTTAGATAGCTTGCCCTAGGAAACTTATCTAAGTTGAATACGAAGTATATTGCAGTTTTCTATATGCAAAATTACCATCAGCTACATAGTCATATGGAATATGCTACCTATTAAAATAAAATTTTTGAGTGTCATATAGATGTTGATTATGCTGCGTGGTGAGAGGAATCTACATTCGTATGTCTTGTGTAGACATCCATACAAGAAAAATTCCATCTGTCCTTCCTTCTTTCTAATCCATCCACTTAAATCATGTACCTTCCTGAGACCTGAATACTCTGGAGATTTTATTTTGGCTTTCATTTAGTAATAATATTAAGGCATATGTTTTATTAGGTGCTACTGTGTGTTTGTATCCCTAAATAATGGCTAGATTTACTATTGCTCCAGAGAAACATTAATTATTTATAATTATGGGATTTGATCTACTCTGAGAGAAGCAATAGAGCATTTTTAAATGTAATAGGAAAATATCCAATACATAGTAAGCTCTGCTGTGGGCTTCTCTCCCCCAGTTTTTTTTCTAAAACTGAGAAAAGTCTAACAAAAACTTTCCTGTTCTAAAAAATGTACATTAGTCCAAATGTGATTAAATTAGCTTTGTGCTCAGTAAGTTTGCTGCTGCTCAGGAAACCCTTTGGGGTCTGGGGAGGAGACTAATGGGAAACTATAAAGCTCTTGGAATAAACAGGAGTGTAAATCATTCATGGGTTTAGTCAGCTCTAACCCCAGGAATGTACAGGCTTGGGAAAGGATTATCCAAACAATATTTCTTTTCCAGGCTGCTCTTCAGAGAAAACAGCTGGTTTGGATTAAAAGAAATGAATTTCAAAAATAACTAAATAGAAATGTTTTGAGCACCTTACCAGATTCAGGTAAGAGAGAGGAAAAAGGAATGCATTTCACCATGTCGCCTTATTTCTTCCCCTTTTACTTGGGGGAAAGGGGATAGGAAAAATATTACTTAGGTCATTTTAGCTATTGAATTACAGGTCTTTAGTCCAATAATACATGACAGGCTTATAAACCCCACTGAATGATAAAGCTACACTTCTCTTATCCAACCATTCTGAAATCATAGTCCATACAGAAAAGAAAGAAGACAAGTAATTTGATAAGATTATGCCCAAATACCAATTTTGTACCTAGGAAGTCCACATTTATTTATTACATATTGACTCTATCTGAAAAAGTGTTGCACCTAATAACAGGCTTTTCCGAAGGTCCAAGTTTGGCACTTTTTGCAGCAAATGACTAGAACTGTCAACCAGCAAACATGGGTTAGTAGTTTAAGCTATGTTTGCATAAAGCTTAAAACCCAGGCAAGAGTGGGGGAGGTGAAAGGTAGCAAGGCGAAAACACCTGCTCTAACAGCCTAGAAGAATTTATAATAGCTGACAAGATTCAGTGCTTCTACACCTTCATGTGCCTAGAGGCAAAACCATAGTTAGAGCTCATTGTATTTGGAATGTAAGGAGATTATTTTTAGATGGCTTTTTAAAAGCAGGGGTAATACCATCTTGTATTCCTGAAACAGAAGTATTGGAATTTCAGAATATGGGCACTGTACATAGCTCTAGTATCTTTTTCAGCCTGATTTCTCAGAGCCACATTGTTAATAGCACTTCCTCTCTTCTGCTTTCAATTAGCATGAGTTACTGGGACTGATGTTCCTGGAAAGAGACACCTTGTTAAATTGAATGTAGCCGCAGCTGTAGCTCTTGGTAAAACTGCAAATAGGTCTGCTAAAGTTGTATGGTGATAATCTGAGATATTTTGAGAGAAGTTCAGCTTTTTACTATGTCTGCAACTGTTTAATCAGTTTAACAGGGGTTCCAGTGAATAAATTTTAAAATGTACAAGCCATTTCCTATCTCCATGGCAGCCAAGGACACATCCCAGCTCCATTGCACTACAACTAACAAAAAGAGTTTTGGGATTTGAGATTTAAGCCCTGGATTTACAATGAATTGATGTTTGTTATACTTATTAATGACAAAGCTGTGTTATTTATTATACAATGATATAATATTTAATTTTATGAACACTGTTGACATTTTGCTTCCAAAAATAACATGACAGGTGGGTCTTGCCTCAGAGCTAAGAGAAGCTGAGAGCTGTGTAGAGATAATTGTCCTGCTCTGAATTAGTAGATATGTTTCAGCTGTTTTCAGTCCACCTTATCTCTAACTACCCAGCAGCATGGACCAAATCTACTTATCTGTCAAGTTGCTCATCAAAAACAAACACCAGAAAAGAAAAAAAAAAAGGAACAGTGTGTTTGCATCTCTTTACTGAAAAACTCTCAGGTGGACAACATATCTACCTAGAAAATAAGTTCTGCCTCTGAAGAGACAAATATCAAATTCCAGGAAAGCTTGACTGATAGTTACCAGTCAGTAATCATTAAGGCAGTACTTCTTAACTGGTGATGCACATCAAATTATTCATTGGACTTTTAAAATCACATCTCTCTTAGTCCCAGCCCCAAGGTGGTGGTCCAGGTGTATAACTACCATTATATACCTAGAGGTGATCCTTATGTGCCCTACTATTCATTTGTTTAAGCTAAGACTCTATAAAAAATTTTTGATTTTTAGTAATATATTCCACCTTAATATCTAGTCATTATACTTAAATTCCTTTTCTCTTCTGTGTAAATGTCATTTAGACTTAAACAAGCCAAGAATGGGCAAGCAAAAAAATTTGAAGTGGAAGCTTATGGTCAGGAAAATGTGTCATGGTAAATGCCAACCAACAGTTCAATGTCAGGACACAAAACTTAACAGAACCCATACTCAGTGAGACTCTAAGCAGGATGTGTCAGGTGGTGCCAAGTCAGCACCTAGGACAGCACCAAGCACACCGGTGAACCTTGGCTTCCATGGGACTGCTTTGGCTTTTCGTTCATTCTAAGCCATTCAAGATTACCAAGTCAGGCTTAACTGGTACAATTCTGCAGATCTTGGATGGTTCTACACCAGAAGTGTTTATTACATGTGGAGTTTTTAAAACAATTCACCTGTCTTACCTCAGATCATCTAATTCAGAAGCTCTGAGGCAGACACAGGGCACATGAATACTTTATAAATCTTTACAGATGTCATCAGTTGTAGGTGACTGATGAAGAAGCACTTAATTCTGTGATTCATTGTGGATAAAGTGAAGGTTCCTATGGCCGGGATTCTCATCTGGCCCTGGTCGGCCTGCTCACAACACACATGTGGGCAATACGTTATTACTGACTCTAGATAAAGAACTCTGCCCAGTCCTCAGGGTGACATGGTGGCTTGGCTGTATGGCTGCAGGAGAGCAGAGGCTGGAGTGGTGGCAGCACTGAGGACAGAGACTGAGGCGGCTGCAGGGGCAGAGAGGCCCAGAGGCAGAGACTGGCTTGCTGCATGCAGACTTGCTCTGAGTGGACAGGATTCTCGTGATTGACCTGCTGCCATGGGAATAAGGCTGGGTATAAACCCTTTCACCCCAAGAATGTTCCATTGTCATTTCTTTAGTCTCATTGAATCCATAGTGAACTTGTCTGGGGCTGAAACCCATTGGCAAGACACAAGGAGATCTTTGTTAGGGATCCAAAGGCAAAATCATATTATCTGAGTAACTTTGTGATGCATCTGTAAAAGCTGTGGGATCTTCAGAGGCCTCAAACTCCTTACCATTTGATTACTCAGCATGATGATCCTAGCAGCTTCCAGGAACATAGCAGACATTTTGGCATTGGGAATCCCTATCATCAATGAGATTTGGCACCTGGAGTTTTCCTTTATTATTCTGATAAAAGATATGGTGTCTTTCCTGAGGGTTTCAGCCCTAGGCAAGTTAACTATGGATTCAGTGAGATAGAGAAATGACAATGGAACATTCTTGGGGTAATGGGGTTTCTACAAGGCTTTATTCTCAGGCTGGTAGCTCAAGCACTAGAATCACATCTGTACCTAGAAGTCTGCAGATCTGTAATACACCTCTGTCTCCTCCTCCACCCAGAGCACTGAGAGAAGCTCTTCATATACTGACTCTGTCAATAATAGCTTATCGCCTACAGGTGTGGGAGTATTAGCCTAGCAGTAGGCCAATTACATCATCAAGTAGTTTAGGGTCAGATGAGGATCCTGGCCATTGGAACTTCCACTTTCCCCCACATATAGATAGAGTCTTACCTAGTGTTTACTGCCTTTTTACTTCTTTTTTGTTCTCTTTACTAACCATTTCTTTTAGAATGACTCCACTGTTTTGATTGAATTGTGTCCCTCCAGAAAGATATGTTAAAGTCTTAACTCCCAATAAAGGAAAATGTGACCAAATTTGGAAATAGGGTCTTTACAGAAGAAATCAAGTGAAAATGAGGTCATTATGATGGTTCCTAATTCTTATAAAAAGGAAAAACTTGGTGTAGATAAAGTGAAGTTTCCTGTGGCCAGGATTCTCACCTGGACCTAGCTGGCCAGCTCACTACACAAGTGTGGACAATGCGTTGTTACTGACTCTACACAAAGAGCTCCGTCCGGTGCTCTGCATGACTCGGTGGCACGGCTGCAAGGCTGCAGGAGAGCAGAGCACGGGCTGGAGTTGAGGCAGCGCTGAGGACAGAAACTGAGATGGCTGCAGGGGTAGAGAGGCCCAGAGGCAGAGACCAGCTTGCTGCATGCAGACTCACTCTGAGTGGATGGGATTCTAGTGATTGACCTGCCACCCTGGAAATAAAGTTGGGTATAACCCTTTCACCCCAAGAATGTTTTATTGTCATTTATTTGGTCACATTTGAATCCATAGTGAACTTGTCTGGGGCTGAAACCCATTGGCAAGACATTTTGACACCAAGATGGACACATGCAAAAGAAGATATGAAGAAACCCAAGGAGAAGACAGCCATGTCACTGGAGTGATGTATATACAAGCCAAGGAATGTCAAGGATTGCCAGCAAATATCAAAGTAGAACTGTGTCACCAGAGGGTCTCAGCTTTAGGCAAGTTCACTCTGGATTCAATGAGATCAAATAACAACAATGGAATGTTGGGGATAAAAGGTCTTACACCAAGCTTTATTCTCATGATGGCAGGTTGAGTGCCAGAATCATGTCCACATCCAGCAAGCCTGCAATCTATCTCTGCCAGCCACCTCCACCTCCAGGCCTCTCCCCCAGAGCACTGGGCAGGGGTCTTTATATAGCAACACAGTCAATAATAGCAAAAATTGTCAACACGTGTGCAAGCATGCACCTGCAAATATTGTACGCGCACAGTGGGCAAGTAGATTAGGGTCAGATGAGGATCCTAGCCATGGTAACTTCCATTTTCCCTACAGAATAGTCAAGAAAGGATTCTCCTCTAGAGATATCTGAAAGAGTATGGCTCTGTGGGCACCTTGATTTCAGAATCCCAACCTCCAGAACTATGAGACAATAAATTTCTGTTCTTTTAAGCTACCCAGTTTTTGGTACTTTATTATGCAGCCCTTGAAAACTAATACCCCCATCATAAATCAGTGAGGCTATAAATATTCATGTAGTGCTTTATAGTTTACAATGTACTCACATTACCACAGTCAGTATAAGTAGCTAAGTAAAGGAAATTTGGGTAAAATGTTTATTTTACAGATTAGGAACTAAGACTGAGAAAAGTTCAATGAATTTACATACATCATTTAAAAAAACTAAGCGGCAAGAACAGGAAGCAAAAACCTGAGCTCCTTACTCTTCACCACCTTTTACATTTGCAATTATTTTCCAATCTAAAGGATAGAACACTCCTGATACAAATGATTTCATAAAATAGAAACATCAAATTCTCTAGATTTGAGTTAAAGCCATTAACAGCAAGTCAGCATTGAAAGTGGTGTGTGTTTGTAGCCAGACAAACATGGTTTCAAATCTTGTCATTGCTCTTAATTACATATGTTGCTATAAACAAGTTAAGCAACACGAACCATAGTTTCCTTATTTTTAAAAGTGAAAACATTAATAATTACCACATAAGGCTGTTTGGAGGTGTAAATGAGACAGCATAATAATGCTCATCACATACGCCTTGCAGGAAGTGGATATTTAATGGAGTTAGTTTCCTCATTCTTTCTCTTGCCTTAGATCAGTTGAATACCATGAAAATAAAAAGACTTGGATTTCAGAACACATGCTTAGGAAACAATGGTTCATCTTATATGAACAAGGCAGCAGTGACTATTGTTCAAGTCTTATAGTTTGATGCAAGGAAAATCCTGAGCCACTAGGATTATATCGTTGGAGGCTAGGTGGGAAGGGGTTAAGCTAGAGAAACTTTTCACACACACTTTGCTTTGGAGACATCTAGCATTTGGTTTTTCTTTGGCCCAGAGCACATTTTCCTGTGCCCAAACTGGAACACACGAAGGAAGTAGGCTAGATTTTGATCATACTGATTTTCCCTGGGTTGCAGAGACATCACTGGGACTGATAGTTCCATGGTACTAACCCAGAGCACAGCATTAAGAAAAACATAAGGTCAGGAAAATTGTCATCACCTATTTCTAGAGCGAGAACATCATTTGTAACCCCATTCACATGGAGCCTGATGTCACAGACCAAACACTCTGTGCCTCATCCTCTAAACCTGTACTATTTATCATAACTAAACCCTGACATTTTAAAATCTACAGAATATATTTGTCTGCATGGTCAGGTTCTTTGATGGCAGGGTATAGGAATTAAATATTTCAGGAAACTGAGTTGAGACATTGCATTTTAAAAATAGATTGTTGTGTGTAGCTAATACATTCCCCAAACACTTTTTTTTTCAATTGGGAATGCCCAGACTATTAGCAATTAGGACATATTCTATATGAGAGAGGATGCTAACAGATTAATGCAGAATAGGGATTTTAAAAGGATTTTAAAATGTCCATCAGTAGATGAATGGATAAAAAAAGATGTGGTACATTTGCACAATGAAATACTACTCAACCATAAAGAAGAATAAAATCTTGCCATTTGCAGCAACATAGATGAATGTAGAAGGTTTTATGTTAAATTTTTAAATAAATAAAAGTCAAATACCATATGATTTCATTTCTATGTGGAACCTAAAAATAAAAAATGAACAAACAAAACAGAAAAGGACTCATAGATGCAGAGAACAAACTCATGGTGGTGGGGTATATGAAATAGGTGAAGGGGATTAAGAGATATGATTTTCTAGTTATAAAATAAATAAGACAAAAGGATGTAATGAACAGCACAGGGAATATAGTCAATAATATTACAGCAATTTTGTATGGTGACAGATGGTAACTAGACTTATTGTGGTGACCATTTTATAATGTATATAAATATTGAATTACTATGTTGTACACTTGAAACTAATATAATATTGCATATCAATTATTCTCCAATAAGATATAAAATATAGTAAAAGTAAAAATAAAATTCAAAGGATTCAGGGAATGATAATGTGTAGATGAAATGATATCCCTTAAGCACAGTGGTGATTGGGTTGGTCAGAAGGGGGAGGATAAGCTCTGGGAGAATGAATTAAAAAAACATGAAGAAGTTAAATAGGCTTGACTTTGATGTACTGTTCCCAAATGATCTCCAGTGCAAACTCCAGGCGGAGAAAACAGATTTTAGTTATACTGCCTAGCAAAAACAATGTGAGACTCGTAGTATGTGAACGGTCCATAATGTTTATTTCACTATTACTGAAGTGTTTGGGTTATTTTTTAAGAGTGATTCAAATTTGCCATCTCTTTCATGAAACTCCTCTTTTTGACTGTTTCAGCTCCTTTTTCTCAACAAATTATTTCACCTTTAAAATATATTCACTGGTCATATTCATCATGCATTCCAATAACTGCTCATTGAAAATAATTGTTCAAGTAATAATCATTGGATTGCAACAATTTGAGAAATAAAAACAAATGTAAAGAAGAAAAAGTGAATCCAAGCAAGAACGATTCACAGGCATTTGAATTTTTTTCCAATGTCTCTCTATATTTTTTCTAACAAATTTGGGGTAGTAGTGAATACAGCTCTTAATCTTTCTTTTATCATATAACATGACTATGTATTATAGTTTTCTTCAAAGGCATACTTCTATATGGCTCTGAAATTGTCCATAGAATGGTGATATCAGGGCTTTTTAAAAGATAATTTCACCAGGCATTTAAATTGTTTTTAATTCTGCACTATTTTAAATATTGCTGTGTTGAAGTATCCTTGTACATGATTCTTTGTTAGAATATCTGGAAGCTCTTGAATATGTGCATCAAATGGCTACATTTTAGGTGTCCTGGATACCTTTTGCCAAACTGGTTTTAAGAAATATTCTACCTATTTACGTTTTTAACCAACAGGAGGATAATAAATATCCTTCTTAGTAAACCACACACATAGACACATACATAGAACATAAAGAGGCACCTCATGATTGTATCCCACATTTTTAAAATATGGACCTCTTTGATAATATAAAATCTCTTCTTGTTTAGAAAATCACAAAATTTTACAGCGGGAGGGAAAAAAACTCCTTTTATCTATGAGAATATTGAAAACCAGAGGTATCAAGCAGTCTGCCCAAGATCACACCACTAGCAAGAGGTACAGGGATCAGGACTTACAACGCCCAGTACGGTGCCCTTCCCCTTCCCTTCAAAGCTCTCAAGTCCTTCAAAGGGCCATTAAAAGCAAGATTCCCACAATTATCCCCTCAAATCCTCTCTTTACGAAAATCTCTTAGCCAAAACTTACATTATACCTATATGTGACATTATTTTTACTCATCTGACATGGATAACTAATTAAATCACATCAAGTAAAAGAGGTATTGTTGATTTCTTAAGAAAAGGTACTTGACTCGAGCAATGAGTTTAGTCATTTTAGGATAGGAACATAGTTCCTGAACATTCAAAAAAGGATGGACAGTGAAAGGAATGAACCACTCACATCTCCTGCTGCAGGATGTAATTTCCTGATGGCCCCAGCTGCTGCACGCTGAATCCACCCCTGTGTTTGTACCAAGACCATGCCTCTGGGGCTGCTGCTCCTAGTCAAAGACTGCGTGTGGCAGAGAAGCTAAATTCCCTGTGAGATGGGAGTCTCTCCAGATGAGTGATGTTGGCTTTCGGACTCTGTATTTTCCTGGCTGACGCTTTCTCAAAACTGTCCTGCTGTCCAAGATACTTACTTCTCCAGTCCCCCTTCCTGCTAGCTCTTCTTCTGTAGGCACCAGTTCTGCATCATGGGCTAAAGACTCTCCCTGCATTCTCCTGTTCCTTCTACCTCTATCCTACTCAAGAGGCCTTTCTCACAACTAATCCCACTTCAGAGTCTGCTTCTCAGTCAACCTGAATTAACACAGAAGACAAAGAGGGTAAACAGCTATTGGATCCATTCATAAGCTGGGGTTTCTTTACATAGAAATAAGTAGATGTCATTTAATTATTTTTTAAAAAATGTTCTACAGCTGATGAGATGTCCTCACTGTTGAGTACTGAACTGTGTGAACTTCGTTTGGTGCTTCAGATATGTTTTCATGAAGTCTAGGCTAGCTAGTTGGGGGTTTTTTTTTGGTTTGGTTTTTGTTGTGGTTGCTGTGGTTTTAAAAGCTAATTAGGAGTCTAGTATTCATTTCAGTGTATCTATCTCTACTCTAAAAAGCGGCAAGTGTTAGAGTACAGGTTACCTTCTCAGTACGTTTACTCACTTTAAAATACTTCAAAATGCAAAGCATATATGTATGCTTAATTTAACTGGAACATATACCCTAGGCTCAGTTAGTTGTACACAAATCAGAAATCTAGAGGTGGTGATAGGAAGTGCTTTTATTTAAATCTGCAGCAGAGGGTTTGTTATTTAACATAAGGGATATTACACATAA
This sequence comes from Smutsia gigantea, assembly GCA_032199065.1. Classification (NCBI taxonomy): domain Eukaryota; kingdom Metazoa; phylum Chordata; class Mammalia; order Pholidota; family Manidae; genus Smutsia; species Smutsia gigantea. Next base: position 23,964 of record JAVSCE010015234.1, read on the forward strand.
TTTTTCATTGATGAAATGAGTATTATTTTTTAAAGATACTAGGGTTGACCAGATTTTACCAACTCCACTCTCCTTGAATAATCTTTCAGGCAGAGCACTAGATCTACAATTTCCCTTAGTTGTATGCACACACACACACACACACACACTCACTCACTGGAGGTCTCCAAAGCCTAACTAAACAGAAGACTAGCTGATCAGACGTCAGCATGGCATCAGCCTTTGAGGTAAATCTTCCTCTCGAGGTACTTTGTCTGAGTGCCTGAAGACAGAGAACAAGTGGAGACACAACCAAAGTTACATGATCAGGTTAAATGTGTGTGTTTGTGCATGTGTGTGTGTACATGCTTATATGTGTTTATATGCATGCACATGTGCATACATGCTGACCCAGTAAATATTTATACTTCTAACAAAATTTAGACTGACATCTGATAATGAGGTTGTAGTGAAGATAGAATAGTCCCTACCCAGCTTTGAGGGTTTTTTTTAAACCTGACAATTGTTGAAGGACCAAATTTACTTAGGTCGGTTCACAAAAATGAGGGTTAAGTTTTATGCCAGATAACTGAAATTTCAGGATAGATGTCACTTTTGAGAAGAGCAGATGGGGAATTCTTTCATCCATTACCTGTCTCAAGTTCTCCATTTAGGTCACCTTGAGATTTGTACCCAGGGCCTCTTGTACTCAGTTTTGTGAGATAGAGCAGCTGTACTTGGGTCATTAAATCAATGGGGCAGGATTTGTTCTTACTAAGCTTCCACAGCATGAAAAGGGAAAAATAAAGTCTTTTTTAACTCACTCAAAATCTAACTGAGATAGTGAGCTCTCAGTTAATGATAGTTAGCATAGGGTTCCCCCCTTTAGGTTCTTTGCCAGAATAGTATATCATCATTATTTCCACTCATGGTAGTGTTAAACCCAACTTACTTTCTGACTCTTTAGAAAGCCTACCCTTTGGCAGGAAAGTATTGGTTAAATTCATTTTTGGAAGTGTCTTGTTGAGGAAAAACAGAAAAGAGTGAAACAATGGAAACCCTAACTTTTAACCAAATATCTTCTCACCAGGGAAGAACTAAATTGGATTGGAGGAAATGTAACATATTTAAAACACTCAAGATTATATCTTAAGGTGGCACAATTAACTCAAGATTACTCCAACAAAAATCTCACAAAAACAAAAGCCAATGGTTCATGTTAGTTGATATTAATAATAAATGGAGATACTTTGTCCAGGATCGGAGAATGGAAGAATTAAATGATAATAGAATAGTAACAAACACTCTGTTTTACACATGTATCTATCTACAACAAAAATTATATCATTATGTAGAAACTGTAATGCATGCATCTGTGATGCATGTGGCAACTATGGTATTAATGATGGGAGATAAAAAATAGACTTAAGTGTTTACACATTTTAAATATTATACTTGAAAAGCTAAAATCTAAACTCTAAGTAAACTGAGAAAAGCCTAGAATGTATATTTGAATCCCAGAACAGCCAAAAAAAAAAAAAAAAAGGCAAAGAGGTATAGGTTAGCTAAAAAGTCAATAATAGTTAAAATGGGATTCTAAAAAACACCAATGTGACCCAAAAGAAGAAAAAAAGACTAAATCAGAGAAACAAAAAACAGAGGAGAAATAAAACACAAAACAAATAGTAAAATGGTAGGTCAAAATACAACCACATCATAAATTACGTTATTAGTGAAATAAACACTCCAACTGAAAAGCATATGTAAGAATGGGGAAAAAAAAACTCACTGAATGCTATCTAAAAGAAACCCACATCAAATATGAAGATGCAAACAAGTTGAAAATAAATGGATGGAAAAATTGTACCATATAGTAGTAAATTTAAGAAGACAAAGGAGATTTATAATGATAAAACAGTAAAACATGTAGAAGATATAACAATTATAAATGTGTATGAACTTTATAATGGAGCTTCAAAATACATGATGAAAATATTGATAGAACTTAAAAGAAATAAAACATTTAGTAAACATAGTAGGAGATGTAACAAATCTCTTTCAGCAATTGATAAAACAACTACACACATACACAAAATGATAAAGACATAGAAGATGTTTACAACACTCAAACATAATGAGCTAAAAGATATGTGTAGGACAGTACATCCAACAACTATAAAATTAAAATTCTTGTCAAGTTTGCACAATACATTCACCAAGATAGAAGATATACTGGGCTATAAAACAAGTCTTAGTGATTTTTGAAGTATTGAAATAATGCATAATATGTCCTCTAATCAAAGTTGAAAAAAAATTAGAAATCGACAAAAAGAAAATATTTAGAAAAACCTCACATATTTGGAAATCAACAACTCACTTTAAAATAGTGCACATTAAAGAAGAAATGACAAAGTATAAATAAATGACTGAATTTAATGAATGAAAATACTACATAGCAAATTTAGTATATTTTTAGAAGGATGCAGTTAAGTCAGTGCTGAAAGGGAAATTTATAGCTGTAAATGCTTCTATTAGATAAGAAAAAAGTTCTAAAAAAGAAAAATAAACTTAACATTAGAAATAAGGAAATATTAAAGAGCAGAAATAAGTAAAAAACAAATAAATAGAAACAACAAAAAGAAAATTTCATTCTTTGAATGGAGTACATTACTTAATAAAATCTTAGGTTTATGAAGAAAAAGAGGAGAGATAACACTAATTACCAATACCAGAAATGAGAAGAGATGCCATAGGGACATGTAGAGAATATCAAACAATCTATTGTATGTTTGTTCCAGAAGGAGGCAAGTGGGCAGAAAAAAAAAATTGAACAAAATAAATGACCAAAATTCTTCCAAATTTGATGACAAGTTTAAATTCACAAATCCAAGAAGCTCAAAAAACTCCAGTGAAAGAAACATGAAGAAAATCACACCAAGTTATATCACAATGAAATTTTGTGATAAGGATAAAATATTTAAAGCTGCTAGAAGAGACTTTACAGATGATGAATTAAGGATTCACCATCAGCATTAAGAATGAAAGCAGACATCTTGTCAAAACTATGCAAGCCAGGAAAAAAGGAGAGATTTTTGAAATGCTAATAGAAAAAACAATGAAGCCAACTTAAATTCCTTACACACTGAAAATAGTTTTCAAAATTAAAAGCAAAATACATTATCAGACAAACTCTGAGAGAATTCACTGCCAGTCTACCTGCATTAAAAGAAATGCTAAAGGGAGTTCTATCAGCAAAAAAGTAGAAAATCTTTTTGTTAGAAAAAAAATTTTTAGATAGAAAATTAGAGATACAGAAAAGAATAAAAAGAACAAATAAATGGTGGATATAAGTAAATGTAAAGGATTTTCTCTTATTTCTTAAATGTTATTTTGAATTTCAATATACTCCCCTGAGTAGCTCCCTTAAACACAAAACATAGAAAGGTTGGAGAAAAAGGATTTAAAAATTGTATACCATACACACATCGAACAAAATAAAACTGGAATGGCAATATTAATATCAGACAAAATAGACTGCAGAAGAAGAAATTTTACCAAGGATGAATGATATTATATAATAACAAAAGAGTTCATTAATAAAGAAGACATAACAATCTTAAATTTTTATGTACCCAACAACAAAGTTTCAAAATAAATTAAACAAAAACTGATAAAATTGAAAGGGAAATACACAAATCCACAGGTATAGTTGGATACATTAACATCCTGCTATCCATAATCAGTATTATAGGCAGATAAAAATAGACACAAAATTAAGTTAAAAGGGCCTGAATAACACTATTAACCAGGTCAACCTAACTAACATACTATTCATTTTTAAGAGCAAAGAGTTGGAGTTATACAAAGTATGTTCACTGACAACAATAGAATTAACTAGGAATAAATAACAAAATATCTGGACACTTCCCAAATATTTGCAAATTAACACATTTCTAAATAACCCATGGATCAGAAAAGAAATTGAAGGGGAAATAAGAAAATAATTCTAATAAAAAAGTGAAAATTTAATATATCAATTTTTTGTGAGATATTACAAAAGAAATTTTGTTAGATAAGAAAAATTATCTTAAAACAATAATCGGAGCTTCCACCCAAGAAACTAAGAAAATAAGAGTATATTAAATCCAAACTAAGCATAAAGAAGGCTATAATAAAGAGGAAATCTATTAAATTGAAAAACTAAACAAATGGAGAAAAATCAATGAAATGAAAAAACCTGTTTCTTTGAAAAGATCAACAGAATTGATAAACCTCCAGCTATAATGATAAAGAAAATAAAAAGAGAAAGTCAGAAGAAACAAATATCCAGGAGTGAAGTAGATACCATTACAGCTTCTAAAGATACTAAAAAATACTAAGAGAATATTAGAAACAACTTTTATCAAATAAATCTGATAACAGATGAAAACTATAAATTCCTTAAAAAACATGAACAAATCTTATTCAAGAAATAAACTGAATTGCTGTATCTATTAAGTTGAATGTATAGTTAAAACCATTTCCACAGAGAAAAGTCTATACCTAGATAGCATACTGAGTGAATTCTACCAAATATTTAAAGAATAAAACATCAATTCTACAAAATCTTTTTAAAAAAGTAACACAGAATCTAACGTATATTTATAAGCTGAATTAAACTGTATGTGCTTTGTTTGTATTAGCTAACACTGGAAATAATTGTCCATCTAGAGATGAATGGGCTGGCAAATTGTGGTATATCCATGAAATGCAGTACTATTCAGCTTTTGAAAGAAATGAGCTATTAATATATGTAATAAAGATGAAAACCTAAAACATTATGCTGAACAAAAAAAACTGGACATAAGAAGGTGCAGTGTGTTTGGTCCCATTTATGTGAAGTTCTGTAAAAGGGAAATCTATTCTCTAATGACAGAAAATAGATCAATGATTTCCACAGACCAAGGGTGGAGAGAGGGGCCTAACTGCAAAAAGGCATGAGGAAATGTTGAGCAAAGTCTCCATACTTTGTGCTAGCAGTTACATAAGTTTGTGAATTGTCAAATCTTACTGAACTGTATGTTTTAAATGGATGGGTTTGATTGAATGCCAATTATAGTTAAATAAAGTGTATTAAAAATAAAAATTGAAAAGCAAAGGAAAAATCTTCATATGGCTAAGGTAATATCCAAGAACTAGGGAAGCATGATATATTATAAAAATGATCTTATCTGAAGTTTCTTATATCCTGTTTTTCCACTTCAGTCTTTCCTAACATTTTTATTTTTCCAAAAGATGGCTTGGTAAATTTGGGGATGAAGTCCTAATTCTAACACGTATTGTGATAGTTAGAAGACCAGAAGATGTTTCATTTTATAAATACTTGGTGGGAGGAAGTATTTGTTAAAATTATCATGAATTTGAGAACATGTCTAAGAAGCATGGCTGACGTTATTACCTAAGGATTTAAAGCTTTCTATCACAAACACACAAGTCATTCTGAAGATTCAGGGAGGGCAAAGGCAGTATCTAAACCTTGCAAAAGACTATCATATTTCTCATCTTTTTGACAGAGTTTGAAGTACAAATGCCATTTACAGATTTTGGCATTGACTCCAGTGATCCGACTTCTCTGGGGTCTAGATTCTCACATTCCTGGGTTCTGATCCATTTTTGCTCTTTTCTCTGAAAATCAAGTTCTGACTAGGGATTTGTAGAAACACACATATGTATAGAGAAGAATAAGGTCTATCTATAGGGAGATGTATAAAAAATCTTAGAGCCCCACCCTAGTACTGATGAGTAAAATTCATGGATATTTAAGGGACTTCCAAATATGACACATATAATTTCCTTATTGTGATAGACATGCCTATGTTCCTATTTATGATGGGTAAGATAGAGAAATACTGCTGTAAGTGTGTATAATATCTAGAGATCTGTGTCCGTACTGAAAGGAAATATACCTTCTAATATCCTGGAACAAGGAATTATGTAATCAGTCCACCCATCACGTGAAGAAAGGAATTAAGATACTCTGCATGTACTGTTTCACATGTGAAAATACTACACTAATTCAAGTTTACTTAATAAAACAGAAGAATTTCACAAAAATGGACTGATTTTGAATGGAATAAAATTAAACTAGTATTGATAAATTCACAAGTTTATTCTCCTAATGCTGTTTCCATTCTGTAAATAGAAATTCTATGAATTCTATGTACAGTATATAGGTATAGGGATATACAGGGACATAAAATGGTAAAATATGAAATCTTTGCTTTCTTTAGGGAGTTGCTAGGTGATAAGTATAACACAGAGAAGCAAAATTCTTTTTTTAAATACAGGGCACACAGGTTCAATGGAAAGAAAGACATGTACAGCAGAATAAGACTGAAATGTCTACAAGAACATGGAGCACTTTTAATAAAGAAAGGGTCATAGATGGTTATAATAGTTGTAAATGTTTGGTTTATGGGAAATATTGTGCTATTAATCAGCAGTAAATCATAGTGGTTAAGAGAGTTCAATTCAAACCACTTACATCCAATCCTGCTTGGCCACTTAGTGCTCATGGCCTTGGGTAGATTTTTAACCCTCTGATCATCAGGAGCTCCCTAGGGTTTTGTCTGGTTTACAATGAGAATACGCATGTAAAGTGATAACCATAAAACTTGGTATAATAAACACCTGGTAAATATAAGCTATTATTATTAGCATTACATTTATTATATTAATTACTGTCTTTAGTATAAATAATTATAAATAATTTCTAAATTGATAGAAATGACCAAAGAAATTGAAAAGGAGTTGGAATCATTCCTCTCTCATTTCTCAGGAAAGGTAACTAAAAAGGATTTCAGGTTTTCTCCTCTAGCAAATGATCTAAACTACAGGTTTATAAGCTATATTGAAGCAACTTGAGTGGCATAAAGAATAATTTTATTTTCTTATTTTCAAAGGGCAGAGTTATATAGATAGCTCAATCTCCAGGGAGAGTGGGGCAGGGACAATCTAAAAGGTAGCAGAGCCTATGGTAGGTATCTACCTACCTGAAAACAGAGAGGTTAGGCCAGGTTACCACTTACATGTTTCCTTTTAATCCCAGGGTCTTTAATAATTATTTATGTCTCTTGGGGGATAAAATCCTGCCAAATGGCTCCAAAACTGCAATTATAATGCCTCTACACGAAACAAAGGTGGCAGATTGGAGTGTGAAAATTGCTTAGGAGATCTCCTGTCAATCTACTCTTGATAATGCTCTGGCAAGGATCTTTCTCCACTGGCTGCTTCCTCAAGTGCTAACATGCACTTCTATCAAAGAGCCAGCCTGGCTGCAGAAGGGGAAGCGTTGCCGCGAACTTGATCTTTACTCTCCATTAGCTCCCGGAAAAGACATGTGAAAAGTGCCATCTGTGGTATGTGGCTCTTGCTGATCTGATGCAGGCCTTTGACAGTATTAATAGCAGAGTGTCACAGCAACTTCCTGAAAATACAGATGTCCAGAAATTGCAGATGGCCTCTTTTTAATTCCACCATTGCCATCTCTAGAAGGATCTATCAGGGTAGGATCTAGTACAGAACTACCTTTTCTAGGTATTGTCACAAGTATAAAGGAGGAGAGTGTAGTAGATGATCAGCAAGAAAATGCTGTGAGACTAATTTGCTATTACTCATAGCCTCCTATCTGGTCTCTGGGGATGTTATTGTTAAAGCCTTTCTGAGACCAGATACACTTTCAGTTCTACTTTTTTTTTTTTTTGAGGCATAAAGGAGCAGCAGAGATAAAGTGTAGTACGAGACCTGGAGCCCACAGAATTGCACATCTATTTTTGGACAGGTAATTTTTTGACTGTGTGTCAGAAAAGCAACAGTTTACTAAAGAGTCACTTTATCTAAATTAAACATCATGCCAGACCAATAATTAATTGGGCATTCAAATTGCATTCTGCCAGGACAATAGCCTGTGGAATTTATCCTCTTACCTGTCTGCTAGCAATTAGGGATTAACAAGAGGCTAAGGAAGAAAATAAATTTAATGTGGATTCATTGGTCATTTTTCCTTGACTACAGTTTATTTGTTCTACCTGCCAGTGTAGGGTCCTAATTGCTGAGCTATTCATTTTCTAAGAGATCTCAGACACATTTCCAATGCTACAGCAATAGAAGTTTTTGGGAATTCACAGAGTGACATTTTGTTAGCAGGGCTTTTCAGAGATACTTAAAAACAAACACGATGTATGAAGGAGCATAATAATGAGGTGCTAATGAGAAGTCTGGGACAATAACACCCCACAATGTGACATGTGAAATAATGAGGAAATAAACTTGTTAACCAAGTTTCACTGCTAACACAGTTCCATGTCCTGTTTGTGTGAGATAGACCCTTGCGTGCATTTCAATTCAATAGATACTAGAAGGTTTTTTTTTTTGGTAGGGGAAAGGAAGAAGAAGAGGATGGGAAGGTCAGGATAAAAGGGTAGAGATGGACCTACAGGGAAATATTTATGCATTGATTTCCCAGGGAGAAATATACACAAGAAGCATATGGTGAGGAGTGTGTTAACTAGGAAGGTGAGAATTCTATTGAGCAGAAGTCCTTTTAGAAGAAGGGATCAAATGTGTGCATTCATGTTCAGAACAGCATTATTCACAACAGCCAAAAGGTGGAAAAAAAACAATTGTCCCTCAAGAGATGAATGGATAATCAGAATGTTGTATGTGCAAATAATGGAATACTATTCAGCCCCAAAAAGGAAGGAAATTCTGACATATGCTACAATGTGGGTGAACCTTGAAAATATTGTGTTCTGTGAAATAAGCCAGACAATAAAAAGACAAATATTAAATGATACCATTTATATTAGATACCTAGAAGAGTCAAATTCAGAGACAGAAAGTAGAATGGTGATTAGCACTTAATGAGTACAGAGTTTCAGTTTGGGATGGTGAAAAAGCTCTGGAATTGAATGGTGGTGATGGTTGCATAAGTGTGAATGTACTTAATATTGCAGGACTACACATTCAAAAGTGGTTAAAATGTCAAATTTTATGTTACATATAATTTACCACAATAGCAAAGGGGATCAAAAAAGCATTTTAAATAACTTTTTCAAATTAATCCCTAAAGGGTCAACAAAAATGGAATCCTCCATAAGTTATTCTAGTTCTAGTTTGCCAAAAAAATAATCGTATTAAGATGCTTTATCAACCACGTTTGGTTGTATCTTTGACAAGGTAAAAAGAGAACTTGGAGGAAAAGTTTTTGAAAAAGCACACGAATTTAATTCCTCTGAATATCTCAAGAAACCATGTCTGTCCTTGCTTATGGAGGGAACTTGCAGTAGGGATAGCAGAATCCCTGACCCTCTCCATCAGTCAGCCATGTACTTACTTGGGGCTGGGGCAAAAGTGAATGGACTTTGATTAGACACATCCATCCTTCTGTTTTCTTTGCTACGGCTTCTTTTTATTTGTACCTAATAATCTTTGCCCATCAATTATAAGAAGAAGGCCCATTAAGTAACTCCTAAAACAGGTTTCCAAATGTATGTGTCCTACCTCCTTATAATACTAGTTTTGTAAACCATAGCCAAGTCACTTAACATTATTATTATTTTTTTAATATAATTTATTTTATTATCATTAATCTACAATTACATGTGCAATATTACGGTTATTAAACTACCCCTTCATCAGGTCCCCCCCACCAACCCCATTACAGTCACTGTCCATCAGCGTAGTGAGATGCTATAGAATCACTACTTGTCTTCTCTGAGTTGTACTGCCCTCCCCGTGCCCCCCCAACATTACATCTGCTAATCGTAATGCCCCTTTTTCCCTCTTATCCCTCCCTTCCCGCCCATTTTCCCCAGTCCCTTTCCCTTTGGTAACTATTAGTCCGTTCTTGGGTTCTGTGAGTCTGCTGCTGTTTTGTTCCTTCAGTTTTTTTCTTTGTTCTTATACTCCACATATGAGTGAAATCATTTGATACTTGTCTTTTTCGGCTTGGCTTATTTCACTGAGCATAATACCCTCTAGCTCCATCCATGTTGTTGCAAATGGTAGGATTTGTTTTCTTCTTATGGCTGAATAATATTCCATTGTGTATATGTACCACATCTTCTTTATCCATTCATCTACTGATGGACACTTAGGTTGCTTCCATTTCTTGGCTATTGTAAATAGTGCTGCAATAAACATAGGGGTGCATCTGTCCTTTTCAAATTGGGCTGCTGCATTCTTAGGGTAAATTCCTAGGAGTGGAATTCCTGGGTCAAATGGTATTTCTATTTTGAGTTTTTTGAGGAACCTCCATACTGCTTTCCACAATGGTTGAACTAATTTGCATTCCCACCAGCAGTGTAGGAGGGTTCCCTTTTCTCCACATCCTCGCCAACATTTGTTGTTGTTTGTGTTTTGGATGTTGGCCATCCTCACTGGTGTGAGGTGATATCTCATTGTGGTTTTAATCTGCATTTCTCTGATGATTAGTGATGTGGAGCATCTTTTCATGTGCCTGTTGGCCATCTGAATTTCTTCTTTGGAGAAGTGTCTATTCATGTCCTCTGCCCATTTCTTAAATGGATTATTTGCTTTCTGTTTGTTAAGGTGCATGAGTTCTTTATATATTTTGGATGTCAACCCTTTATCAGATACGTTTTTTATGAATATATTCTCCCATACTGTAGGATGTCTTTTTGTTCTACTGATGGTGTCCTTTGCTGTACAGAAGCTTTTCAGCTTGATATAGTCCCACTTGTTCATTTTTGCTTTTGTTTCCCTTGCCCGGGGAGATATGTTCATGAAGAAGTTGCTCATGTTTTTGTCCAAGAGATTTTTGCCTATGTTTTTTTCTAAGAGTTTTATGGTTTCATGACTTACATTCAGGTCTTTGATCCACCTTGAGTTTACCTTTGTGTATGGGGCTAGACAGTAGTCCAGTTCCATTCTCTTACATGTAGCTGTCCAGTTCTTCCAACACCAGCTGCTGAAGAGGCTGTCATCTCCCCATTGTATATCCAAGGCACTTTTATCAAATATTAATTGATTGTATATGTTTGGGTTAATGTTTGGATTTTCTATTCTGTTCCACTGGTCTGTGAGTTTGTTTTTGTGCCAATACCAAATTGTCTTGATTACTGTGGCTTTGTAGTAGAGCTTGAAGTCAGGGAGCGTAATTCCCCCTGTTTTATTCCTCCTTCTCAGGATTGCTTTGGCTATTCGGGGTCTTTTCTGGTTCCATATGAATTTTAGAATTATTTGTTCCAGTTCATTGAAGAAAGCTGTTGGTAGTTTGATAGGGATTGCATTGAATCTGTAGATTGCTTTAGGTAGTATAGCCATTTTGACAATATTTATTCTTCCTAGCCAAGAGCATGGGATGCATTTCCATTTGTTAGTGTCCTCATTAATTTCTCTTAGGAGTGTCTTGTAGTTTTCAGAGTACAGGTCTTTCACTTCCTTTGTTAGGTTTATTCCTAGGTATTTTATTCTTTTTGATGCAATTGTGAATGGAATTGTTTTTCTGATTTCTCTTTCTGTTAGTTCATCATTAGTGTATAGGAAAGCAACAGATTTCTGTGTGTTAATTTTGTATCCTGCAACTTTGCTGAATTCAGATATTAGTTCTAGTAGTTTTGGGATGGAATCTTTAGGGTTTTTTATGTACAGTATCATGTCAACTGCAAATAGTGACAATTTGACTTCTTCTTTACCAATCTGGATGCCTTGTATGTCTTTGTTTTGTCTGATTGCTGTGGCTAGGACCTCCAGTACTGTGTTGAATAACAGTGGTGAGAGTGGGCATCCCTGTCTTGTTCCCGATCTTAGATGAAAAGCTTTCAGCGTCTCGCCGTAAAGTATGATGCACTTAACATTATTAAACTCCAGTTCCCTGTTTGTAAAATGCTGCTGCAGTGAAAATGAAAGTGGGTAGCAGGTGCCTGTTACAGACACACAGTTAGTAAGCACTAGTTTCCTTTCCTCTTTCTCTCCCTGCTTCTCCAACTACAATAAATCCTTTCATAAAACACGCCCCTAAATTCTACCTCTTCAAGCTCTGGAATATAAAATTAACTCTCATCTTTCTGTTCTTACTAGAACTTTCTAAGTGATTCTTATCATTGAGAGTCTCTTTGCCCCAATGGCTCTGCTTCAGCTCTCACCTGAGGAAAACTCTCTATTGCCTACATTTGTTAATTGTTCTCTCTCTCCCTCTGCAATTACTTAATATTTAACTTGGCAGATGTATTTAACTCCAAAGTTATTAGGGATACAGCATGGCTTACACTGATAATTAAATTTAGATTGTCACACATAACAAGAACTCACTTTATAAGAAAGAGTTTTATTCGTCTCTTTAGAGTACTGCCCATACTCATGATTCATGGTGGATTTAGGAATATCGCAGAGTGGAACACTGCAATTGCAAGAGGGATTCAAAGGTTAAGACAAAAGAAAAATCTTTAAAACTATTTGAGGTAAAGAGACAAAGGGATGCAATTTTTACTAGGTTCTACATAGTAACATCAGATTTAGCAGACACGGTTTTCTCCAATTTCAGGAAGGAATTTAAGGCAAAATAAAGAAATTCACTGGGTTGCACTAGGAGAATATTGGCAGAACCACTGTATCAAAAGAATAAAAAAAGATAGCATAATTTACTAAGGCATTTCCTCTAGCTAAGAAAAGGTAATTAGCTCAGTAAAAAAGAATCAAAGTTGTACTTGCTTACTTTTCTTTAGGGTCTGGCTGTATGAAATTTGTGGAGTTATGAAGCAGCCAATCCTTTCCAAACTATGTATCTAAAAAAGCAGAATAAAAACCAGAGACATTGAGTTTGTGCAAACTTTTTGAAGATATTGTTCGAATCTATCCAGAATCAGGAGTCTATACTATATGAGTTGGAAAAAGATTCAAATATTCAAATACTATTAGAATCTATCCAGAATCAGGAGTCTATATTATATGAGTTGGATAAAGATTCAAATAGCTATTGACCAGGGTTGCCCAGCTCTGGAAGTGCTCCAGAAAAAGAGTAAAATGATACAATATTACCTTAAAAAAAGGGCACATTTTTGCTCAGATAGCAATGCCACATACACACAAACACACACACAACATAAAAAGAGGTGAATTGATTTTATAAAATAGGGAAATTACAGAACATAAATCCTTAGCTTAAGGCAGAGCCTATCAGATCTTAATTGAATTAATAAAATTGAAATCTTTTTTATTTAATTAATTGAAATATTAAAAATTAATTGCAATATTAAGAAATAATTCAGTCAATAACTCAAAAAGAAATACCCAGCCATAATCCAAATGACTGTCTACAACATGATGCTAATGTTAAGGCAAATATATTTGCATGTCCTCATGGTGCTGTAGAGGAATAGCCACACTCTGTAACTCTGTGAATAAAAATGTTAGATAACAGATGAAAAAATAAAACATGCCACATGGAAGATGTTCTCAAGAAAGAAAATATCAGAAATAGATATTGTATAGAATGTGGATTTTAAAACGGACTTAAATGTAAAATTATTACTATTTTACGAAGCTTCCTTATGTCAAACATTTCTCCAGTTCTGTTGCTCAACTCTATTAACTTTATGAACAAATGCAATGATATTATAAAGTGAGTTAGCTAAAATGTATATTCTATGTCTTCTGAAACTACGTGATTGAGCAACTAACTACAGAACGTAATTATCCCCATATGATAAAAAAAAAATTACAAATGCTCCCTAGGCAAAACTTTTAGAAACAGCATTTGATTGTAAAACTGACTCAGTCTGATCATCAAAATAGGAGATAGCTCTAAATTGCATTTTGTAATTAATAAGCAATATTAATATCACAAATTGTATTTGGCAGTGTAAGACAACATAAGACAAGGCCAAAATAACTAGAAGAAAAGGGGAAAAAGGGCAGTCAATCATCTCTATGAGTCCATATGTTAATATCTAGTTGAACAGAAATGCATATTTCTAGATTTCACATAGTTAAAAACTTTTATCTGTAAGTCGTAGTGCCAGCTCCCACTTACCACCTTTCTTTCTTACGCTGACAGACATCTCAAGGAACAATTTTTAATTTTGTGTATTTCTGAACTCTGGTATATACCTGGGACTCTGCTTCTCAAAATTGATGATCCATGCTACCACTTCTCATGATAAGCTGTTCATTTGTCATGGTAATATTTAAAGATACTTTTTTTTAAATGGGTTTTAGTTGACCTGAGGTAGATCAAATCAATTTGTGTTTCTTTATTTGGAGTAATGCTCTTTCCCTAAATATCCTCCTAATCCTGCCTTCAGTGCAGGAGTTTTACTCTCCTGTCTCTTCTAGCCCCTCCTGCTCCTCTCTCGTGCGCGGTAGAGCTGACTTAACTTGATCAGTGACTTTGGGAGATGAGTCAGGCATGCCTGTCTCAGCCCTTCCTGCCCATGTATTATCCAGGCAGTAGCTACCTTCAGGAGGCACGTTTTCTCCTCTGCTTCTGCATCTGGTAAGGAGCACAGGGCAGGCTTCCTTCGGAGGGAGCCACAAGTCCTCGGTATCATCTCCGCAGATGAGACTGTGCGTGATCGTTTATGCTATGGGGCCTCTTGTTGCCACAAGTCCTAAAGCACCTTCTCCGATATTCACTTAGGAACAATAATGGCTGTCTACCTAATATGCTTTTGTCTTATTTCTCATCTGATTCCAAAAGCCGGCAGGAAAGAATGGCTTATAAGTTAGTTGGCTCCCTCAAAATCCCAACACTGCTGAACCCCCAAACTATTTTCATTTGTTTCAGGGTTGCTTTGCAGCAGGAAGAGAAAGGGAGTCAAGGAGGTATTTTTTTCACCAAGTAGATTAAGAAAGTTTTGGAACTACAAACAAGTGTTAAGAGTGGAAAAAGAATAAAAATTAACATTTACCGTTGAATTCATTAAGATCATAGAATCTGATTTTAGGACTTCAGTACCTTTCTAAATGAACTAATAAACAAATATTTATTAAACAACAACACTGCACTGTCCTATAAGCAAATCAGTTAATTTGCTATTTAATTCCATGGATACCAAGCATATTTGGTAGAGCCACTTTTTCCTTAGAAATGAATTTTATCCTTAAAAAAAACCCTGTGAAATATCATTTTAACAATTAAATATCCAATGATTATCAGTTTTTCATTCAAACCCATTAGCAAAATTCCCATTTTTTTGAACAAGAAAATTTATTTCAGTTAAAAAAGCTAAAAGGTTAGCCCTTTCTCTGATTCAATGAACCCAGGAACTTGACTTGAAAGGCCAGAGTCACAGAGGGAGACTGCCAGCCACTCTGTGCATATTTATGGACTTGTTGTTCCTCTGGTAAGGACTCTCCTGACAGCCAGTGCTAAATCTAATCAATCATCCCTTAAATACATCATAGTGTAGATTCACCTCACTCCTTCATTAGCATTCATTAGCAATTAATCAACACAGCAGGAATCTCTAGAAAGTTCAACAATCCATAAGGTACATTTACATTAAAGATGAGCAAACATGAGGACAGATAAAAAAGAAACAGGAGATGAGCAGTGTCAAATCTGTGGGAGAAAACTAGTTTGATTTGATTTCAAAAAACAAAAATCAACAGAATTTGGTTATTCAGCCTAAGACTTAAACTCTTGATTAACAAGCAGTAGCACGCGTAACTCTATTACAGTTGTCACAGACAGATTTATGCGCCCATCAGCCTGCTGAGTACATTTGTTCCACTTCAAGTAAGCCTTATGTATTCTCATTATAACTTCAAAAGGAACGAAAAACGTTGCATCCAATTTTTTGCAATTGTGGGCAATAGCTTAATTCAGTCCTTAACTGTGTTCTTGCCGAGAGTTGAGGTTATAATGGAGGCCTATTTCCCTGTAGGACAGAAAGTAGTCCTGCTGTGGAGTATAATACCCTGAACCCATAACTGAGTGCTGTATTGTGCCCACCAAAGTGTCTCTCTTGGAAATAAGAGAAATGGGGACGGGGTGTCCACTGGTCAGCAGCAGCAAAGCAACAGGAATTATGAAGTCCTCTCCTGCCTAACTTCACCGAATTCCTCTGAGCTTTCAGTCAACCTAGTTTCAGTGTCCCATCAGGAAAAGGCAATCTCAGGAATTATTTTTCGAGGGTGAAAAATTAATAATGCAAAAAAAAAAGGCATTTGCATGCACGCACATTATTTTAAAGCCCTGATTTAATTTTTCTAACTTACCATCTGATTTAAAAGCAATACAAAATTACTGTGCTTGCATGAGAAATGTGTGATAGCCAGATGATTTCTAAGCTCCAAAATATTAACTCACAGAAATACGTCTCAAGGTAGCAACTACTGAAGCTATCCAGAGCCAATATAAATAATACCAACTTGGAATATAAATGCTACATGATAACTGATATATTTTAGCATGTGGTACATTTATTTTAGACATACGGAAGTATACATGTATGTGATTATAACAGGGTTACAAACAATATTCCCTTGGTCCACATGTCTTGAAGTCTTTAACTCAGGCCATGAATTGAAACCATTTTTCCCCAAACACACACCTGAAACATCAGTATAATCCAAACACTCTGCATCAGTAAACTTATCTCAGCAAGCATGAGCACCAAATTGCTACCAACAGGATTGCTTTATCTGGGGAGTAGTAAATGGCCTTGAAAGATTTTGGTCTCATACTGCAGTGGAAAGAAAGACCTAGATTTTTTTTTTTTACCCTTTAAAGAAAATTTTACAAATGTCACAGTTTGTTGAATTGGTCCAGTCTGGCTCTCCATGGCTATAATTTGAAGTAAGAGTGAAGTAGCTAGCAGACCAGCATGGCTCATCATTTGAGTTTCAACAAACAGACTTCTGAAATTCTTCTGAACCGCTGCCACCCCTTGTCCCGAGTTGTTCTGGATGTTTTCTAAAAGCAGACTATATTCTGGATTTATTTTGAAGAAGAAAAGTCTTCTTAAAATTTTGTCTAAATAATTTATCCTTAATTTTTTTTTTCAAGTACCTTTTGTCAAGGTTCAGGCTCGTGTCTGGGGTACATTTCCGAGGTTGGTAGTGTTAAAGACAGAAATGTTTTTTTTATTTTCCTCTTCTCCATTTTATCCCAGCAATTCACTGCACTGAAGAAAAACAATACTGTCTGGATAGGAAACTGAATTAGCTGATAAAAGCATTAAATCAGAGACATGTTAAGATATCACTCAGGCCATTGAAGATGCTACAGCGCTCTACTAGGTCCGGCAATAGCCTGCATCCTCCTCACCAGGGCCTCCGCCTGCAGTCATCGGCAGTGACTGACAGGCTCACATCAAGAGGCATCAAACCTTCATACATTTTTAAATACCCCAAATGATCCTAATGGAGAGTTTAAAACAATTTGGGAATTCGATATTAGGGAAATGCATTCAAATGCAAAATCGGACAAACATATTAGCCAATACTCAAAGTATTAATGGACCTTAGAACGAAATCTGTCCAGTTGAAGATAATTCATAAGGCCTCTGGACACCAGGGATGGTCTTTAGAGTGGGGTAGGGAGGACACAATCAGGAAATGGGAACAAAAGCAAACAAGATGGGGAGAGGAGGTGGAGGTCAGAGCCACTGCAAGAGACACAGGCAGAGAAGTGATTGCTTTTGTATCTTGAGCTTTTCAGACAAACTGAATCATGCATTACACCACTTTCCAGCCATTCCATTAGATAAGTTAGCATTCTGTGTCATTAACTCATGAGTTTAAAAATTAACAAAATAAAAAAGATATCACGTGGTCATTATGTTCCCAGTAATATGGTAAAAGGATCTGCCATATTCCTCCAGAGGCAACACATTCAGAAAGCACAAAATAGAGATCCTGCTCATTCTCATTTCTAATAAAACTAAGGAGGGAAAGCCAAACTTCTTATGTTAGTGTGATGGTAGGAACATTATTTACTATCTCTGCTTTAATCTTCTCATACAGAAAACAAAGACAATAGTACCCATCTCTCAGGGTTCTTGTGAGAGTTTTGTGATTCAGTTTTTGTAAAGTGCTTACAAGAAGACCTGGTATATAATATCATTCTACTTGTGTTGCTATTGTTACTAAAGTTTCAAGCCTTGGATTTTCTCAGGTGCAATGTAATAAAGATATTTTTCTGGAAAAGGTTAACAGTATATATTGAAAAGTCCTAAATTTCCTAGTTCAACGTGTAGATCATTAAGTGGCAGATATTACTTCATCATTGTAGTTGCTAAAAATAAAATAGTCAAAGAGCCCAGTGACAAAATTTAAGAATAAAATTCAGAAATATCTTAACAAACTCTTATTCAACTGTAATGTATGCAGGAGTAGTTCCAATCATTTACATGATAAAAGAAAGAAAGAAGAACTATCTTTATATCCATAGTTTACAGTGTTTTAATATACGTGGGTGAGTTTATTAAAATAATGGACATGAACTACCCACCCGGACTCTCTGGGTTGTCTAATACGTTCTCAAAGGACTTTGGAAGAGAACAATGCATCTAACGAACATCTGATAGAGCATGTTACAAGTAAAATATGAGTGCACCAGAATTAAACCGATAGACATTGTTGTACTATAAACTTAAATGTTATAATAGTTTACCAATAAACTATCTGAAGTTCTTTGGGCCGTAAGTTGTGACAAGAATGAGGAATCTTTCTACCAAGTATCTACTCCATATCCTTTATTTTATCCTGTTTCTTGGGAAACTGTCATAAGCGACAGGGAGGAATGATGGAGAAGAGGCCATTCTTCAAAAATGAGGGCTCTGAAAGTACAAATAAGTTCAGCTTTTTGGATGGGACAGGTACACATGGATGTGAATTCGAGGGTAGGCCATAAAAGGAGATAAAGAAGGCACAGCACCACCAAAAAATGTCTCAAACCCAGTGGGAAATCCAACCAGATTAAGAATTTAGAAGGGTGGGGTCATACAAACAGCCCATGGGTGTCTAGCAACCAGAAGGAGTGCAGGAAGGCAGATGGCCAGTGTCAGAGATCAAAGAATGATATGAAGCCTGAAATTTAAGGACAGGATGCAGTCACTAAAAGCAAGAGGTATTCGATACTCCTCAGACAATCTACCAACTAAAAGGAGAAGAATAAGGGAAGAACCAAGTCATTGGAGAACTAGAAAATAGAGTAGGAACCTGCTGCCACCTAAGATGGAGGATAAGGCATAAGGCAGTCACAGAGGATTAGAAGACAAAGCAAGGGCTTAATTTCTAGAGAACAGGGTATCAATGTCATCCTAGGAGCAGCAGCCAATCCTGAGTCACTGGACTACCTATCCAGAGCTCCTCTTTAGTCTCTGCTCCCGACTGGAGACAAGGTGGGTTCCAGAGTCCCAGATAGGAGAGAATCTTATGGATAATGAAGTGATCCCAACCGTTAACATCAAGGATAAAGGGCCAGCAGGTCCCCATTCCATAAGTAATCCAGCAGACTTACTTTAGCTGTTTTGTTTGTTACTTTGACTTCTTGGTTCCTGACATATAGCCCTCTTTTTGCTTAAAACATATTTTCATGTAAATGCTCTGGATTCAGTGAGACAAGAATTATTAATATACAATTATTTTTATAGCTACAGCTATAAGAATGTTTAAAATAAAAAAGAAGTCAGGAATCCACATCATAGGTCTTCAGAGAAATGCAAATTAAAACAATGAGATACCACCACACACCTATTAGAATGGCCAAAACCCAGAACACTGACAACACCAAATGCTGGTGAAGATGAGCAGCAACAGGATCTCCTATTCATTGCTGGTGGTGGTGCAAATGGTACAGCCACTTTGGAAGACAGTTTGAAAGTTTCTTATTCATATTCTTACCCTCATTGTGTGATCCAGTGATCATACTCCTTGGTGCTTACTCAAAGGAGTTTAAAACTTACAGCCACCCAAAAACCTGTGCATGAATGCTTATAGTCACTTTATTCATACTTGCCAAAACTTAGAAGCAGCCAAGGTGTCCTTCGGTAGGTGAATGGGTTAATAAACTGTGGTACATATGGACAATGGAATAGAATTATACAGTGCTAAGAGGAAGGAAGCTATCATGGCAAGAAAAGATATGGAGGAAACTTAAATGCATATTACTAAGTAAGTGAAAGAAGCCAATCTAAAAACCTTCGTATTGTATGACTCCAGCTATATGATATTTTGGAAAAGTCAATACTATGGAGAAAAAAGATCAATGGTGGCCAGGGGCTGGAGGTAGGAGAGGGATAAATATAAGATTTCCTGAGCACAGAGGATTTTTTAGGGTAGTGAGAATATTTTGCATGATACCATAATGGTGGATCCATGTCATTATACACTTGTCTAAATCCATAGAATGTGCAACACCAAGAGTGAGCCCTAATGTAAACTATGGATTGGGGTGATTATGTGTCAGTGGTAACAAATGTACCATGCTGGTGGGGATGCTGGTGATGATGGAGTAGGCTGTGCATGACAGGGGCAGAGGGTATATGGGAAATCTCTGTACATTTACCTCAGTTTTGCTGTGAACCCTAACGTGCCCTAAAAAAATAAAGTTTTATTTGTGTAAATTCCCAGAAGTGGAATGGCTAGGTTGTATGGTAGTTCTATTTTTAGTTTTTTGAGGAAACTTCATATTATTTTCCACAGTGGCTGGACCAATTTACATTCCCACCAACAGTGTAGGAGGATTCCCTTTTCTCCACATCTTTGAAAACACTTGTTATTTCTTGTCTTTTGGATAGTAGCCATTTTGACTGGAGTGATGTGGTATCATCAATCATTGTGGTTTTGGTTTGCATTTCCCTGATATTTAGTGATGTTGAGCATCTTTTCATGTATTTGTTGGTTATCTGTATGTCTTCTTTGGAAAAATGTCTATTCGGATCCTACGTCCATTTTTTATTTGGATTATTTGGGGGGTTTTTTGGTGTAGAGTTGTATGTGTTTTTTACATATTTTGGTTATTAGCCCTTTATTGGGTATATCATTTGCAAATATATTCTCCCATATGGTAGGTTGCCTTTTTGCTTTGTTTAGGGTTTCCTTTGCTGTGCAGAAGCTTTTTAGTTTGATGTAGTCTGATTTGTTTATATCTGCTTTTGTTTCCCTTGCCCATGGAGATGTATCCAGAAAGAAATTTCTCATGTTGATATTCATGAGATTCTTGCCTTTGGTTTACTTCTAAGAGTCTTATGGTTTCATGTATTACATTTAGGTCTTTAATCCACTTAGAGTTTATTTTTGTGTGTGGTGTAAGACAGTGATCTAGTAGCTGTCCAGTTTTTTCAATACCATTTATTGAAGAGACTATCTTTTCCCCACTGTATATTCATGGCTCCTTTGTCATATATTAATTGACATAAACCCATAAGCCCACCATACATGTGTGGGTTTATTTCTGGGCTCTCTAGTCTGTTCCTATTGATCTATGGGTCTGTCTTGTGCCAGTGCCATACTGTTTTAATCACTGTAGCTTTGTAGTATAGCTTGAAATCAGGGAGCATGATACCCCCAGCTTTGTTCTTCTTAGGATTGCTTTGGATATTTGGGGTCTTTTGTGGTTCCATGTGAATTTTAGGATTATTTGCTCTACTTCATTGAAAAATGCAATTGGCATATTGATAGGGATTGCACTGAATGTGTAAATTGCTTTGGGGAGGATGGCCATCTTGACAATATTAATTCGTCCTATTCATGAGCATAGGATAGACTTCCATTTATTTGTGTCTTCTTCAGTTTCTTTCATTAGTGTCTTATAATTTTCATAGTACAGGCTTTCACCTCCTTGGTTAGCTTTCCCTAGGTATTTTATTCTTTTTTATGTGATTGTAAATGGAATTGTTTTCTTGATTTCTCTTTCTGCTGGTTTGTTGTTAGTAATATAGGAATGCAGTAGATTTCAGTATATTGATTTTGTATCCTGCAACTTTGCTGAATTCAGTTATTAGTTCTAATAGTTTTTTTGGTGGAGTCTTTAGGGTTTTCTATATATAGTACCATGTCATCTGCAAACAGTGACTGTTTTACTTCTTCCTTACCAATGTGGATGCCTTTTATGTCTATCTTGTCTGATTGCTTTGTCTACGACTTCGAGGACTATGTTGAATAAAAGTGGTGAGAGTGGGCATCCTTGTCTTGTTACTGATCTTAGAGGAAAAGCTTTCAACTTTTCACTATCAAGTATGATATTGCCTGTCAAGATTGTCATATATGGCCTTTATTATATTGAGGTATGCTCCCTTGTTAAGAGTTTTTATCATGAATGGATGTTGAATTTTGTCAAATGCTTTTTCAGCATCTATGGAGATGATCATGTGGTTTTTGTCCTTCTTTTTGTTGATGTAGTAGACGATGTTGATGGATTTTCCAGTGTTGTACCATCCTTGTATCCCTCAGATGAATCCTACTTGATCACAATGGATGATCTTTTTGATGTATTTTTGAATTTGGTTTGCTAATATTTTTTGAGTATTTTTGCATCTATGTTTATCAGGGATATTGGTCTGTAATTTTCTTTTTTTGTGGTGTCTTTGCCTTGCTTTGGTATTAAAGTGATGTTGGTCTCATAGAATGAGTTTGGGAATATTCCTTCCTCTTCTAATTTTTGGAAAACTTTAAGGAGGAAGGGTATTAGGGCTTCACTAAATGTTTGATAAAATTCAGCAGTGAAGCCATCTGGTCCAGGAGTTTTGTTCTTAGGTAGTTTTTTGATTACCAATTCAATTTCTTTGCTGGTAATTGATTTATTCAGATTTTCTGTTTCTTCCTGGGTCAGCCTTGGAAGGTTGTATTTTTCTAGAAACTGTCCATTTTTTCTAGGTTATCCAGTTTGTTATCATATAATTTTTCATAGTATTCTCTCATAATTCTTTCTATTTCTGTGGTGTCTGTAATGATTTTTCCTTTCTCATTTCTGATTCTATTTATGAGTGTAGACTGTTTTTTTCTTGATAAGTCTGGGTAAGGGTTTATCTATTTTGTTTATTTTCAAGACCCAGCTCCTGCTTTCATTGATTCTATTGTTTTATTCTCCTCAATTTTATTTATTTCTGCTTTAATCTTTATTATATGCCTCCTTCTACTGAATTTGGCCCTCATTTGTTCTTCCTTTTCTAGTTTCATTAATTGTGAGTTTAGACTGTTCATTTGGGATTTTTCTTCTTTCCTGAGGTAGGCCTGTATTGCAATATATTTCCCTCTTAGCAGGGCCTTCGCTGCATCTCACAGATTTTGTTGTGTTGAATTATTGTTGTCATTTGTCTCCACATATTGCTTGATCTCTGTTTTTATTTGGTCATTGATCCATTGATTGTTTAGGAGCATGTTATCAAGCCTCCATGTGTTTGTGGGCTTTTTTGTTTTCTTTATGTATTTTATTTCTAGTTTCATACCTTTGTGATCTGAGAAACTGGTTGGTACAATTTCAATCTTTTTGAATTTACTGAGGTTCTTTTTGTGGCCTAGTATATGATCTATTCTTGAAAATGTTCCATGTGCACTTGAGAAGAATGTGTCTCCTCTTGCTTTTTGATGGAGTGTTCTGTAGATGTCCTTTAGGTCCATCTGTTCTAATATGTTGTTTAGTGCCTCTATCTCTTTATTTATTTTCTGTCTGGTTGATCTGTCCTTTTAGAGTGAGTGGTGTGTTGAAGTCTCCTAAAATGAATGCATTGCACTCAATTCCCCCTTTAATTCTGTTAGTATTTGTCTCACATATGTAGGTGATCCTGTGTTGGGGGCATAGATATTTATAATAGTTATATCCTCTTGTTGGACTGACCCTTTTATCATTATGTAATATCCTTTGTCTCTTGTGAGTTTCTTTGTTTTGAAGTCTATTTTGTCTGATACAAGTACTGCAACTCCTGCTTTTTTCTCACTATTAATTGCATGAAATATCTTTTTCCATCCCTTTACTTTCAGTCTGTGTATGTCTTTGGGTTTGAAGTGAGTCTCTTGTAGGCTGCATATAGATGGGTCTTGTTTTTTTTATCCATTCAGTAACTCTATATCTTTTGACTGGTGCATTCAGACCATGTACATTTAGGGTCATTATCGTTAGGTATGTACTTATTGCCATTGCAGGCTTTAGATTCGTGGTTACCAAAGGTTCAAGGGTAATACCCTCACTATCTAGCAGTCTAACTTAACTCACTTCGTATGCTATGACAAACACAACCTAAAGCTTCGTTTTTTCCCCTCCTTTTTCTTCCTCCTCCATTCTTTGTATGTTATGAATCATATTCTGTACTCTGTCTAACCCTTGGGTGACAGCTATTTAGCCTTAGCAATACTTCCATCTATAGGAGTCCCTTCAAAATGCACTGTAGAGGTGGTTTGTGGAAGGTAAATTCTCTATGCTTTTGCTTATCTGAAAATTGTTTAATCCCTCCTTCAAATTTAAATGATAACCTTGCCTGGTAGAGTATTCTCAGTTCAAGGCCCTTCTGCTTCATTGCATTAAATATATCATGCCACTCCCTTCTGGCCTGTAAGGTTTCTGTTGAGAAATCTGATTATATTGATAGCCTGAAGGGGTTTCCTTTGTATGTGATCTTTTTTCTCTCCGTAGCTGCTTTTAAAAGTCTGTCTTTATCCTTGATCTTTGCCATTTTAATTATTATATGTCTTATTGTTGTCTTCCTTGGGTCCCTTGTGTTGGGAGATCTGTGCACCTCCATGGCTTGAGAGACTATCTCCTTCCCAAGATTGGGGAAGTTTTCGGCAATTACATCCTCAATAACACTTTCTATATCTTTTTCTCTCTCTTCTTCTTCTGGTACCCCTATAATGCGAATATTGTCCCCTTTGGATTTGTCACAGAGTTCTCTCAATATTCTTTCATTCTTAGAGATTCTTTTTTCTCTCTGTGCCTCAGCTTCTTTGTATTCCTCTACTCTAATTTCTATTCCATTTACTGTCTCTTCTACTACATCTTATCTGCTTTTAAATCCCTCCATTCTGTTTCATTTCAGATACGGAATTTCTTAATGATTGAATCTCCAACTTAAATTCATTCCTGAGTTCTTAAATATTTTTCTGTACTTCCATAAGCATGTTTATAATTTGAATTTTGAACTCTCTTTCAGGTAGATTGGTGAGTTCAGTTTCATTTGTCCCTTTTTCTGGGGTTTGTGAGATTTTGGTCTGGACCATGTTCTTTTGATGTTTCATATTTCTGTGTGGTGCCCACTAGTGCACAGAAACACCAGTCTCTGGAGCTGCTCAACCCCTAGAGTGAGGTTGGGGGTCGTAGGTAAGGAGAGCTGGTGCCTGGGGGGAGGAAACATCTGTTTCCTGATTCCCATCTGCAGTGCCTGTCTCTAGTGTCAGAGCCAGTGGGGCAAGCACACATGTGTAAGCCTCTGTGCTTTGCAT
Source organism: Smutsia gigantea (assembly GCA_032199065.1). NCBI lineage: Eukaryota > Metazoa > Chordata > Mammalia > Pholidota > Manidae > Smutsia > Smutsia gigantea. Next base: position 49,326 of record JAVSCE010015234.1, read on the forward strand.
CTCTAGCTGTTGTAGGCAGGGCCTCCCTCTGGCTGGCCTAACGCCAGCGTACTGACTGCCGTGAGCAGGTGCCTGCAGGCCAGCAGGAAGGTTTGGCAGGCTGTGTGTCACAGTGGGGTGCTAGGAGCTGAGCAGCCAGCCATGGGGATGGAGCACCTGAAGCTCCCCAAAGTTCCCAACCTGCTGGGCAGAGCACCCCCAGACAACACTGTTCAGCTCTCCCTTCTCCCATGCAGCAAGCTCCGTGGAAACCTCGTGCCTTCAGCAGCCCTCTCACTGCTAGGAAGCCTCTCAGACCGCTGGCCCTTCCTCTGACACAGAGCTGCTGGATGTGGATCCGCTCCTCCCCAAATGGCCGGAATGGCAGTCTCTCAGGCACTCCACCTGTCCGAGCTCCCCAATCTCTAGAGCACCACACAGAGTAGGATTCTGCTCACAAAGCAGATCTCCAGGGCTAGGCGCTCCGGAGCCCCAAGCTTCCCCACCTCCCCCACTCGGTTTCTCTTCCTCCTGCTGGTGAGCTGGGGTCGGGGTTAGGGCTTGGATCCCACCAGATTAAGGCTCCAGTACATTACCCTGTTTCATAAGTTCTGGTCTGTTCATGAGGTCTGTATGCAGTCTGGTTCAGCCGTCTTTCTTCTTGCTCTTTTAGGGTTAGTTGTATTAATTAGCTATATTTTTTGTACTATTTGTGGTTTTGGGAGGAGTTCTTCGTGTCCCCTCTCATACCACCATCTTGAATCCTGGTTGATCTTCATTCTTAACAACAACAAAATCATTTGTAGAGTAAATCTTGAAAATGATTTTGGAATAGTAAATTCTTTTATGGATCACATGCAAATTAGAAGTGAAAAAGAACAGCCAAGAGTTATGAACATAGTAGGACACTGGAAAACAAGGAAACCTCTATGAAAGGGAAATAAAGGAGAGAATTTTATAGCTATCCTGCTTCTGTTTTTATTCAATTTGTTTGCTAGTTGTTAAAGCATATTTTTCAAAAAGGTAAAACAATGACACTGAGGCAAATACATAATGAACAAATGTTAAAGATTTTACTTAATTGAGTAATAAGCTAACAGATCTTATTTGCATCTCTACTGAAAAAAAAAAAGATCTACAAGTTGGTCTCCACCATTAACGTTGAAAATTGCCCAGCCAATAGAAAGTGAAGCCATGCTCTGCAATGAAAGAACACCCAGTAATATCTTCTGCCTATCTCCAATTTTAAATAATTTTTCTGACACTATCACTATTTTACTTTAAAAAAGAAAACTGATGCATATTCTAACCAGATGTTTTTACTAACAACAGAGCAATAACTTACTTGCTGTCACATGAAGATATTAATGCAATATTTTGCTCATACAGAGTATCTGTTTTCCCTAATTGCTCAGTTATTGTTTCTTTGAAAATGCTAGGTCATTGCTGAACATCTTCATGATTTGCTCACTGCACTCACACAATCACATTTTGCTTATCATAAAAAGTTGTTCTTAACTAATTCAAAACCAGAAAAAATTGCTAAACATTTCATATTGAGTAATAATCACAGTTTAGTTTAGGTAAGGATTTATGCATTGAATACAGGTTATATGTTATGTGCATATAAATATGTAGGCTAAGACTGGATCCCTATTTCATCAAGTAAGGCATATCAAAATTAAGATACTTGTGGTCATTAATGACTTTGAAATGGTAAGATACAGTATCATTAGAAATGAATAATATATCTGCTGAGAATATTAAACTTCTCTATTATTAACATTACTCACATAGTGAAATTATTAACCAGACAGGTTTGATTCTAGTTCTGTCTCATGAAGGACAAATGAGAAATTGGTTAACTATTTGTTGCATAGTGTTAAAGCTGTTAGAAATGTTTTTCATTTCTGATTTTTAATGAGACCAGGTTGGCATGAATGAACATTAGTCAGAGTCACATGAATAACTTTTACAAAATCCAGCCCCAAATATACACAGAATTGCCTGACTTTAGTTTAGAGAATCCAGGAATAAGTCTTGAAGCATATAACATGTAACAGTAATTTGAGAAAGTTGTATTCTAAACAGTAACCAAAACCATGCCTGGCTATTTTCAAATATAGAAACAAAATTAGCCCTGACACAGTCACAAAAAGAGCTCAAAAGCGGAATTAGGGGCAATTGCATTCACATGGCCATCTGATACCTATTTACGTGTGGACTTCTGACTGCACAGTTTACAGCTTTACAAAGAATGTGAAGGGGTGGTGATTATATTCATTAAGAGATTCTTTATATAACAAATTTCCCTAAAACTTGTAAATTTTGGTTCAGTTTACAAAATTCAATTTACTCAGAATTTATCAGTTAGCATGTTTATTGCTCATAGTCCCCTGTACCAATACATTTGTGTAGAGCCCATGTAAAAGTAAACTCAGTAAATCAGACCTGATAAGCTTCAAAGGTAACTTAATATCAAGGTTTAAATCACAATGCAATTAATTTTTCAGGTGTCTGATTTATCTTTAAAAATGAATCAATAAACAGTGAATAGAAAGTTTCACTTTTTCATCACCTGAAAGTATCCTTATTAATTGCATTGTTTTAGATCTCTGAAGACTCTTTAAAATAATTATTTTTCAACTTCCTGCTTGGCTCTTTATTGTGCAGTTCAAATGGAGCTTTTCCTTAATAATCAGACTTGGAAATTGTTTTACTTTTGCATAAGAATCTTGATGCATTCTCTCACACCTCCAGTTATTCATTAGATCCAGGGACAGACAATAAAAAGACTGATCATTTACCCTCAAGAGGTTTAAGTTCAAATAGTCTCAGCATCTTTGTGGATTTTATGGCTTCCTTGAAGTGTTATTTTCTGCTATCTCCTGTTTTAGAATTTAGAGCTTAAATGAATCAAGTGATCAAATCATCACTGTATGCTATTTTTTGCTATATGTCAGTTTATATGGGAAGGGCCCCAGTAGTAGTTGATATATTTCATAGTGGGCACGAGAAAAGTGAAAACCCCAATTTTGAGGGGACACATCTGTTATATGTGCTTACACTCTGTGATAAAACATGTGTTTTCAACTATGTCAATTCCAGATTTCCTGGTTTGCTAGAAGTTGCATGGAAATTTAAATTGCATAGTCCCCTGAAACCACTCTACAAGCAAATGCATAGTTGGCATTGGTCAGAAAGGGGGAAAAGGCACAATAATTTAGGTTTTCCATTCCCAGCACTGGCTGCATAACTACTGTTAGGTCTAGCCTGCTTCCTCAAAAGCCCAACTACGATAAATCCCACCCCCTTTGAAAGACCTGGAACCAATCACTATTATCTGAGGCATGCATGTTAATGATTCTCAGAGAGAGAATGAGTCCCAAGGCTTTGACTTCAGAGTATGGTGGCAAATATAGGCCTAGAAATGAGCAATAGATGTGACAGGGAACAGTGCTCTCGGGTGCCCTTGTGCCTGCTCTTCGGCAATGCTCTTTCAATTAATGATGAGATTCAATCCAACAAAATTGGCTGCAGAATACCCGGTGGTCAGGAATAGTGTGTTAAAGAGGCACATTAGCATTCTTGACTTAACATTTGAAATCTTGGTTGATTTCTTCATCAATATATTCCAGGCACCTAGAACAGTGTGTGACACACAAAATCAGAGTGAGCTAGTGAATGAGATAAGACTTATGAAACAGTTAGAAAGCAGGAAAGCCAGTTAAAATATTTCTGGAGTGAAGAAAGTCTATGACACACACACATATACACTCATAAAACAAGAGGGAAAATCAGCATTCCTTTGGAGTTAGAGAAAAAGGTTTCACAATGAAAGCACGATTTGCAATAGGCTTTGGTGTGCAGAACTGACAAGGCAGAAAAAAGTGGGGAAGCTCTTGAGTATGACCGATTCTACTGAGCACACTGTAATTATACTCACTGAACTTAGTGGGTTTCATAAAAATTTGATGAAATGCAACTATTGTAATGCCATAAATTCAATAGAAACCTTAAATGAAGAATGCCTACTTATTTTCATTGAAATGTCAGTTACTGTTATTTCTCATTATATTTTGCTTATGAATTCATGCACTTAAACTTTCATTAAACACCTGTGCTAAAGCCAGAGATTCAAATAAACCCCTGCCTTTGTCCTTCAGTGTTGCAGAGACTCATGGGGACGATGGACAAGTGTGCAGAATGCTACACAGTGTTGTAAACACTATGTGAACACTCGAGACCACAGCCCCTCACTTCTCACAAAGGCCAAAGAGCTCACACATTCTTTCTAATAATCAACTTCTCTATGAGCTACTATTCACTTCATTTCATTAAAGTGAGGAGTTTTAGGCAGTTAATAAAATTTTATTTTTCCTCCTTTTCTGAACTTTCAGCTTATATGGTTCTATTCATTTGATGGATTAGCATATTTAAGAGACACGAAGAAATGGGTGAGTATCAAAGGCCATTCAGCCATGGATGGTCTTTTTTCTTTTAATAAACTCTCCGTCATCTGCCACTGCTCAGCACTCAAGGGGCCTAGGAATCTCTCATTCAGTCCAAATATCTCTGGGTGGGCAAGAATGCTGAGGTTTGATTGTCCTGAGAGTCTAACTTTTCAACAGCATTTAAGCACCAAACTGTTGCTTTTCTATGTTCTGAAACTTTCCTAAGCTGTAAATGAAACAGGCTAAAAGGTCTGTGGCCTGTTTCTTCTTTTGTTAATTTTATCGTAAATTGGAGATAATGAGTGCAAAATACCTGGCCCATAGACAGCCTTTGATTTTAAGTTAGACATTATTAAGTAATGAAAGTCTCACACAGAACTTCTCTGCTTCATTAGAGGTGCAGAAGCAAGGAGGGGTCATGAGCTACCTCTTCCCCTAAACTCTGGAATGGTGGACTTGCTAGAACACTGCTGTCAGTTATCATCATTTATTGAGCAGTTCCTTTGTTCCAGACTCCTTATATACACAATCTCTTTTAATCCCCAAACAACCCGTTAAGGTAAGAATTATTATGCCTATTACATTTTAGAGGTCAGGAAATAGAGGCTCACAGAGGTTAATTAACTTGCCAAAGACCTCAGCGCTAGTAAATGGCAGAGCTGGCTTCTATTTCAAGTCCTCCATGCCACTAACCCTGTATAATTCTGCTTCCTGAACCTGTGAGGCATTGAAGATGAGCTGAGTGCATTCCTAGAGGCATTCTGGATGTATAGACACAACTCATGATTTTTATATTCTTTTCCTAGACAACTTGAGCCCCACTTACTTCGATATATGCAGCTATAAGGGGTCTTCCTCTAGGGTTTTCTTTAGAAGGTCAAGAAAGTTGGTTCAAATTCTATGCAGTATGAGATTTGCACCATAGTGAACAAGCCCTTTGTTTCTCCGAATGTTGCTTCAGAATAACGACCTGCTTATGTTTCTATTGAGTGTATGGTTAGGACGTGGTGATGCTTCACTATGACAGATGAGTAACTGGAGTATTTGTAGGAGTAGCTAGTGATGTGGCATGTTTTCTATGTATCTCAGGGCAGAGGTCATGTAGGAGATACATGATTGCCATAGGCCTCATGGCAGACGTTGCTTGGTGACATTCCAAATCCATTCTCTTCCTTACCTTTTTACCTTTGATTTTGTTTGGGGTGTTAAAAAATATGTACCTCATGGATTCTTGTGCAGCTATGGAGGTATAAGCAGAAATCTACTGGGTGGAGCTTTGGGAGAAACTGTTGTTTTCTTTATGAAAGATGAAAGTCTCAGCTATACTTCTTCCACCCTTTTGCTCTTTCCGCTGTCTGTCTGGAGAATAGGTATGACGCCTGGAGAAAGAGCAGCTGTTTTGCGACCATGAGCATCAAACCCTCAGAAAAGAGGACAGAGCAAGAAGTTAGAAGGAACTTGGGTCCTTATTTAATAACCCGAGCAGATGTATCAGCATAGAATTGCCTATTTCCAAGTAGAAAAGCCAACTCTTATCTGGTTAAGCAGTTCTAGTAATGTTTGTATTACATGCATCTCCAAATTGTATAGACCCTGATCCTACTCTTACCTTGATATCTTTATTTGTTGTCAGTCCTCAGCTAGGGAAAATCAGTTAAAATAGCCTCTATTTTCATAAATTTTAGCTATCGCCTTTACTCATGACCACATTTAACTATGAATCTCCAGCTTTCTCTTCAATACCACAAAGGCAAGACTTTGGGAAACTAAGCAGAATTCTTTTTTATTCAATTTTCCTCTCATTTACAATGGAATTAGTCATTCATACATATAATCCACCTCATGGGCTCATGTAAAAAGCGTTAAAATATGTACAGATATATTGGAAAAATGGAACTATTTGAATATAAAATATAATCAGTAGTGATACATTAATAGTTTGCTCTGATTAGTGTCTACAATTTTACATTTGTTAAAGGTTCTTCAAATATGTTGTGGAAAATTTTAATGAATTATGAGAAAAATTTCCTCAGAATATGGCACTGCTTTTTTTATGAATATGAATGTAATCAGTGGGTTTCTTTAGGCTCTCAAGTTAAACAGAATTAGGCCTCAAAAAAGATCAATTCTAGAAGTGAGATAAAATGAAAGGACAATAAGAATGGGAAAGAGAGAGACAGAGGCATAAGGTAGCATAGGATTTTTAAAAAAAGCTTCCTCAAATGGGAATCACTCAAGTGGTCTTTAAAAATAGATTTCATTAATACGAAAAGAATCACCCTATGAATAATGCTAACATAAATATGATGTCAACAATTAATAATTATGCTAATAAAGTATTTTAAAGCCACTATCTTTTGCAAAAAGAAATCTAAACAAGAAAATGAGTATGAAAACAATAAAGGTGTAACTTGCCAGTGAATTCAATTAGAAATTTCATTAAATTCTACCTCTCATTCACCTGAATTTAGGGATCCGCATATTATGCACATTGATGTTCAATAAATATTCATTTTATTTTCCCAATTAAATAATAATACACTTGATCCAAACCAGTAATTATTAAATGACTTTCAATGACAATAAGGAAGGCTGGGAATAACAAAATGCTACATAAATGCTTTCTTATCATGGAATTTTTTAAAAAGACTTTCACAGAGTTAAAACATTTTAGATTATAACTTCTACCAAAAACTAGATTTTTGACTTTAGAATGTGAGATACAATTTTGAAAATTTGCTTTTAAATGACCATTCGTTTTGGAGAAAATACGATCACCTTAATGTCACTTTGGCAGAATGGCCATAAATAAAAGGTGATGACAAATGGCAACATTCAAACTGCAGAGCGATCTCTTGTGAGGGCCGCAGGGGTCGGCATGAAGCCCTTGTCTTCTTTAACATCTGGATTATTGATGGTTAGCATTAATGATGTGAACGACAGAGCACACAGCATGTTAATAAAATGTGCAGATGTTACAAATTTGGAAGCTGTTGTACACACCAGGAGACTAAGAATTAATACAAATGGATCTAATGAGATTACAAATACGGAGAGAAAAAAGGAAAATTAGATTCCGTTTAGAAAAGTGCAACTAATCAATCTAGAGGGAGGTAATCGGAAACATGTTCACTCAGCAGGTCTGAAGACGAACCTGGGAAGTCATCAATTTAAACAAAATGCGAAGCACGGTAATAAGACGGCTGGGATTGGAGAAGGAGTGGTGCTCCAGGATCTCCCAGCAGCGCCATACGCCCGCCTTTCTGAGGTGGACATGACCTCCAGAGCGGGGTAGTCTGAAGGAAGAGAGAGGACTGAAAGCTGGCACTGTTCGTTGGGAAGTTAGGAAGTTAGACTAGTTTCAACTTCTGGGTCGAGCAGCCACATGCATACTGAGTCACTACAGTGTGAAGAATGGGAGCTAAAGATGCCATCAGCGTAATAGCTGACCCGGTCCGTGGTCCAGGGCTGCTCCTCTTGCAGTGCCGAAGGAACTGAGGACGTCAGGAAGTGCAGTAGGGCTGCACCATAGTTTCAGTCTTACTCAGAGGTAGGAATACAGCCTAGAGGGGAGCAGAGCAGCACACAGGCGAAGAGCACAGACCTTTGGTGTCCTCTACATCGGTTAGGAGCTATATAACTTTGCGGAAATAGTTTACCTTGCCCTAAGTTATTTAACTGCTATGAGGCTCCATTTTCTCATTTGTAAAATAGATATAATAATACCTGCTTCTCAGAGTGTTGAAAGATAAGGAATAATGTCCATAAAAGTGGTTAGTATAGTCAGTACTAATGATTTCAGTATGAATTTGGTTGTTTGTTCTTAAAGTAATCTTTGGAGTTCTTTGAAGTCAACATGGCCAATTGGAAGTCCCTGATCAGTTATTGTGAGAACATTATAGGTTAAAATTTTAATTCTTAGACCTCTGCCTATAGACAGACTTACTCTAGGAATCGTCATAGTGAGACTAGATATGATCAGAGCAGCACAATGAGCAACGAGGCCATAATTAAATGGCAATTAGAAAACCAAATCACCCAGTCCAGCAAGTCCTTGGAAGGGAAGAAGGAAAGTGAGACACTGTAATACCAAGCACATAAAATATCAAGGCCAATCAGGTGGTGTTGGGCCTCAATTCATGTCTGACCAGCAGGAACAGTCATGATAGTAAACTTCAGCAGTTCAACGGTGGTGTTCAATAATCAAACTTGAAACATAAGGCAAGATCTGCAATAGTAGGGCCCCAGATGATCATCTCTGTCACCCCCAAACAAGGTTTTTCTTTTGCAAAGTTCCTCTTGGTTGAGTCATCAAAAGAATAACTATTAGCAGGAGTCCTAAGAATTTGGCAAAGAAAGATAATATGTGGTCATTTATAGCAGAATGAGCCGAGGCCAATTTTAAAGGCCTAACATGAGACCAAGACAAGAAACAGCTTCCAAGGCAGTCAGGACAGTGGCACGGGTGAAGGGCTGGAGGGCAGACAGATGCAGGCTCAGGCGGGTCAAGGATCTGGAGATCAAGCATCAGTAGAAGGCCTCAACCACCTGACTAAATCCTACAAGCCAGGCAACCTAGAAACCACGCCCAGCATATTCCTCTCCATCATCTACCCATATTGAATCCTTCCTTTCGTCCTGATGATTTTCACCTCTGACATAAGTCTCAATGTGTCCTTTTTTTTTCTCCCATTTACATAGCCACATCTAAAGTTCAAGCCAACCACCACTTCTCATCAGGACCATGTGATCAGCTCCCAATGGATCCCTCTGTACGTCCTAGGTGTCCTGCTGCTGGAACACCCTTCCCAATCCATTCACCAAACTGTAGCTACAGTAATCTTTTCAAGAGGCTAATATGATCATGTATACATACTCCATTTCAGCTCTGTTTAGCACCACTCAGTGACACTCCCCTGAGTTTAGGATAAAGGCTAAAGAAGTGGATGAGGTTTCCAAGTCCCACATGGTCTGGCCCTGCCTTCTTCTTCAGCTTCATCAAGCCAACACCCCTCACACTCTTTCTTCTGTTCTATATGGCACCTGCCTTGACCAGGGCTGTTATCATCCTCTATCTCCCCTTTCTTTTCATCTAGCTTAACTCTTTTATTACATCTGAACTCAATTAACACTTCCTTAAAGAAGCCCTGTCTAAGTGAGTCACTGCTCCCCCTTTTAGATACCACGTACCTCATCACTGTAACATTGATCATAATTGAAATTTTACGTCTTGTGGGATTCAGTGATTGGAGTATATTCCCATCCACATCCTTCAGGCTCCTTGAAGGCAGATTCATGTTTCTTTATACCGCCCCAAACATCTCTAGCATAGGTCATTATTTGAAAGTCTCTAATTGGCTGGAGCATTCCGACAGAATTTCTGATCCTTTTACCAGTTCTGTTGGTGGAAATTTCTTCAATGAGGCCCATATTGAAAGACTAGAGTGGTATGCAGAATAATGGCCACCCAAAGATGCCCATGTCTTAATACCAGAAGCTGTGAATATGCTATGTTTACATGGGAAAGGGAAATTAAAGTTTCAAATAGAATTAAGGTGGCTAATCAGCAGACCTTAAAATAAGGTGATCATCCTAACTTACCCTGGTGGTTCAATGTGATCACTAGGATCCTTACAAGTGAAGGAGGGAGGCCAGAGAATCAAAGTGAAAGGGAGATGTGGCTAACAAAGATAAGAACAATGTGATCTAGAAGAACCTGACCCAATATTCCTGACTTTGAATACGGAAGAAGGAGGCCAAGAGTTGAAGAATGCAGGCAGCCTCTAGGAGCTGGAAAAGACAAGGACATTGATCCTCCCAGGGAACCTTCAGAAAAAAAACATAGCCTTGCCAACACCTTGATTGTAGCCAATGAGACTGGGTATGACTTCTAACCTACAGAACTGGAAGATAATAAATGTGTGCTATTTTAAACCATTAAATTTGTGGGAATTTGTTATAGCCACCATAAAAAAACCAATGACCAGTAATCTTCACCGCTCCTGAATATGAGCAGACCTTGATCGTCACTCACACCGTCATACTAAGAGTGGTCGTTCTGAGAGGACACAGCCTCCTCAGCCAAATGCTACCTCTGCTCTTGCCATTGGCTAATTCTAACAGCAAAGCAAGGAATCGCCTCATGACTGTTCCTACTGGGCACTTCCCCTAGGACACTTCCCTTGAGAGCAACTGCAGCTTCTTGGAACGACAGCAGCTGCCTCTGACCACTACTATTAGAGGGCCCTCTGCTCTGTCTTCTGTAACCTAAAGTTCCCAGAGGCTTCTGGCCTTTGCAGTCCCCGGGGCACTCCTGTTAGTGACTCCTACAGGGTTCTCGCTCTCCCAGTGGTCATGAACATCGGTCATATGCCACAGTGATCAAACAGATCAGGACCACTGCCTCAGGGAAGGCGGCTCACACATGGAGACCTATGCTATCAGTGGCCCACAAAGTTCATTTTGTTTCAAGTCTTCCTCTATTATATGAGAGAAACAAGACTGTGAAGCACTACACAGCAACTCCACATGCTTCTTTCTGAAGTGAACAAGGAAGTGCTAACTCTCTGCTGGCATAAGGTTAGAGCTCTAATGTCTGAGAAAGCTTCTAAGCTGCAGGGAGAATCCCCCACTCAAATACCTAAATCACGTTATCAGCCAAATACTCTAAACATGTCTATCCACTGGGACCACAAATGCAAGTGTGACCCCAGAATGTCCAAGATAGTCCATAGTTCCATATGCATATTATCCGGATACTATGTGGTCACCCATGCAACCAGAACTGACATATCATGACAGGCTTACCAGCTCAGGCACGAAGTCAATTTCTAATAGCTCAAAGATTGAAATATTAAGAAAAAGAGGCAATACAGCATAAGGACAAGAGCACAGATGGATCACGGGCACACTAAGATCAGGCATGTCCGTCCTCAACACATTTCTACCATTTACCAGTTATGTAACTTCGGAAAACTACTTAAACCCTCAGAGCCTTAACATACTTGCCTGTAAACATACAGGAGAATATCTCTTTCATAGTTTTAAGAATTAGGTAGGATAATAGATGTAACCTTTATCACTATGGCTGGCAAATTTTCAGCATTCCAAAAATGAGTCTTTCTTTGATGCTTCTAAAATAAAGTTTTGCCAGTGAATTCTTCCGAAACTGTAAAAACTCTTCATGAGAAGAATCCTCCCTCACATGGACTATTTGTCATATACAGCACAATAGGTAGGTAGATTAGGCTTATCATCAGGTCCCTCAGTTTGTCCTGTTCACATACCATTCCTTGCGGTCAGTGGTCCCCATCTTTATTTTCCATACTTGGCCAGCTAAAATTAAGAAGCACCAGGTCCTTTTGGACAACTCATGAACCCTGCTAAGGCTCTGCGTGGTCTTCCTTCCTGTGATCAATTTATTTGGTCATGATGTTAAGGTGATTACAGCTGTCTGATGTAGACTCAGTGAAGTGTTCAGATTACAACCACCTCTTTCTCCATCATGACCACTCTACACAGGAACATATGCATATTCAACAACTCAAAGTTACCTTGGACACTGAAAAGCTTAATATAACACTTCCTACAATTTACTAGACAAAATGTACTTGCTTAAGACTTAAGTATAATCTGATTAAATCCATTCAGTCAAATAATAGTTAAAATTAGCATGTACTGGGTATTCGCTTGGTATTTGCTGTGTGGCAGGTACTGTGGCACATATCTCATCTAATCCTCACCACAATCATGTGAGTTAAAGATTTTTATTATCTCCATTTTACGTATGAGGCAACTGAATGACGGAATATTCAAGTGGGTTAACTGAGTTAGTGACTTACACAGAAAAGCCACCTGTTCATTATTTACCCGAACTTCCCAATTATCAAATGATTCACATAGACTTCTTTAGCTTGTAATAGTCTCCATGCCAATGAGTGGAAAGCAATGTCTTCTAATAACACCTTAAACAGGAATCATTCATTTTATTTAAGTCTGGGCTCTTAAACTCAGAATTTGGGTAGTTAAAAGAAAAATAAAGAAAACTACAACAAACTAAAAACTACGATGGCTATTATCACAATAGTAAAGCTTTAAGCGTTCTATATTTTCATATTATTCCTCTCACTTTTAACTACTATATTTAGTTTTTATTTAAACACTGAAATGTGTCAATATAAATCCTTGCTATGTGCAATGAACTGGCAGGAGTAATTTAACTTTAAAACACTATAAAAATTGTAAGGAAAAGAACTATTTTTACATTTTCAGAAACTTTGATGGACTCTCTCCCTGAGTGACAGTGAATGGGAGCAGACAGGCAATGCAACGTGATTAGACAACTCCAACATACGGAGCTGTTGGGTTTCTCAACCCCACGGGCAACAGAAATGGCAGAGCAGATTTTTGGGAAATTTTACACATTAGTACATAAACAGTCTGTCAAGAAATCACACTTTTCAGATGTCTACCTCCTACAGTCTTCAAGACATTGCAAACTATCACAAATGTGATTTGCACAGGAGAAGTTTCCTAGCCTCAATAGAAAGTGATTGTCATGACTGACAAAGTCCAGGAATATCAAGTGAAAAATAATAAATCTTTTAAAAAATTGATCTGGGAGTGGGTTGTACACCATTACAGCTAAAAAAGAAAAAAAAACCCTCAATATCATTTTTTTTTTGGAAATTTAGAATGTTGCCAGCAAGAGCAGATTTGAGCTATGTTAAGTAGGAAACCACATTTGAAAAAGGACATACTAAAAAAAGTATACTGTAAAGCAGCCCTGAAAGTATATAAAAGCAAAAGCAAAAAAAAAAAATTCACTTGGCGACAGTTTGTAAAATGGGATGAATCAAAAGCCAATTAAGAGATCAAAATATATGGAGCCAATATCATAAAAGTGGGGGCGACAGTATAGGCAGCTTGGAAGCTAATTAGAATGGAGAGGTGATAATTGTATGCACTGGGGGAAGGCAAACTGTAGAGTGTTGAATGGAAATGAGGCAGAGATTGAGAAGGAAAAGATCTCAAACACTTCTGCAGTGTGGTAGTAAATAGTCAAAAACAAAAATGTGAGAAATGAACCCCTTGGTGAGGTGAAGAAAACCTCTTTACTAACCCCAAGACTCATGACTTAATAAATTCTAAAGGCCATGATTCCTTGAAAAAAAAAAAAAAGAAATGGTCAGTTTACTCTTCTCCCTCACTCTCCATTCATCTGGCTCACGCTTTTTTTCTTTTAGAGCAGGCTTGAGGGAGCCTAAAGATCAGGATTAGCGCTCAAGCTCCTCTTCCATTTCTAAACTGTTTCCCTAGGCAGCATGTCAATTTTTTTTTGCTTTTTTTGCTTTTCCAGTCTCTATAGCTCTGAATTTTTATTTTTTGGTTTTTGGTTTTTTTCCAATAAAGTTTGTCCCAGCCTATCTTTTTGCTGTTCAGCTTTTTATACATGGTTAGCCTTTCCCAGAATTTTTGAAAACTCTCGTCCCATCTCTCTCTCTATACCTGATGATGACCTCTTTGGTTAGAACGCCTGCAGAGCTTTCCTCCAGATGGGTGAATGAAGCAAAAACAATACCTTTCTGTTAATAAAGTCGCTGAAGTGACCTTCCTAGACTGTGGCTAAAAAGTACTTTGAAGTTGGGTGAGACCCCAAATTCCTCTTATTCCTATATGTCCTCTTATTCCTAACCCTCTGAGACTCTGAATTCAGAAGTTCTGAGCAGTTAGCTTCTCGTGTTCTTTGTCAGGACAACGGTATGCATACGTAACCACATTTGTAGGTCGACCTCTTCCAAAACATTTCCACAGGTTCTATCTCTTTATAAAGTGATTGGAAGGATTGTTACTTCAAGGCAAAGATTAAATTGCTTTTGTTTGGTTGCTTGCTTGATTCTTGCCCAGTAAAACAGTGTTACTTATGAATATCTGAAAGTATTGTACAAAGAAAAAGCTATTAAAGCCACACTTGGAAAAAAAGTAACCTAATATATCCAACAAGTAACATTTGAAATAGGCTTAGATATTAGTGATAGACTGATGATATGAAATACAATGGAGTGATTAGTTTTCTCCAAATAACTAATTCCTTTGGAGGACAGACAACCCATAATCACCCTAGAAAACTTTATAATTCTCCTAAGCATCTTTTTTCCTCTAGAAAATATTTATTATAATTACTGCCTTAGTATATATATTTTTAAGTGAACATAAATGCAAAACTAAATAAAAATCAAAACCACACTGCTAACTTCTGCTTCCAATCAAGATGGAGTAATAAGAAATAGATTTACCTTCCCACCTGAAGCTAGAAGAAAAGAACAGACAAAAATATAAAATAGCCATTTTCAAACTATTGAACACCAGGCAGCAAAGGAGAATAGCCCATGAGAGACAGGAAACAAAGGAGTTGAATCCTGTAATTGTCCCAGATGATAGCAAAAACACACTATGGCTTGAAAGAATTTCAAGGATGCAGCATAGAGAATGAGAATGCATATGGAAACTGGCACACATCTTAAATTGAAAAGACAGAGCTGAGAATTCAGGGAAACCAAGGAGGCTTATGTCCACAGAGCAGAGTCCTGGAGAGCAGAGATCAGTACACAGGGAAAACCCTAAAGATCTGTGGAGGTTTCCCCAGAGTATTCAGCAGAATATGGATCAGCAAATGTGAATTAGGAAAGTACCCAAGGAAAGGGAAAGAAGCACCTGAAAAGAATTAGAATAAATAGTACCTAGAGCTCACACAGGCTGGGAATAGTGCCTGTGTCCAACAACCAGAATGGAAAATTCATGGGGCATTGAATGTAGTACTCAGAAGGGATTTGCCTCAGTAGTGGAGGAGTAATTAACCCTGGATAAAACATGGCTCAGGTCCCACTTAACAAATCTTAAAATAAAGACCTGGAAAGATCAGTCTGATTTCAAGGACTTAACTACATTCTACAAGTTCAAGAATATTTATAGGAATACATAATATCAAACAGCAAACAAAATAAAATTCATCATGTCTAGCATCCAATCAAAGCAGACCAGACATGCAAAGAAGCAAGAGAATATGACCTATGATAAGGAGAAAAATCAGCTAATCAGAACTGATCTAGAACTGACACAGATGGTAGCATTAACAGAGTAGGACCTTAAAAGTCTTCTCAAAACTATACCACATGTGTTCAATAAACTACAGCAAAGATTGAATATAAGTAAATGTGTAGAAGATATTTAAAAAGATCCAAATGGAACTTCTAAAAATGAAAACTGCAATATAGAGATAAAATAAAGTACACTGATGGGATTAAAAGCAGATACTTCAGAAGAAAAAAATAGTAAACTTGAAAACAGCCGTATTAAACATAGAGAGAAAAAAATCTCAAAAACAAACATAAAACCAAAGCAGAGTATCAATGAGTTGTGTGACATCAAGTAACTTAATATATCTGTAATAGGAGGCCCTGATTTTGAAGAGGACAGAAAAAACATTTAAAGAAATAATAGCTGATTTTTTTTTTCCAAATTGGATGAAAACCATAGACCTAAAGCTTATAAGCAATAAAAACATGAAGAAAATGAACCAAGGCACATCATCATTATCAAGTTCTTCAAAACAATTAAAAAAGAGAACATTTTAAATACAGCCAAACAAAAAAAGACAGATTATGAACAGAGGAACAAAATAAGGGTCGAAGCAGATTTATCACTGGAAACGATCCAAGTGAGAAGATAATGAAGCATCATCTTTAAATACTGAAAGAAAAAAATGCCTGTTAATTTAGGATTCTATATCCCAAAACAAGGCTGAAATGAAGACTTCAGTACATAGGAGCTGAATGAATTTAGAACCAGGAGACCTTCACTACAAGAAATATTAGGAAGAGAAAGAAAGAGGGAGGGAGGAAGGGAGGAAGGAAGGAAGAGAGAAAATAACACATGGAAAACTGTCCTACAGAAGAAATAAAGAGCACAGAGAGTGGGAACTCCATGCTCTTACTCCACCTAACCACATGGCAAATATGATAGGGCTGACGGACTCAACACCATTCTTCCTTTTGCTTCTATAGTGGGAGTCATTGCTGGAAATCTGCCCTTAGCTAAGGTCCACCTTTCCCAGCACCTGGCTGTGGCTATGTGGCTAGCAGGGTCATGTGTGCCACTCTGGGCTGATTAAGAGCACGACCTCCCTCTCATTCTTCTTCTGTTGCAAACGTGGAGGTCACGTGCTGATGCTGGCAGAAGACACACTATGGAAGGAACCTGTCTAATAAAGAACTTGGTTTGCCCTTGCCCTTCATTCCTGGGAGGTGGTCTTTAAACCCTTGGAATTTCAGAGTAATAGGAGTGTCTTTGCTATTCATGGTGGACCCCTGCTTTATACTAATGAGATGACTCAGGATGGGGGCTGGTCATGCGAAATACCAACCATGTGATTAGAGGGTCTGGGCTTTGAGCCATGTGATATCAGTCTAACCTCGAAGGAGAGGAGGTGACTGAAGTTTGAGTAACATGGCCAATGATTCAATCATTCATGACTGCTTAAGGAACACTCCCTCCCACAAAAAACTATGGGCCTCAAGGATTGGTGGAAAAGCATCCTTGCTCGGCAGTACTCTGCGTAACGTCGCTCACCATCATGCCAGGAGCCCCCTAAACCTTGCTCAGTACATCTCTCCCTTTGGCTGGTCCAAATATTTATCCTTTTGTAATAATTAAACTGTAACTGTAAGTATAGAGCTTTCCAGTGTCCTGAAAGCTGTTCTAGTGAATTATCAAATGTGACAGGAGTAGTGAGAATGCTGAATTTGTAACCAGCTGGTCAGAAGTAAGCCTGGGGACCCCCAAA
The DNA here is from genome assembly GCA_032199065.1 of Smutsia gigantea. Lineage (NCBI taxonomy): Eukaryota > Metazoa > Chordata > Mammalia > Pholidota > Manidae > Smutsia > Smutsia gigantea. The sequence continues at coordinate 66,600 of JAVSCE010015234.1, forward strand.
CTTGCCGCAGGTGTCTGAAGTGAAAGCAGTCACGTGGAAGACTTTGACCTTGACCTGTGAAGTTTGCCTGACTCCGGGTAGCTGGTGTCACACTGATGTCCTGAATCCTCATGGAAGCCTGTGAGCCTCCCTGCACTGAACGGTTAGTTGAATAAGAACATACATTAAAAAAAAAATTGTGCCAGTAAGTTGGGGGGATTTATATGTTATACAGCTATAGTTTCTCTAATTGCATTACAATTGGCCCCTCCTTTCCTTCAGGTTTTTCTCAAAATTCATCTCCTAGAAAGACTTTTTCCATTCACCCCATCTACAATTTCAGCCTCCCCCACCAATATTTCATATCTGCCTTCACTGTTTGATTATTCCCCTTGGCACTTATTACTATAGTGGTCCATATATTTTACATATTTTCCTTCTTTATTTTCTGTCCAACTGGAATGTATCTTCCAAGAAGGAAGATTTATGTCTCACTTGTTCACAGCTTTATTTGCTGTGTTTAGAACAGTACAGTATGTAGTAAATATCTACTGAATAAATGTATGAATCAGTAGGCAGAAGATATTAGATGAGTACATAGGATGCTATGAGAACAGCTTGTAGAATGTATTAGATTGCAATACCTAGAGGAGAGAAAATAAAAAACAGTGACAATAGGAACTGAAAGAATATGGTAAATTCTTGAGCAATTTACAGATAGAAACCACAGGGCTTGGAAACTGTTGAGGAATCAGGAGTTTAGGGAGATAATATGAAATCTTCATCTTCAACAACCAGAGAGACTGAGGAAATTATGGGGCATTTAGCAGAATTAGGCATGTCAGGAAATAAATCCACTTTAGAAGAGATGATAAGCTCAATTTGGGACAAGACATTTAAATGCCTTCCAAAATCACATGGCCACACCAAACCGTCAAGAAGGCAGCAGTCCTAAGGATAAAACACAGGAGTCAGAAGCAGAGGAGTGTTGTGGAGGAAATTTCCAAAGTACACAGAAATATCACAAGTTTATACCAATGAGATATGTCTAACACTTTGGTGGAATAAAAGAAGAAATGTTAAACCAAAGAATTTTAATTCAGGTACAATTTACGTCTTTTAAAGATCTATAGTGAACCCTTTGGGAATTTTAGAATGTATTGAAACTATTAAGTTAGAAAATCTCAGGCATAGAAATTCATTTTTTATAGACAAGCAGGGATATTTACTACCTTCAGCATCTTCAAAACTCTTGAGAATTGAATGGATCTTATGTTTATGGCTGAAAATAAACCTAGAGTACTTCATTATTGCTTCTTAATAACAAAGCCCTTTTGCAAACAAGCAGGCCATGGGCAGAACTTAATATGAGTAATCACATCCGAACAGTTTAGATGATCAATCATCTTATATATGCATAAAATATTAAACATAATGAACATGTTAGTCAGCTATTGATCTATTCCAGTCCAAGTCACAACAAAACATGAATGGTTTCTCAGTGATGGAGAGCATTTATTAGACCCTGGGGTTTATACACATGAATAAGTAGAAGGCCTTCAAAATATGATTTCCAGTAGGGACCAGTCAGCTGAACTCACAACTCATTGAAGATCACACTAAGCTCTTTTCATTGAATTAATATGGAAAGGCTGTTCTATGATAGGCCAAAATTTACAACTGTCCCCGTTTGTGGTGTCAATTTATAACCTGAAGTTTTACACCATCCATAAGTCTTTATAATCATGCATAGTCTGTCTGCCTGGTTTCCATTCTAGAAATTAGTCCACCATCCAGCCTCTTCCCTCAACTTGCTTGCTCTCTTTCATACTCATCTTGTTCTTCATTCACCTTGTCCCCTTCCCTCCTTGCCCTGAGGCCATGTTGTTCGCTGTCTTTATCATTCTATTTGTTCATGCTCCCTAGAACCTGTATGTGGAAAGCCCCTCCCTCCCTTCTCACCCAGAGAACTCCAGCCCTATTCAGACTTTCTCCAAGTGCAGTCAGCATAACCTAAAGCACTTAAGTCAAAATAATTTAGGAAAGGTGTCAAGAATTTTGATTTTTAACAAATTCCTTATACAAGATCTTTTCTGGGCATGTGATGATCAGTTCCATCCTGGTACTGTGTTGAAACAGATAAATAATTGCTCATGCACGTGAGCTAATCTCAGATATACACACACAGTCTGACCACATGCATGGGGATACTCAGTAATTGCTACATGTAGATTGTTAGGCTTTCAATGACAGATTCTGCACCTTTCAAGTTAATCATCTCAGGTGAAAAGGTTGGAAGAGGGGGACAAAATGCCTTGGAATTCTTTGGGTCTCCACAGACCTGGTGGCTCCTTGCTCTCCAAGACAGTTGACAACTACCACTGCCTCCATGTGCCTCTATAAGTTAAAGGAAATTTGGTTCTTAGTTTGAATTTACCCTTTGCACTCCTCAATGCTGATTCCATAGTCAAATATAAGGAAAATAACTTCATCCAAGGTCTAATTACATTTTTGTCAATACTTCAACCAGATAAGACTGTCAAACTAGCACCCTGATGACTCTAATACACACAAAAGTTCAAGAACTTTTTTGTTTAGGTCTTGGAAGATCATTGCAGTAATGGGTCCCCATGTATTCATAGCTCCCTGTAGGCATGTCCCTTTGCCATGTGACTGACATTTCTCTCACCAAGAGTGGAATCTATTTCTCCATTTCTTGAATCTGGTCTTGGCTATGTGACTTGCTTTGACCAAAGGATCAATAACAAACATAACACAGACAGAGGGCTAGTGGATTGGAGCTTGCCCTTTCTTGTTTCTGAAACCCTTTCCCATGTGAAGAAGCCCAGGCTAGCCTGTTGGATGAAGAGAAACCACCTTTGAGAGGTTCCAGCCATTCCCACTGTCCTAACCCTACTAAAGCCTCACACATAAGAGTGAGGCCAGAGAGAGGAGATTAAAGATAGTGGCATGAGAGGTGAGACACAGGCTACCTCCTAAAACCGCATATAATATGAAAATATAACTGATACAACTACTCCTGAAAGAGCAACAGGAAAGAGGACTACGCCAAACTGCATATACCTGGAGAAAAGAGCAGACCTCACAGAACAGGGTAACATATTAAAGCTGTGGCCCAGCAGGACCCAAACCCTTCCCCCACCCCAGCTCACCAGTGGGAGGAAGAGAAATGGAGCAGGGAGGTGGAGACTGGGGACTGCTGAATACCTGTCTTCAGAGATCTGCTCTGGGATCACAAACCTACATTTCATGGCGCTTGCATGACACTCTCATAATTAGGGGGTTGGAAAGCTAAGACAGGCAGAATTCCTGGAGAGACTGAGATTCCAGCTGCTGGTGGAAAGCAGGGATCCACATCTGGCTGCTCTGGGACAAAAGAAAGGTGGGCAGTCTGAGAGAGTTCCTAACAAGGAAGCCCTTAGCAAGAGGGCTGCTAAAGGGGCAAGGATTGCACAGAGCTTATTGCTCAGGAGAAAGAACAGGTAGACAAAATTGTCCAGGTGCGCTCTGCCCAGCAGATTGGGAGCTCTCACCATCTTCAGGTGCACCAGCTCCCTGGTTACTTACACAGCTCCAAGAACTCCCTCCATGATAGACAGCCTACTGCGCCTTTCTCCTGGTCAGCCCCACCTGACTCACAACTGGCAAACCTGACCCTGGCGTTAGGCCAGCCAAAGGGAAGATCTGTCTACAGCAACTACAAACGCAAAGCATAGAGGCTTACACCTGTGTGCTCAGCCCACTGGTTCAGGCAGTGGAGACAGGCACAGCAGCCAGGAAGCAGGAAACAGCTCTTTCCTCCCCCCAGGCACCAACACCACTCCCCAGGGACACCCAACATTGCTTCAGGTGCTGAGCAGTTCCAGAGAGTAGAGCTTCTGGGCACTAGAGGGCGCCATACACAAATATGAAATGCCAAAGGAACCTGGTTCAGAGTAAAATTATTAATACAACTCCTGAGAAAGATTTAAATGATATTGACCTCATGACTCTCCCTGAAAGGGAGTTCAAAATAAAAATCATTAACATGCTCATGGAGGTACGGAAAGATATTCAAGAACTCAGAAATTAACTCTGGTCGGAGATCCAATTGTTGAAGAGCACAATGGAGGTTATTAAAAACAGACTGGATATGGTGGAGAAGACGATAAATGAAATAGAAACTAGGGAAGAGGAATACAAAGAAGCTGAGGCACAGAGAGAAAAAAGGATCTCTAAGAATGAAAGAATATTGAGAGAACTGTGTGAAGAATCCAAATGGAACAATATTCACATTATGGGGGTACCAGAAGAAGAAGAGAGAGAAAAAGGGATAGAAAGTGTCTTTGAGGAGGTAATTGCTGAAAACTTCCCAATCTGAGGAAGGAGACAGTCTCTCCGGCCATGGAGGTGCACAGATCTCCCAACACAAGGGACTCAAGGAAGACAACACCAAGGCATATAGTAATTAAAATGGCAAAGATCAAGGAAAAGGGCAGACTATTAAAAGCAGTCAGAGAGAGAAATAAGATCACATACAAAGGAAGGCCCATCAGGCTATCATCAGACTTCTCAATAGAAACCTTACAGGCCAGAAGGGAGTGGCATGATGTATTCAATGCAATGAAGCAAAAGGGCTTTGAACCAAGATTACTTTATCCAGTAAGGTTATCATTTAAATTTGAAGGAGGGATTAAACAATTTTCAGAGAAGCAAAAGCTGAGAGAATTTACCTCCCACAAACCACCTCTACAGTGTATTTTGGAGTGACTGCTATAGATGGAAGTGTTCCTAAGGCTTACTAGCTGTCAGAGGTAATAAAACCACAGCAAAGAAAGTAGAACAGCTAATTACTAAACAAATGCAAAATTAAATGTATCCCCAAAGTCAATCAAGGAATAGATAGAGTAGAAAATATGATACCTAATATATAAAGAATGGAGGAGGAAGAAAAAGAAGGAGAAGGAAAGAAACTTTAGACTGTGTTTTTAATAGCATATTAAGTGAGTTAAGTTAGACTCTTAGATAGTAAGGAAGTTAACCTTGAACCTTTGGTAACCAATAACTACATGCAATGGCAATAAGTACATACCTATCAATAATCACCCTAAATGTAAATGGACTGAATGCAGCAATCAAAGGACACACAGTCACTGAATGGATAAAAAAACAAGACCCATCTATATGCTGCCTACAAGAGACTCACTTTAAACCCAAATACATACACAGACTAAAAGTGAAGAGATGGAAAAAGACATTTCATGCAACTAATGGGGAGAAAAAAGCCAGACTTGCATTACTTGTATCAGACAAAATAGATTTCATAACAAAGAAAGTCACAAGAGACAAAGAAAGACATTACATAATAATAAAGGGGTCAATCCAACAAGAAGATATAACCATTATAAATGTCTATGCACCCAACACAGGATCACCTACATATGTAAAACAAATACAACAGAATTAAAAGGGGAAATAGAATGCAATGCATTCATTCTAGGAGACTTCAACACTCCACTCGCTCCAAAGGACAGATCAACAAATGACAACAATAATTCAAAACTGTAAAATCTGTGGGACACAGTGAAGGCCGTGCTAAGAGGAAAGTATATTGCAATACAGGCCTACCTCAGGAAAGAAGAACAATCCCATATGAGCAGTCTAAACTCACAATTAATGAAACTAGAAAAAGAAGAACAAATGAGATCCAAATTCAGTAGAAGGAGGGACATAATAAAGATTAGAGCATAAATAAATAAAATCGAGAAGAATAAAACAATAGAAAGAATCAATGAAAGCAAGAGCTGGTTCTTTGAGAAAATAAACAAAATAGATAAACCCCTAGCCAGACATATCAAGAAAAAAAGAGTCTACACACATAAACAGAATCAGAAATGAGAAAGGAAAAATCACTACTGACAACACAGAAATACAAAGAACTATTCAAGAATACCATGAAAAATTACATGCTAACAAACTGGATAACCTAGAAGAAATGGACAACTTTCTAGAAAAATACAACCTTCCATGGCTGACCCAGAAAGAAACAGAAAATCTGAACTGACCAATTACCAGCAACGAAATTGAACTGGTAATCAAAAACCTACCTATGAAAAAACCCCAGTCCTAGATGGCTTCACAGCTGAATTTAATCAACCATTTAGTGAAGACCTAATACTCATCCTCCTTAAAGTTTTCCAAGGAGTAGAAGAAGAGGGAATACTTCCAAACTCATTCTATGAGGCCGGCATCACTCTAATACCAAAACCGGGCAAAGACACCACAAAAAAAGAAAATTACAGACCAATATCGCGGATGAACATAGATGCAGAAATACTCAACAAAATATTAGCAAACTGAATTAAAAAATACATCAAAAGGATCATCCATCATGATCAAGTAGGATTTATTCCAGGGATGCAAGGATAGTACAACATTAGAAAATCCATCAACATCATCCACCACATCAACAAAAAGACGGACAAAAAGCACATCATCATCTCCATAGATGCTGAAAAAGCATTTGACAAAATTCAACACCCATTCACGATAAAAACTCTCAACAAAATGGGTACAGAGGGCAAGTACCTCAACATAATAAAGGCCATATATGACAAACCCACAGCCAACATTATACTTAACAGCAAGAAGCTTAAAGTTTTCCTTTAAGATCGAGGACAAGACAAGGATGCCCACTCTCCCCACTTCTATTCAACATAGTACTAGAGGTCCTAGCCACAGCAATCAGACAACACAAAGAAATAAAAAGCATCCAGATTGGCAAGGAAGAAGTTAAACTGTCCCTGTTTGCAGATGACATGATATTGTACATAAAAATCCCTAAAGAATCCACCCCAAAACTACTAGATCTAATACCAGAATTCAGCAAAGTTGCAGGATACAAAATTAATACGCAGAAATCTGTGGCATTCCTATACACTAACAATGCACTAGCAGAGAGAGAAATCAGGAAACAATTCCATTCACAGTTGCATCAAAAAGAATAAAATACCTAGGAATAAACCTAACCAAGGAAGTGAAAGACCTATACTCTGAAAACTACAAGACACTCATGAGAGAAATTAAAGAAGATACCAATATGTGGAAACACATCCCATGCTCATGGATAGAAAGAATTAATATTGTCAAAATGGCCATCCTGCCTAAAGCAATCTACAGATTCAATGCAATTTCTATCAAAATACCAACAGCATTCTTCAACGAACTAGAGAAAATCGTTCTAAAATTCATATGGAATGACAAAAGACCCTGCATAGCCAAAGCAATCCTGACAAGGAAGAATTAAGATGGGGGGATTATGCTCCCTGACTTCAAGGTCTACTACAAATCCACAGTAATCAAGACAATTTGATACTGGCACAAGAACAGACCCATAGACCAAGGAACAGACTAGAGAGCCCTGATATAAGCCCAATTAATATACGATAAAGGAGCCATGGACATAAAATGGGGAAATGACAGCCTCTTCAACAACTGGTGTTTGCAAAACTGGACAGCTACATGCAAGAGAATGAAAATGCATTATTGTTTGACCCCATACACAAAAGTAAACTCAAAATGGATTAAAGACCTGAATGTAAGTCATGAAACTGTAAAACTCTTAGAAGACAACATAGGCAAAAATCTCCTGAATATAAGCATGAGCAACTTCTTCCTGAACGCATCCCCTTGAGCCAGGGAAACAAGAACAAAAATGAACACATGGGACTACATCAAACTAAAAAGCTTCTGTAAGGCAAAGGACGCTATGAACAGAACAAAAAGGTATCCTACAGTACAAGAGAATATATTTGTAAATGACATATCTGACAAGGGGTTAACATCCAAAATATATAAAGAACTCACATGCCTCAACACCCAAAAAGCAAATAACCTGATTAAAAAATGGGCAGAGGATATGAAGAGATAATTCTCCAAAGAAGAAATTCAGATGGTCAACATACACATGAAAAGATGCTCAACATCACTAATCATCAGGGAAATGCAAATTAAAACCACAGTGTGATATCACCTCACACCAGTAAGGATGGCCAGCATCCAAAAGACTAAGAACAACAAATGCTGGTGAGGATGCAGAGAAAGGGGAACCCTCGTACACTGCTGGTGAGAATGTAAGTTAGTTCAACCATTATGGAATGCAACATGGAGGCTCCTCAAAAAACTAAAAATAGAAATCCCATTTGATCCAGGAATCCCACTCCTTGGAATTTACCCAAAGAATACAACTCAGATTCAAAAAGACATATGCACCCCTATGTTTATTGCAGCACTTTTTACAATAGCCAAGATATGGAAGCAACCTAAGTGTCCATCAGTAGGTGAATGGATAAAGAAGAGGTGGTACATATACACAATGGAATACTATTCAGCCATAAGAAAGAAACAAACCCTACCATTTGCAACAACATGAATGGAGCTGGAGGATATTACGCTCAGTGAAATAAGCCAGGCAGAGAAAGACAAGTGCCAAATGATTTCCCTCATTTGTGGAGTATAGCAATGAAGCAAAACTGAAGGAACAGAATAGCAGCAGACTCAGAGACTCCAAGAAGGAACTAGTGGTTACCGAAGGGGAGGGGTGTGGGAAGGTGGGTAGGGAGGGAGGGAGATGGGGATGAGGGGTATTGTGTTTAGTACACATGGTGTGGGGGGTCACGGGAAAACAGTGTAGCACAGAGAAGCCAAACAGTGAATATGTGGCATCTTACTACACTGAAGGACCGTGACTGCATTGGGGTATGGGTGGGGACTTGATAATATGGGTAAATGTAGTAACCTCATTGTTTTTTCATGTGAAACCTTCATAAGAGTGTTTATCAATAATACCTTAATAAAAAAATTTAAAAATTAAAAACAAGAGTGAGGCCATTGTAGACCATCCATTCCCAGCCCAGTCAGCCAGACTAGAAGAACCACACAGTCAAACCACAGATTTGCAAGATATAAAAATATTCATCATTTTCAGCTGCTGTGTTTTGGGGTGGTTTGTTTCAGAGTAAAAACAAACTGATCCTGAAGCTTAGCTCAAAAGACTTTACTTCTTCACCTCTCTTCACCCCAGAACACACCCACCCTCTCTCCTCTGTTCTTCCAAAGTACTATTATCTGTATGGCTGTGTATTAAGTCCCAGGACTGCAATAATACTCAACACAGCTACAGGGAAGATATAGTATCCCCATCTTGTATACGTGGAAACTGAGGCTTAAAGAAGTTACATAAGTCACTTAACGTCATATAGATAGTACTGATGGGAGATGCAGTATTTTAATCCACTGTAAATTTGGGGTACTTGAGATTCAAGACAATTCTTAATTTTTTTTTTAAATCAGATAGTGGGTATAATGCTAGGAGTAACATAGGTGCTTAATAAATATTGAAATGAATTGACCTTTAATGTTATACTTACCTTCCAGGCCCTGGTTTGCCTTTGTTTAATTTTTACCTACCTGTCCAACAAAAACAAACAATGAAGCAAGCAAAAAACCAGGATGGAAATGACATTTTCCCATTCCCAAGTATTCTGAACTGTAATATCCTCTAAAATGGCCTTTACAAGCCCATGCCACTTTTAGGTTCTGACTTTGATTTTATGCCCTTCCTATAATAGTCACATTATAGTGCATTTTGAATGACCAGATATTTCTATGGCTCACTTCGATACCAAGATCTTGGTAGCCATTAAAAATGAACATTTCAAGAGCAAGTTAAAATAAGAACAGTAAATATCACTCTCTCCCTTGCAGAGGGATAGGACTTTTTAAATTCTTAATCCTGGTTCACTTTTTCTAGGTTCATACCAACCAAACCAATACTTTGAAACCATCCATTTTTATCGTCATTCCATTTAAAGAGAATTGTTGCATGATGCCTAACTGAAGTATAGTACAATCAAGACTGATTTTTTTCTTCCTATACACTCACAGTGCTGACAAGCGTTATCCAGTTAATTCTCAGTGTCTCCTATGTGGATGCACATATGTGTGTGTGTGTGTGTGTGTGTGTGTGTGTGTGTGTGTGTGTGTGTGTGTGTCTGGTGGAGAAAGAACACATGGCATACTAATGTGAGAGATGCAGAAACGAAAGTCCCAAAGGGTTTTCAGCTTTTCCTGATGGAACGTGAGCAGCAAAACAGGACAAAAGTCACAATTCCCTTGAATAAAGTCTTATTTTTCCTCCAAGCAGTTCTGGACTTGATTTAAGATTGTCAAGATCTTCAAACTTTTTCCCAAGCATTCGGAGTTTTCAAAAGATGGACATTGCTCCCAGGCAGTTTTACCTTCATTTTAGGAAGAATTTAAACAAACATAGCATTTCTTATCCAAGTAAGCTTAAATCATTATTTAAAAAATGAAAACATATTCAATGACTCAAAGTGTTGAAGAATTTTAATATATCTTTTGTCTCATTCCTTTGAATTATTTTTCAAATGGTTTGGATTTAGCCAAACCTAAAATAGATTTTTGCCAAGAGTCTTTTCCCCCCCTTTTATTTTTAAGCCCATGTGTATTTTAAGGGAAATTTAATACATATGCTTCTAATTCATGTGCACTTAACTCATCAGAATGTTGTTTTGTAAGACCTGTTTGAAGTATAAGAAACCTTTCTTGGAGCCTCCCTTTAATAAGTCTTTTTAGGCCTTTATTCTTAGAAGGAGGAAGTCACATTTTGCCAGGAGTAAATGAATTTCCACCCCCAAAGGTTCACATTTAGTCCAAAACTGACGGCCAAGACACTTTGTGAGTAGCTTGCAAAAATGAGTTTTTTTGGCCCTGGCATAAATTTGTTTGATTTTTTTTTAAGCCTCAAACTCAGAAAACATAGATGTGCTTTTATCCATCTTATTTGAACACATGAAAATTGTCAGTGATATTTGTGAAAGAACATAACTTAAAAATAATTATCCTAAATGCCTTCTCAAATTCAAGACTTGCTCATAGATTCTGCTAATAAGCTGATAAGTTTGTTTCCTTAAAATAAAACCACAAAAAGCAGTAGACATTGAACCAGAAATAAATGATAATGGAGGAGGCGGTGAACTAAGATACGGAGAGAGATCATTCGCAGGGTACCGGATGACAACTGCTGTGTGCATAGAAGCACAGCATCACAAGGACTCGAGTTTTTACCGCAGGTCCGTGTGTCAGAGAATCTGCCATCTATGAAGGATGAGGAGGAAAGGAGAACAGAGGTGCTCAAGATGAGATGCTGAACGAGGAGCTATTAATGAATTATGAAGACAAGAAAGACAACACAGAAATCTCAGTGTTCAAAAAAATTACGACTCGGGCTAGGATAACGTCCCATCAGATTTGTCTTTCACTTCCTGCTGACGCCGCAGCTGTTCTCTGGTTTTGGATCTAGTTAGCCCACCCCCAGGAAGAGGGCCTGTCCTGGATGGGCTTGGCCACCAGGAGGGCTAACAGGAATCACAAAGGACGGGAAGTCACGGGTACCTTGGCTTCTTTATAACGAATGCATTCCTGTCAGGTAGCTCAGCATTGTAAACGGAGTAACAAGCATCACGCTTTTGATCTCGCTTCCCACGGAACAGAACTTGGGGGCAGCCCGTAGACTAGCATGAGGAAGACTAAATGCTATCTGGCCTGGCAGAATATTCAGAGGTTAAGCAGTATGTACTCGTAGAAAGTTATTTTCATCCTAAAAAGATTTTTGCCTGGCTTGAAGGAAGTTCCCATTCCTTCTCTCGCTCAGAAAGCAGAGAGACGTGGCTGAGAGTGAAGTGGGGCGGCCAGGACCACAGCCTGTATTACCTGCGTTAACCGGCACTCTGACATTTTGGAAGGACGGCCCACGCAGCGACAAACATTCTCTTCTTGATCTGTGCCCTGCTCAGGAAAAAAAAAGGCCTTCAGTGGAAACCAAAATGTTACTTAATAAACTGTGCTCACTCTTTTTCAGCTCTGCATTTCCTCTTGTTTTCCATTGTCTCCCTCCGACTGTACCTCTCTCTCTTGTTGGGCTCCCTCATTCTTCCCTTCTCTTCCCCCACAGTCTCCTTACCTTTCCGACAGTGCATTTCCTTCATGCCACTCGCATTTCTCACAAATCTGTTTCTCTGTGCTCTCATCATATCCCATCTGCTCTTTGTCCCCAGGTTCACCTCTTCCCTGCCTTTGACTGGTGTGTCCTGCTTTTTCTCTGTGCCTAGGAGCACAAAGGCAGCTGCTCCTTTTTTTTCCCCCTTTTTTCTAACATCCCTTCCATCACAAGCCTCAGCTCTGCACAGTAAATTGGCAATAGCAGTAGGAAAAATCCACATTAACTCTTGCTTGACAGCAGAGGAGAAAGGGAGATAGGTCCACATCATCAGGAACTGGCTCCATGTAGAGGCATAGATGTACTTGACAAGCTAGTGGGACCATTGTGACATTAAGCACTAAGTTCTCACCTGTGAATGATGTCACCATCCTGCTGAGGCATCTAACCATTGCATTAAGACCAGGGCTTGCCATAGCAGGTCACCTAGCCTGGCTTCCTATCCAAATTTGCAGGTATCTGAGAGGGCACGTGCCACTTCTGACTGAATACTCCTAATAATGACCTTACTATCTCAGGAGACCCACTCTTCTATGATTAGAAAGCACTTATGTTTAGAGCTGCCTCTTAATTAGCTCAAAAAAAGCCTCATTGTGATTTCACTGATGGGTACTTGGTCTCACCTCTTGAGTAGTAGAAAAGCAGAATCTCTACCACAAGAACAGCTCTCTTACTGTTGGTATTTTTGTTTTCGCCAGCAAAATGTAGCTTTCCTCACCCCACTATAAGCTCTATGAGGACAGGTACTGTGTCTCCTGTTCACCTAGGTATATGAACCCACAGCAAAGTGACCCGCATATAAGCAGGCACTAAATAAGCATATGCTGTATAAATGAATAAGCCCTTCATAGAGACATATCAATGAGCCTGGAAAGTTTAAGTAACCAGCTCAAGTTCACCCAGCTGGAAAGTGAGGGAGCCCAGATACACAACCATCTTGTTCTCTCAGAACCCAGAGGCCATGCATAGGCACAGGGCACACCAGTTTGCTAACAATATTCCTTATACGAGAGTTGTAATGGCCAAGAGCTATGTGGCTGCTAAGAGAACTAGTGACCAGAAGAGGCCTGGGGTTGGAAAGGATGGCCACGGGAAGCAGAGACCTTTCAAACAGAGACTGTGGCAGGGATGCGACCAGACCCGCACAGCACCTAAAAGAAATAGGAGGGCGAGCCCTACCTAAGGAGCACCAGGGCAGGATGCTCAGAGGCAGGACCCAGCCAGCCACACCGCACTGCAAGGGAAACTCCAGGAGACCAGGAGAGCATGTGGCCCGGGAGCCAGCGGGAAAGTCATTAGCATATGCAAATTTACTCTTCAGGGGCCCAGACACTATCTTAAGAAAGAGGAGAAAAGCTTTTAAGAGAGGCAGCAAACACTTCCAGTAGTGAGTTTGAAGTTTGAATTGGCTGTATATTGACCCAGGGAAAGTGAGTTATCGTGAAAGAGCCTTTTGTATCTACAGCGTTTGTATTCTCTCTCCTAGTGTCAGGGGCGGGGCTTTCAGGGTCGGCAACAAGGCATTTTTCTTTCCTTTCGGCACATGTGGGCATTGTTCAAAATTTGTAATCTTCTGTGAAATCATTCAACTAGTTATTATGTCATATTACTCACCCAATATTCCTATAATCTACAAGATATTTTAAAATCCTTATCAATACACATATTTGCTGGAGTGAAAGAATCACCTGTATTTTGTGTACGTATATATTGTGTACATGTCTATAGTATATATTTCAATAATATAAAAATAGAGAAAAGCCTTTCATTCAAGTGCTTGATCTCTCATTTCCCTTTTCCTTTTGTTTTTCATTCAGCTGTTTATCCCCTGCTACATATTCTATTTTTATTTGAATGATGAAGTGTCTGCTGACCTTCATTTGCCTGCTCCTGAATATTATAGATTATATTAATAATTATTCAAAAGACTTAAACCATACCTTTACGGTTAGCTTTTTCGGCAACTTCTCCTAGCACTGATTTCAAATTCACATTAAGCATCATGATTTTCATTAACATAAAAATACTACAGATATTTGTTCCATAGGGTTGACTATCTAGGGAAAAAGGATTATGGCCAATTTTCATTTTTATTTCAAATAAACTGGAAGTAAGTCCTGACTGCTGGTCACTTCCCCTGGGGGAAATGAAGGCTCTTCTCTCCTCTCACCTTCCTCCACTCCCTCACTCCACACCTCCAAAGAAAAAGCTGTGATAACCAAAGACAAAATTGAATCTTCAGTATTTCACAACAGGGCACTAGTGTGGAGAGTAGAGCTCATGGTGGGAGGATTAAATAGAACTAGAATGGAAAACTTTCTTTTTGTGACCTCTCCCTGTGTTCTTCTCCCCCTTTCTACCCTTATAACTGGTTTTGGTAAAGCCACGCCAGAAGGCACCAGCTGAATGAGCACACCATCACCCTTGGGAAGCCAAGTGGAGCACTTCTATGGAGGTCTTAGAAGGGAAGCCGCCCCTGTTCTTGGATTCATGTGTGTGTGATTTCCTTTCCTTCTCTGTCTCTGTGGTGGCCAGCGGCATGGCATAGGTCCTGGGAGTGCCTCCTTCTTGCACTGAAACACTCAAAGCCTGAATGTACTCACACTTAGATCCAGGGGAGCAACAGAGAGAGGAGGGAATTAGGCAAGCTCAGCTCTAGGCTAAGGGAGATGGGTTCTCTTTCTGACGTTCTGCAATATGGCAAGGGACAGACAATTCTTCTATTTTATAGGAAAAGAAGATCATGATTAGTAAGGTTTAGCAATTTGTAAAGTTAAATGGCAGAGATTAATCCAGGCAGCCACAAGGGAAAAGAATCAGATGGGGATTTGGAGCTAAGCAACCGCCTATTAATATAGAGTGCCATTTGCCTACAGTGCCATCTGCTTTGAGCTCCAGGGCAACCAGTACAGAGTGGCTGCACAACACGGCAGTGAGAGATGCTGAGATTTGATCCAGATCACACAAGTCCTCTTGGAGTTACAACTAGCAGAAGTATGATGGTATCTTCGGCTCCCCGTTGCAAACAAAGGATGAAAGTCCTTCTTTCCTTCATGCCTGTCTGTGGAGCCTCAGTTATACTTGAACAGTTGATATTCAAGTGTTCCTCAGACGACTGGGAACAACCATCTGCTTCCCAATATCCCAAGTCTTTCTTTATATCTCACTCCTTTAAATCAAAAGAGGTGTTTAGTGTGAGATTCTCTTTCCCCATTGGAAGCCTCAGAAACTCCTCCAGATATTTTGGTGCGTAACTCTTCATTGGCCCCATATAATGTTTTCAAATATATGTTGTTTATATATAGTTTACCAAGTTCCCAAAGTACTTGAAGTTCTTTTTTACTTGCCATATAAACATATGAGGAGATATTTAACCAGAATGACAGAGCTCTGTTAAAAAAATAGTTTATAACTTCTACATGGGCTAACCACTACTCTTTTTTTTTTAAGTCTTTTTATTATTTTCATTGCTCAAAAAAATGGAAGTTTCTCACTCAATTATCATGTCTTCAAGGCTCATTATCTGAAGATATCAAGGTTATAAAAGTCAAGGGCAAAGTTGTTATTAGCTTTCAGAAAGGGGTTCAAACCTTTTTTGTCTTGGGTACTTGAATCAGACAGGTGTTCTCTGTTTTTTGTGGTTATCTCAGGATGCAAAGTAGCTTTTGTATTCCCCACTGTGTATGAAATGTGTCTCCTTAATTATAATGGTGGCAGGGTAGGGTGCCAGTTTTCCTTATGTATGATTTTCACTTTCCTCATAGTCACTGTGTGTCTTTTCTTGACAGGATCCTTGTACGTGCCTCTCCCACTGCCCTGGATATGCTCCCCATCTCCTCCTCCAGTCAACTCACATTTCTCCTTCAGATTTAACTCAGTCGTCACTAGAGTAGAGAAGCCTACTGTGACTGACAACCTAAGTCATATCCCTACTACCTAGCATTCTTGATCTCTCTTAATTATACAGCTCTGCAAATTTTCTCTTCTCCTTATATTAAGTAGCAATTACCTCATGGTAGTAACTAACTGTTGTTTAGTACTTCACTGTTTACAAAATATTGTCACATACTTCATCTCACTAACTTCATTCAGTGGGTGAATGAATGCTATTGTCTCTGCTGAATAGGAGATGAAGCTGAACCTGGGAGCGAGAGAGGCACTTGCCACATGACCAAACATGGGGCAGTGGTTGTGCTAAGATTTGAACAGAGAATTTCTGAACAAACTCCATTAAATTTGCATTCTATTACCTCCAACCTGTTGGAGAAGGAAAACATATTGTGTGTGAATTTTCTTTCTTCTCCAATATATATTTTCACCAGATTTTTAAAAGTTGTTTTATTATTTAATCTCTAGTGTGGTTTATGAAATGAGCTTTTTCATATTTTGAGGGCAACTGTCACAGTATTTGATATTCATATTATAGTATTTGAGTATTTGTCACAAAATAAATAAATACTCAGCCAGTTTTGCATTTTCATAACAGCCGGAGGCAGTCATAGTTGATTGAGTAGATAAGGGAGATAGAAAAAAATGTTTAGGCAAGAGAGCAAGATTCTAGAACAACCGCAAAGAACAGTAAGCAAAGGTTGAGACAAAAAAAATATTCTTTTGCTCAAATCCCCCTCTATTCTGGTTAAACATGTGTTGATGTTCCAGTGCGGTGCTGGAGCCATTCACCACCAGCTCCCAAGGGCCAGCTTACGTATATTCAGGAATTTTGTGAATTGGTGTCTTGAAAATTGGCCATGATGAGATTATTTCCACCACAGAGATCAACAGATCCTACAAGTCACTACTTTTTCCCTTCAGAGCAAGTTTACCAGCACAACACTGTATGTTGTCCACATGTAATACCAGATAATATTTTTTTAATGGACAGTTTCATGACAAAAACAATTGAACAAAAATAATAAAATTAAGAATAATACATTTTCCTTATATATTTTATATCTTACAAGTTCTCATATATTATCTCATTGAATCTTCACGAAAAGCCTATGAAAACAATAGAGAAGGCATTGTTTATTATCCCATTTTATAGATGAGGAAAGTAAGTTCCAGACACCAGAGCTAGTAATGATCCTGCTGAGGCTAGAATCAAGTATTTCTGTGTCTCTGTCCAATATCCTCTCTTCTATGCTACTAGCCTTAAGCTAGTAGGTGCTTTACTAGGGTAACAATTTGTGCTTTTGAGAGAACAGAGAGAAACACAAGTTTTATGCAGACTTGCTATACTTGGAAATGCATAGGAATTCTGTTTTTGTTTTTCCACTGACAATCTGCAGAATCTGGAATGTTTTTCCTGAGAAAGAATCCACACGGCCATGTGCTAATGTGGGTTTTTTTAGACTGGTTTGCCACAACCCTCTGTTTGTTTTCTCTTAGATGTTAATTTCTAATTTGAAAAACCTGCTCAGAGAATAAACACTGAACTTTCAAGACTATTTTTAAATATCTTCTTGGTTGCTTGGTTAATTGGAGTGTGTATATGCTAGACTGACATTTCTAAATATTGAATCTACTTATTTATGCCTAGCTTAGAACTAGTACTGAGATTGTGGGGAGGCATGAGGTCAGTAAGGAGGTGGGATAGGAAGCCCTAGCTCTCATTCCCCCCACAGAAACATAGATTTAACAATGATATATGTAACATAATACCTTAGGAGATGTCCAGAATTCCACTAAGAAGCTGCAGTATGTCAGATGAGCACAAATCTGAATCAGCCACACTAAAATGGTTACAAGAGCAATTTTACTGTACCCACATCAGCCCTTGCCCTAAGGGGGCACAGCTCAGTGCCAAGAGGGATTACTATTTCTCTTTGTGGGGGAAAGAGAGTGGAACAGACAACATTTCTGGGCTTTCACTATGCTCTCTGAGGGGTTGATTTCTATCTCAACTCACATAGAGGGCAAAGAACTGGTGTGATCCAAACAATTGGGACTGCAAGACTCTGCAAGTCTTGGAGAAACTATATAGAACTGACGTCTCTCCTGCAGGAAGGAGGGAGGACCTCAGCCTTTCAGTGCACACTCTAAGAGGCTGATACTATAGACTGAATGATTGTGTCCCTCTAGATCCATATATTGAAATTCTAACCCACTGCATGATCGTTTAGGATGTGGGGCCGCTGAGAGGTGATTATGTCATGAGGGCAGTGGTCTCATCAATAGGATTAGTACCTTTGTAAAAGAGACCTCAAAGAGCTCCCTCACCCCTTCCACCAAGTGAGGAATGTATCACAAAGTAGATTCTCACCAGACACAGAACCAGCCAGCAACTTGATCTTGGCTATCCCAGCCTGCAGAGCTATGAGAAATGAATTTATGTTATTTATAGGTCCCTAGTCTATGGTATTCTAGCATAGCAGGCTGAACTTGTTTTATGAGGCCAGCAATGCCCTGATACCAAAGCCAGACAAAGGCACTACAAGAAAAGAACTAAGCAATATACCTGATTAATACAGATGCAAAAGTCCTCAACAAAGTACTAACAAACTGCATTCAGCCATACATTAAAAGGATTATACACTAGGACCAAGTGGGATTTATTCTTGGGATGCAAGAATGGTTCAACATAAAAAATCAATTAAGGTGATATACCTTGTTAACAGAACAAAGGATAAAAATCACATGATTAACTCAATAAATGCAGAACAAGCATTTGACAAAATTCAACACTTTTTCACCATAAAAACTCAACAACCTAGGCATGAAAGGAAGCTACCTCAACACAATAAAAGTCATATGTGAAAGCCCGGGTAACATCATACTCAGTGGTAAAAAGCTGAGAACTTTTCCTCTAAGATCAAGAACAGGACAAGGTTGCCTACTCTTACCACTTCTATTCAACTATAGTACTAGAACTTTATTAGTATATAAATATACTATATATATTCCAAATATAGTTTTGGAAGTCCTAGCCAGAGCAATGAGACAAGAAGAAAAAGACATACAAATCAGAAAGGAAGAAGCAAAAGCATCTCTGTTTCCAGATGACATGATCTGATGTGTAGAGAACCCTATACTCCACAAACAAATCATTAGAGTTAATAAACAAATTCAGTAAAGTTACCGGATACGAATCAACATATAAAAATCAGTTATGTCTCTATACACTAGCAATGAACTATCCAAAAAGGAAATTAAATAATCCCATTTATAGTAGCATCAAAAAGAATAAAATACTAAGGAATGAACCAAGGAGGTAAAAAATCTTGTACACTGAAAACTATAAATGATTGATAAGGACAAATTTAAAAAAGACATAAATAAATGGGAAGACATCTCATGTTCATATATTAGAAGATTCAGTATTGTTAAAAATGTCCTACTACCTAAAACTATCTACAGATTCAATGCAATCCCCATTAACATCACAGTGGCATTTTATAATAGAAAAAAAAACTAATATTCATATGGAGTCACAAAAGTCCTCAAACAGTCAAAATAATCTTGAGAAAGAACAAAGTTGAGGGTACCATACTTCTGGATTTCAAACCTTATTATAAAGCTATAGTAATCAAAACAGTATGACACTGGTATAAAAACAGACACTGGCAAATGGAGCAGAATAGAAAGCCCAGCAATAAACCCAGCCATACATGGTCAACTGATCTTCAACAAGAGTGCCACCACACACAAAAATCAACTAAAAATTAAGTAAAGATTTACATGTAAGGCCTGGAACTATAAAACTCCTGGAAGAAAACATCGGGATAAGCTCCTTAACATTGACATTGGTCTTGGCAATCACTTCTTGGATATGATACCAAAAGTATAAGAAACAAAAACAAAAATAAACAAGTAGGACTACATCAAACTAAAAAGCTTCTGTACAGCAAAAGAAACAATCAACAGAGTGAAAAGGTAACCTACAGATGGGGAGAAAATATTTGCAAACCATATATCTGATAAGGGATTAATATCCAAAATACATAAGGAGCTCATACAACTTCACAGAAAAAAAAAGTAAAAAATGGGCAAAGGGCTTAAATTGGTATTTCTCCAAGGATGACATACAAATTACCAACAGTTTTATGAAAAGATGGTCAACATCACTAATAATCATGTAAATGCAAATCAAAACCTCAATGAGATATCACCCCATACTTGTTAGGATGGCTATTATTAAAAACATTAAACAAATGTTGGCAAGAAAGTGGGGAAATTTGAACCCTTGCATATTGTTGCATATTGTTGGTGGGGATGTAAAATGTTGCAGCCTCTATGGAAAACAGTATGGTTGTTCCTCAAAAAGTTAAAAATAGAACTACTATATGATCCAGCAATCCCACTTCTGTGTGTATATCTAAAAGAATTGAAATCAGGATTTCTAAGAGATATATGCACCCCATATTCTGTGTGGCTTTGTTCACAATAGCCAAGATATGCAAACAGCTGAAATGTCCCTTGACAGATGAATGGATAAAAATTTGGTATATATATATATATACACCATGCAATGTTATTTAGCCTTAAAAAAGAAGGAAATCCTGCCATATGCAACAACACAGATGAATCTGGAGGACTTTGTTACATGAAATAAGCCAGTCTCAGAAGGACAAATATTGTATGATCCCATTTATATGAAGTTTCTAAAATAGTTAAACTCATAGAAACAGAAAGTAGACTGGGAGTTTCCAGGGGCTGGAGAGAGGGGGAAACAAAAGAGTTGGCATTCAGTGGGTATCAAGTTTCAGTTATGCAAGTTGAATAATTCTAGAGATCTACAGCACAGCATTGTGCCTATAGTCAAAAAGACTGTGTTGTGCACTTAAAACTTTGTTAGGAAGGTAAACCTCAGGTTAAGTGTTCTTAACACAATAAAAAAAACACATGGTAAAAAAAGAGAAAAGACAGTTGGTTACTGAAACCCTAACAAACTAATACAGATATAGAAAATGTACATAACACTATCAACCAACTTCATCTAATTGACAATTATATAACACTCTGTCCAACAATAACAGTAAAAACATTTTCAAAAATTGCAAACACAACATTTACTAATATGGGCCATATTCTGAGACATAAAACCAAGGACACAGGTCATACAAAATATGTTCTCAGACCACAGTAGAATTAAATTAAAGATCAATAGCAGAAAGCTATTACTTTTTGTTTCTTTTCTGATACATAAATTGATTGTTTTTCAGTATCTGCATGTACTGTGTAATGTGGTGTTCAGATGATCCTCTTGTAGATTTAAAATGATTATGATGAAGAAATTGGGAGAGGCTAAAGAAAGGGTCTTCCATTTTAAACCAGGCAAGTCTTGGCAAAAGCCTTTGTAAAGTGCATACTATTCTAACCAAAAAATTTGGGATTAAATCATACAAATTTCCAAAGGCATGTATAATCAAATATGTATTATTGCATGTTTATAACCATAAAAAAACAGAAAATATGTAAATATCAACATCAATTAATTTAAAAACAAAAGAAAAATAAAGGTGAAAAGGAACATAAAATCTGAATAAATATTAGGATATTGATCAATTACCAGTATTCTAGTTTAAAGTCCATCAGGAAATTCTTCACTAACTAAAAAAAAACAGCTAAAAAAGGTGAATGTTATAATCCAAACCCATCAATATTTAGAGAAAGTATAAAGCCAATAAAACATTTAATAATCCCTTTAAACCATAACAATAGGAAGCAAACCTAAATAATTTTGTTTACATAGGAATTTCAATTTACAAAGTGATTTCTTATATATTACCCCATCAAAGTTTCAATATGTCCATAAAACACACAAGATGTGGGTTTTACTTAGTTTCCAGAGGAAGAAATCAAGGCACAGAAATGTTAAGAAAATTTAAAAGTTGAAGTTAGGAACCAGTTTTTCTAATGCTTAAACTACTGAATTAACTATGTGTGATTTATAATGAGCATTTCAGTAACTATGGAACTGAAGTTTTATATATGAAAATAGACTGATTTATTGACATATTTTATCTTATTAGTAAAAACATATCAAAAGAAACAAATTCTACCAAATTATATCTGGAAAAGTACAATCTATGTTGCTTATCATGGTCCCAAAGTAGATGAATTATAAAGCTTAAAACAAAAATCACAAGGTCTGGCCAGAAGGCAGGACAAATGGTGGACATGGTTTTCTCTCATATGTACCTGTCCAATTTTTGCTTCCATTATTAAAGTCCCTGAATCCCATGGCAGTGAAATCAATGTCATGAATGCAGAATGCAACAAAATAATAGAGTTGTGTGATTCTAAGCAATTTTAATTGTATTTTAAAAATCATAAATGAGTCTATGCTTCTTGGGAAAAAACAAAACAAATCAGTACGGAAGAGTTTTTTCAGATTCTCAGGCAGCCTCAGGGGGATGCTCACACATGGTGTCAGGCAGCTACTGCCTCATCAGTAGGCCAAAACTAAGGGTGCTTGTCTAGGACTGCCTTTAGCTTTTTTAGGTTAGTGTCCATAAGATGAAATGCATACAAAGAACTTGGGTGGTGTTCCCTGACGGTTAGGTTTTATACCACATGTTGACTAAAGCACCAGCGCTCTAATGAAAACATGACCTTTGCTTTATAAAAATATGAGCACATTTTCACTGATCCAGTTTCACTCTTTTACCACATTTCCTTCTGCTGCTGTGTTTTCCCACTCAAGTATGACAAGCAAAGGCAATTTATTGAAACTCCATGAGCTTTTACAGTTGTACTCTGTAACCTCATTTGATACACAAAACCATATTAAAAAGTAGGTATGGAATCACCAGTCCACTTTTGCTTTCACAGTCTCAAGAAAGAACTGTGACCCAAGAGAGCCATCACAGAGTATCCACTGAGGGACTGTGATGTAGGAGCATTCATATTTCAGCATCAGAAGTCATGGGATGGGCCTTGAAGGTGCTATGCTACATGAAGTAAGTCAGACAGAGAAAGGCAAAAACTGTAGGATTTCGCTCACACATGAAATCTTAAAAACAAACAAGCAAATGGTAGGATTTGTTTCTTTCTTATGGCTGAATAGTATTCCACTGTGTATATGTACCACATCTTCTTCATCTATTCATCTACTGATGGACACTTAGGTTGCTTCCATATCCTGGCTATTGTAAATAGTGCTGCGATAAACGTAGAAGTGCATATGTCTTTTTGAATCTGAGAAGTTGTTTTATTTGGGTAAATTCCTAAGAGTGAAGCTAAAGGGTATTATGCTCAGTGAAATAAGTCAGGCAGAGAAAGACAAATACCAAATTATTTCCTTCATTTGTGGAGTATAACAATGAAGCAAAACTGAAGGAACAAAATAGCAGCAGACTCACAGACTCTAAGAAGGGACTAGTGGTCACCAAAGAGGAGGGGTGGGGAAGGTCGGGTGGGGAGGGAGGGAGAAAAGGATTGTGGAGTATCATGATTGGTGCACATGGTGTGTGTGAGGTCACAGGGAAGACAGTGTAGCCCAGAGAAGACAAATAGGGACTCCGTGGCATCTTACTACACTGATGGACAGTGACTGCAATGGGGTACGGGGGCCACTCAATAATAAGGGTGAATGTAGTAACCACATTGTTTTTCTTGTGAAACCTTCATAAGAGTGTATATCAATGATACCATAATAAAAAATAAAAATATAAACAAACAAACAAAAACCCTCGTAGCAGAAGAGTCCGACTTCTGGTTACCAGAAGTAAAGGGTGAGAAGGGGGAAGGAAAGTGGAAGAAGGTGGTTAAAGGTACAAACTTCCAGTTATAAGATACATTAAGTATGAGGGATAAAATGTACAATGTGATGACACTAGCTGACACTTCTGTATGATATACAGGGACGAATGTTGTTAAAGAGAGCAAATCCTTTGAGTTCTCATCCCAAGAAAAAACCTTTTTTCTTTTTTCTTTTCTTCTTCCTTGCTTCCTAGTGTAGCTATATGAGAGATGCATGGCAGCTGAATCTATTGTGGTAATTATTTCATGACATGCGTACATCAAACGTGATGTTGTATACCTTAAACTTATACAGTGATGCCTGTCAATTCTTTTCAACAGAACTGGAAAAAAAGAATCATGAAAAAGCCCACATGGATTCTAGCACACAGGAAAATATTAATTAGATAAATGAATAAATAAGGGATTTAATTCTGACCTCCTGGCTCAACAAGCAAACAACAAATCTCCAAACTTCAGACACAGATTATGATGACCCTTACTTTACCGGATTGTGGTAAATACTGAAGAAACTATAGCACACCAGAGTGCTTTATAAATAGATATACATGATATAAATATGGTTATCTTATATACATATTTGTTTTCATGCCCAAATAATAGGATGATACTTCAATTACTATGGATAAAAAAAGTATCCTTTCTCAGATAGGTTGATTATACAGTCCTATGTATTTAATATGTGGTGGCCATTTTCCTAAAAAACATAGTAAACTATTAACCATTTTCCTGCATTTATCAAAAAGAACCAGTTTTGTGTTCGCTGGTACGTGGTATCTAAATGTGCATATTAAGATGAATTTAAATGTAAAGCTATGTCACTAGATATCTAATACATTCCATGGGATTGTGCTAGCTCTGTTCTTTTTCTTCAGTTCACTCAGTTGGCAACGATTAATTTATAGTGTGTAAGTGTTTTTAGCATCTGTGACGTTCTCCTGTGGGTTACTCCATTGAGAGTAAGGCTTTACAAGCTGAAATGTGAATGAAGTAAAGCAGTTGTTAAGAAGAGATGGAAAACATTATGTCCTTAATTATGTTTCCGCACCTGCATTTATGAATTCCATTTTTGGAGAGAGAGGGAGATGTGGAGGCAATTAAAGAAGTTGCTGTACAGACCCTATTGGCGATGAGTCATTACAGAGTTCACAGGGGCATTATAATGCTGAAGGAAATCCAAGTGCCTAGAGAGACAGAGAAAAGCACCAAGTACTTAATTACTGGTTGTGGAGGTTAGTGTGAAAATGAAATCATGGCATTAAGTTAATGAAATCCATATTCATATTGCTGCTGATGGACATACTCCTACGTTTGAAAAACTACATATATACAGAAAGGAACACAATTTCATTATTTTTTAAAATAGCAGTTTTGGTTTCTGCTAGGTATGAAGTGGTGTAAAGACTATTAGAGGTTATATTTCAAAAATGAGCATGTTGAGCCTTAACATTTTACTAACATTTCTCTTAGTATAGGCAGCAAATATTCATGCATCACATATTTGCCAAGGGCCTACTGTGTGCTATGTCCAGTGTGGTGTGGGTTGTTTAACACTATATCCTAGGGAGATACATTCTCCTGGCAAGCACTTGCTCTGCTGTTGAAATAACCGAAAACTCACCCTGTGCCCAACTCCTGGCTCCTATTATGTGCTTCTAGAGCAGATGCCAGCCGTCTGTGCAACAGTTTCCACAAAGGCTGTTTAGCAGGAGGCCTGCTAAGTCCCTAGGGCTCTGGTCCACCACAATGAATGAATTTCAGGCAGAATAGAAAGAATGCTGTGATTCTTTCTTGAAAGAAAGAACTGTTCTCTCAGTACTCAATGCAAACCTTTTTGAGAGTGCTTCCCAAAACAAGAGGCGGAGAGGAGCTGAAAAAGACCATCAGTACCTTCCCCATGTGAAGCTGAAGACACGTGAGCACGGATACTCTGGACCTGGAGTCAGTCTATTAAAAATGCACGGAATGTAAAGGTTCTACTTGCCACATCTTAAATATTATCACATAGGACATTTAAATTATTTTTCTTTCATTACACAAAATGAGCGATAGGAAAACTATTAAGACAGATGGTTAGGTCCCATTTTGATATCATTAAAAGAAAACTGCACATACTTTGCTCAGTGCAATAATATGAGAGATCATTTACTAAAAAGCACATGTACTAAATAAACATTTCTGTGAAAGTATTTGGGCATAATAATTTTCACTATAATTGAATTTCTCTGCTGTTTATGGTGCTCATATTTTCAAGACCTAACTAGATCACCTTGGTATCTAAGTGTTTTCATTATTGTTATAATTGCTGAAATGCTTAAGATAGCAGTTTCACAGATACCAGTCATGGGCCACAGATTTCTTTGCAGTGTGCCTCTTTCTAGGATTTTAAGAAATCATTCCTTGTGTTTCTTTCAGTGACCCTCACTCCCATATTTGCATAAACTAATGTATATGTTTATTTCTGAACCTTGTTAGCTCTTAATTAAAATGCATGGCTTCATGGGTTTTATTATTAAAGAAAGTTAAAAAACTTCCTGATCATTCATAACCTTGTAGATCACTGTAAACTGGACAATTAGTTTCAAACTCACTAGGGGAGAATTTCTCTTAGATTTTCTGTTACTACCAGACGCTGATGGTGTCGGCTAAATTGACATGTGTCTTTTCCAGTGCAGGAGATATCCGCCACGCACAGTCTGGTTTTTCGTTTTTGCTTTTGTTTTTAGAACCTACCTGACAGGATTATAATAAGAACTAAATAAAATAATCCATATCTAAAGCCCAGCAAAGTGCCTGACATGTTGTAAACTCTCAATAAATGCTAGTTTAATACACACACACACACACAGAATATGGTAATGTTGTTTGGCTTCAGACAGACAAAGCCCTCCCAAAGGGATTATATGAGGCTGTGAACTGTTTACTGGGCAAAGCACACTGACATTAGTTCTTTACTTTTCAGTTTCTCCTGACTCATCAGTCAAATATTTGTTGGCTCCGTACACTGTGTACAGACCTCTTCTGGGTGCTTAGAAAGATGCCAAGTGGTACAAAATCGTTCATTTCTTCCAAGAAGTTACAACCTAGCCACACAGACACCACTTCAACCAAGAAAACATAATTATCGTCAGACTGACTGCAGTTGCTTTCTTTCTCTTAAATCCTCAGTTAGAATACTGGCCCTATGTTCTCAATCATCATCATAGAATTTAATCAAAGCTCCCAAATTCTAAAATCTTTCTGATTGTTTCTGATTTCAAATCCTTATTTTCCCCCATTAAATAGCAGTCAAGTTCTAGAACTCAGTTCTTGATCGTATTATG
Organism: Smutsia gigantea; assembly: GCA_032199065.1. Lineage (NCBI taxonomy): Eukaryota > Metazoa > Chordata > Mammalia > Pholidota > Manidae > Smutsia > Smutsia gigantea. Next base: position 93,684 of record JAVSCE010015234.1, read on the forward strand.
TTCATATAGTGGAAATAGCGAACCGAAACTTAGGAATCTTTGAATCAGTTGTTGCCAGAACTACTAGTCAGTTCTGTGACCATGAATAAGGTATTTCCCTTTTCTGAACCTCGGTTCTTATTTTTAAATCCAAAAGGCCAAAAAAGAAAAAGAAAATCACAAAGCTCTTTGGCAGCTGTAGTAGATGATGGCGACTTTGCTGTCCAGGATGGAATCACACTCTTTCAGAAATTATCTCCATCTTTGCTAAAATGGTCACCAACCCTCTTCATTGTTCAGTAATACTTACCTAAAAACTATCCTTCTAAGCAAAATTAATAGACAGAAATTTCACTTGGAAAGTTCTTGACTAAGTTGTCAAAATTGTGAGTTACTTTTAGAAGTGAAGCAGATAGTGGGTGGAGTGATTCAAGAGACTCACACGTTTCCTATTTTCACCCTTGGAGACTTCCATGTGTTTGGGAAAATTGAAACAAATAAATATAAATATATCATATATATGTTTAAGTGAAAGCATAAGTGAATCAAGTTTTTGAAAAGCTTTCTAAACATCCAGTGGAGAAAGCACCCTTATAAGTAAAGGAAGCTATTGGCCTGAGCAACTTAAACATAGAGAAAGCTGCAAATTTTAAAGATCTTGATGAAGAGCTAATAAGCTTTATCTCCGTGAGTGACTTGAAAAGATTATTTGAATCATCAAATAGTAAAAGTTTCATCTGCCACTGTTAGATGAATTCAATGCAAAGATAAATATCCATTGTTACCTCAAGAAAAACCAGCCAGTTATTTTTATCTATGCATGCATACATCCACAACAAAGTCACGTTTTTAAGTCAGTTTTCACTACTTTGGCTGCCTTTGGTTCTAAATAAAACTAAATTTCAAGAAATGAGAAGATAACTGCAAAGTAGAAACTATCCCTTTTTAATCTTCCAATTTTTCTTTTCAGTAACTCAGACCCCAGGCAAGGATCCAGTAACTTCACTTGGATATGGAGGGGCTGGAGTGTCACTGTAGGGAGGCGATTAGTTTTCTTGCTGACATGCTCTTCCCAGACAGAGTTTTTGGAAATAGTATACAACAATTAAAAAACAAAACAAATCTGAAGTTCTCCAAGCCACCAGTGTGCCATGGACATGTGGATCCAGACCTAAAGTGTTAGCAGCTCCTCACTGGCAAATCTCCAGTAAGAATTACAAGACTGTGCTCTTGAGCCCCTCCCCACAACCTCTAGAAAAGGATCCCATCAGTAGTATATACTATGGCTGAAGAACATTTTAGGCAAACGATCAGCAGGGCTACCTGCACCCTGATTCTGCCCCCAGTCCTTGATTTCACCTCATGCCTGCCACTCATTAGCAAGTTTCACCATCTCACATTTCTCTGGGAAACCAAATTACTTGTCTTTTTTCTAGCTCTAGTACAATAGTGGCTGAAGGGTTCTGCACCCATCCTCAACCCATTCCCCCTGTACCTATGTACTGAAGCCAGCTGCATGCTGGATGGGACAGTCACTCATGAGGCACCCGAGCCCCCATACAGTTAAGGCTTAGCTTGGTCTTCTGTCACTGTAGGCGTGGTTGTTCCTTACCTACTTGGGCTAACCCTCCGGCCTCAGAACAATCAGTGTTGTGCTTTTGGGTACCGGTACCTGGGAAGTAGATTCAAGTTTTTGACTGACTACCCTGCTTCCTCAGTCAAGATCATCGCTCAGCAGTTCATGGGCTGCTGGCCTTCAATTCCTGACTCATACACTGGTACATGGAGCCAAAAAGGGCTCATACGAGAGATTTCTTATCTGTATAAGGGCAGATGGGTAAAACCATGGAAGTACAAAACAATAAGGGGACTAGCACTTAACTAATAGTAACAAGAATAAGAGTAATTATAATATTAATTTGATAAGATGGAGAATGGCTAACTCTTAGGTACTGTGCTTAGTTTTGCCTCATACATTACAGCGTTTAACCTCAGGACAATCATATGGAGAGACATGTCTCAAATTTACAAATAGTCATATGTGTGGTATAAGTAGGATTGAATATGTTGGACTAGACAAGCAGAGATTTTGAAAAACCTTCAGGTCAGAACTGAAAGAAGCACTTAAACAGATGAGCTGTGTCTGGCAAGTGGTTGATGTCCAAGAGCGACCAGCAAATTAGTGAATCTTTCCCATGTCAACCAACCTAATGTGTGTTCACAGGGGAATGGTTCACGCATTTCCTCGACAATGGCTTTCTCAGAGCCAACTGCTACACTGAAACAGTCCTCACAGTCCCACAGAATTGAGGAAAAACTGCCAGTTCTGCACAGTTGTGACTCCTGGAGGACAGTGACTAGGAATCGCTTACATTTATGTCTCTTGTGGTGCATTAAATCGAGGCTCATTCAGTTTAAGTCCAGTCAGATTGCTGGGACATCCCGTTGTGGGGTTGAACACACGCGGTAAAGGATCCTAGACTCTCCATTAGCATCAGGGCTAATAAAATGAGGACCACTCAGCTCCCAGATCTGGAAAGCTGTGGTACCTGTAACAAAGACTTAAGAAACTACTTGTTCATGATTTGATGAATGAAATTTCTTTTCACAGTTCGGAGAGCTGAATTTCTGACAAGAAAGATATATTTTGAAGACATGTTATACTAGGAAGTCAAATGAGTTTTTATGAAGATAACAACTTACTAGAAATGATAGTAATTATCTTTGACATCCCCAGAGTTCCTGTGACTTCTGGCTTCCAGCTGAAGACGGCTTAAGGGGAGCACCACGCAGAGACCAGAGGAAGGGGAGAGCCAGGCTTGGGCTTTGCTCACTTAGCTCCCTATCTGAAAAATTGTCCTGGGCTGGTTCTGCCCTTGACGGAAGATCTCTACCTTTCCAGGTTCAGTCAACTGACTGTCTCCCTCATTCCTTCAGGCCTAGAAATGATAAGTCATCTCCAAGCTCCTACATTTTCCCTTGTGGTAACCTTACATTCACATCCTTGAAAACCATAGTAAAGAAATCCCCACTGAATTGTCTGTTTTGAATGCATCATCTGTTTCCTGCTGGAACACCGACTGACAGAAACATCACCCCCCCAACCCAGAGAGAAAACAACCCTAGATTTATTATGCATCTGCCTTTCCCGTTTTTTTTTTAGAACATTCTTTTTTTAATCCCTTGGTTAAACCTCCTGATTTTTCCTTCTCTGCCTTCAACTTTCTGTCACCTTCCAAAAGACTGTGGTCACCTCTCTTTTTATCCATAGCTTAATGTTAGCTTCAAGAACATTATTCCTGCTCTTGCTGTAATCATAGTTCAGTTTTCTAAACATAAAAAGCTACTATAGCCAAATGGATTACAAAGAGTCAAAATTCCCTGTGAATGTAAGCTGCAAATGGCATAAATGACTTTTGTTAGTTGCCAGTGGCCTTGATAACACAGTAGTCCTCTATGCAAATGAGTGCTAATGTGAAAGTGGCTTTGTCACTTGAGACTAATATGTTTTTTAAGTGAAAAAAGTGTTTTGTGGTGCAGAGATTTCTGATCACTCTTATCTCTGTCAGTTGCTTTGACTCTCTTAACTTACCCTGGAGTAGTCATGGCAATAGCTTTTGCATCTACAGAATAGGAAAACAAACCTTCAGAGTTAAAGAGAAACGTTCATCTGTTGATTCACTTGTCAAACATGTATTCAGTGCCTGTGTGTCAGGAACTATGGTTTACAGATTTCAAATATGAATAAGGCACAGTCTCTGCCTTTAAGAAACACATGGCTAGTTGTGGGTGGAAGCAGAAACATAAGCAGAAAAGGGAATACAGTATGATAAGAGCAATAAGAGAGGCAAAATATTGTAGGAGCATAAAGGAGTAACCAACTTACATTGGATGATTCTAGAAGAGTCTCCAGAGGAGACAATTCCTGAACTAAATCAACAGGAGTGGACAGGTATGACTACCTGTGGACATATCCTCCTGAATGTCCTGTAGAAACTTCAAACTCAACACGGTCCAAAGTAAATGACTCATCATTTACCTTAAATATGTCTCTCCTGTATTTCTGTTTGCAGGTGCTACTCATTCACCTGCAGTACAAACCAGGACACCAGCCATATCCAATCAATTAATTGCAAAGGCCCACCAGTTCAACTCCTGCAAAGGGATGGAGAGAGAGAACCGACCAAGCTCAGGAGTCTGCACTGCTGAGAATAGTGGCAGCTCACCTGCGGCTGCAGGTCCCGATGAGCTGATCCTCACTTTTACAGTTGTTCCTCAATATATCCAAACCTTTACTGGGGGACAAAAAAAAATCAAAGTTAATCATTGAATAATTTAACTCTTTGGAGACAATTTATGAGACTTTTATATTAAACTATTTGGGATTTCAGCTTCACACCAGTGCCCTTGGAAATTAAGATATTCTCCCTTGAGGTGAAGTAGGGAAAGTAATTACTTCAGACACACCAGACAATTACTACTCTTCATGAAAGATGTTACCTATAGAGATGTTTCACATATGAATATATTTGAAGTAAAAAAAAAAGTTGACACTCACAGAGCAAGGCTAAGAGAATAAAAGGAAATAGAGTATCTCTGGGTGCCTCATTGGTCATGATACTAATCTTTCCCTCAAGAGAGATTATTTCTCCTTAACTTCTAGTTTTATGATAAAGCATTTCTCAAGGTTTGAGTAAACATAGTTAAGTACACAATTTAATTTCATTTAAAATAGATTTTTATCAAGATCAAAGATTCATTGAAATGCCTACAAAACTTTTCAATAGGAGCCTATGTGGATGTGATAGCAATTAAAAAAAAATCAATCCATCAAGAGTATGTTATCAGTAATGGGAAGGTAATGCAATTTGAGAACAACATTAGGATAAAAATAAATGAATTTCACAAATTACCTAGAATACAGTGCAGAATTTTGATGTTTAATGTAAACTGAATAATATTGCTGCTCTTCAATTTTTGTTCATTTTACAAAGTAACCAATCTTAAATGTGAATATTTGAAAATTGCTCATTGTCTTGCCAATGGGTTTCAGCCCTGGGCAAGTTTGCTATGGATTCAGTGCAACCAAGAAATTGACAGCAAAACGTTCTTTGGGGTGAAAGGGTTTATTACCAGGCTTGTTCTCCCAGCGGTAGGTCGAGCACCAGCATCTCTGCCTCCGCCCAGAGCACTGGGCCGAGCTCTCTATATAGCACAGTAATAGCTTATTGCCTAAAGGTGTGGAAGCAGCAGCCTAGCAACAGGCCAGTTACAGCATCAGGTGGTTTAAGTTCAGTGAGGATCCTGGCCATAGGAACCCCAACTTCCCCACACTCATGCTAAATAAAATGGATTCTGCTTTCCTTTCCCATCAGCAGCAAGTGCTTAGTAATCATTGCTGTCACTGGGATGTTATACTATGTCAATCTAGGCATGGAACTCTGATGATGTCAATTTGTGCTTAAGACTTGATGGTGTTTAGTGAACAATCTCACTATTCTGAAAAGTAGATGCTCCTTGCTCTGTATGTTTCCAACATCCCAAGGAAATGCCACACAACTTGGAAGCTGTGATTATATCATGAATTTATACACTTTGGGTTATATAACACTTTTTCTTTAGAACCATTAAAAAACTCGCTAAAATGTGTCAATCTTAACCATGTTCACATCCTAGTGCAGAAGGAGGACAAACCTGAAAACTCTGAAGCATGAAAATAAGGAATTGTTCAAGGTCAAACTTTCTCTCTCTCGATACACACATATACAAACATGCACACAGTGGGGCACCTGCAAAATATTGTTTTACTTTAGGCTCAAATTGACACATTGCTTTCTTGTCCTCTTACAACTCAGAAAATACCCCAAATTTCTCAGGTCTTGGTTTTTTACCTTTATGTTATATTTCCTTATACATTTATAAAACTTTTCTTTAAAATTTAGCAACATAAAGCAAAAAGCTTTTGGATAAGAACACTTCATGCCACTAAAAATTAGCCTTGTAAGTAGTGTCACCATTAAAGCACCATAATTATGGGAAGACTACAAATCATTCTCCAAGAAAACGGGAATGTAGAAACGTCATTCCCTTTGGATATAACTATTCCCCAACTTATTTAAGACAGTAGGTTTTTCTCTAAGATGGAAGACAAAAGTGAAGAAAAACTTGAGTCATAAAATATAAGCTCAGCACACTCCAGCCAGTGGGGTCCAACAATACATCATTACTAAAGTCTAACGAAAAAGAGGTTTCATAAAGCCTAGAAATTCTGACTGCTGAGGCACTTACGTGGAACACTTTTTCCTTTCTGTTCTTACTGGGATAACAATACACAATATTTGATGTTATTCAATTTTATCAGCAGACATTTATTTGTGATGTTTTTCAAGACTCAAAAATGATCATTAATTCATTGAATTTTAGAACCTAAGTCCCACTTCCTAACACTTCTTGCACCTTGTATTGCTTTATAGGGACACTGTTTACAAGGATTCTCGGGGATTCTAGAGTGAAGGCGTCAGAAGCTGAAATGACAGCTGCATGTAAAAACCCTACGACATTTTATTATTCAAATCAATTCCAATAAACCAAAGTAAATGAAAATTTGGAAGCTGTCCTATCCAGTTCCTTGGTTACCACATCGATTGTCCCTGGCTAGCTCCCCAACTATAATAAGGCTGATACATCTCCAATTTAGCTAAATGGGGAACAAAGCAAGCTTTCTTGGGAAAACATCAATTCCATCAGGTTTTTCCCCCAGTAAAGAAACTCCCAGTTTTGAGTTTCTTCATCACCTACTAGGAAAAACTGATGGTATTCCATGTTTATTCGTCTTAAAGCCCAAAGTGAAGAACTCAATTATTCCTCTCAGTCCTCAGCTCAAATATCCTTATTTTGTATTTCCACAACATCTGACCAATCATAGAAACAACCTCTGAAACAAAATGCCTTTAGTGGTTAAAAAGTGGCTAACTTTGCAGTGGAGAGATGTGGTAGACACCAGGACAAAGTGCCGTCATGTGCCTCCTGGTGAGAGACTCTGAGCAAGACACGCACAACTTCTGTGGCACTCCTGCCCAAAAGGCGAAAACCAAATCCACACGGGGGAACATCAGACAAATGTATGCTGAGGGCCTGGCTCCAAAATAAATGGTATAGACTATTCAAAAAACCAGTGTCATGAAGGAGAGACTAACACCAAATGCAGTGTGTGTCCCAGCACTAGATCCTAAGCCAAAAACAAAACAAACAAAATAAACAGAAAACTGTAAGGACATATGGCAACTGAAAAACTTTGTATAAGGTCTTTAGATGAGATAAGTGTTTAACGCTCCGTTTCCTGGCTTTGATCAATGTCCTGTGGTTATATACATGAACATCCTTAGGAAATATACCCTGAAATATTTAAAAGCACAGGAGCATGCTATCTGCAACTCATTCTTGAATAGTTCAGAAAAGAAACAGACATGTGTGAACACATGCACACATGCACACACACACAGGAGGATGGGAGGCAGAGGTGAACATATAACAAACGTGCCAAAATATCGGCAGCTGGTGAATCTGAGAAAAGGGTACACAGGAGTTCTTCTTACTATTTTTCCAACTTTATATAAGCACCAATTTAATTTAAAAAAAGTTTTTAAAAAACTTATATAGGTTAAGTATAAAGAGGTTCTATTAATGCTTGGAAGTTTTGTGAGATCACTTGCATTTCTGATGATGTATATATACTATACTAATTTAGGATAGGATCAGACCAAAACAACTTTTTCCCCCAGGCAGTGATTATTTTGCGGAAGGTCTGATAGTTTCTTCTCTGTTTGCTTCTGGACAACACAACTTCCCAGACTTTCCTCGCCCCATGTGTAATAAGCCATACACCACAATGGAATAGTGTTTTGTCTTAGGTAATTTTCATTGGAAAAACAATGCTCTTATTCTAATAGTATCCAGAGTAAATGTCTGACAGCTCTTAGCACCTGGAAAACACCGTTCGATGCAAGCTGAAACAAAAGTATAAACAACTTCACACTGGGTCCCACATCCACTGCAGTCACTGTCTCAGAGATACCAGCGCAGCGTGGGACAATCAGCACTGAGGCCACACAGCTGTCGGGCACATTCCAGGCCTTCAGGAAGCAGGGATGGAGCTAGAGGCCAAGAGACTCTGCAAGCTTTCCGAGCTGGTTCAGGCTGTGTCTCTGCCATAGACTCACAGAACACTGAAGAGAAGAGGTAGAATAGTATTTTTGCATGTCAGTATCTTTGGCTAAATCTAATGTTCATTCTTTCGGTTTCCTTCTATAAAAATTGAGCATCTCTTATTTGTTGGGCAAAGGTAAACCATGTCTTACGTAGAAATACGTATTTCTCTAATGGTCAAGTGGATCATGCCTACGATAATTCTAAGCGACCCAGATAACAGGACAGTATGGATCACAGATAATACAAAATTTACAATATTTTATGTGGCCTGGTTGTGACTGACACCAAATAGTAGTGTCTGATTATAAAGGGCCTCCTAAGGATTGTCACAGAAAAAAAGTGTTCAACTTCCCCATCTCCCCCTTATCCTGAATTGTTCCTTGCACCAGGATAATTGCTTAAGATAAGGGAACCCTTCGAGACAAACTATCTACTAAAATAATGCCCTGTAAATTTGTGCTGTTGTGCATGTGAAGGGAGTGCTTTGGTCTAAAATGTTCAACATAAGAGTCAATTTACTCTTATGTCAGAGGACAGTACGATCTTTCATAAGGTTAAAATTAAGTTTACCCTCAAAGAAAAACTCTCGACCATGAGAGCTGAACTGTTCCCAATGCCTGAGTTACACCGACTAAGAAGCCATCCATATGGGATGATTTATTATTTCTTTTTGGCCAATGGAGTACCATAGCTCTATAATACTCTCATTTATAAATGCATAATAGGCAAGTGACGTAAGAGCTTTGGAAGAGAGCAATCTGAGCTCCAAGTCTGACTGTGGCTATGTAAGCTTTGCAAAGTTTTACTTGATTTCTTTGTCTCAGTTTTCTCTTCTATAAAATTGGTCTAAAAATAGTTCATATGTAATAGGACTTAACTGAGTCAACAGTTAAATTGCACCATGTGTAGTATTTAATTAGAATTAAATAAATGTTGGTTATTTTTCTACACATGGGGATGTAAATGGATATATCTGGGTGAGCCCATAGTCTACACAGTTTAGATTCTCCAGACTAGGGTTACCAAATTAAAATAGGAGGAAAAAGGAAGACTTAACTTCATTATCTCCTCTATTTGTTTACCTTGATTTTCATTAGATCTGAGTGTTCATACGCTTATTCACACATGTAGGCATATGAAATCTTAAAAATGGTTTAGATTTAGGTTATATCCCATATTCCCTTGTCTCCCCTTTCTGTATTCCACCCTTGGTCTCCTAATTCAGGGATTAAAAATAAAGGAAAGTGGAAGTGAGGTTGTGTCTCAGCAGCCTGCCTTCCCTCCCCAGGGTAGCAAGACAAATAAAGGTTTTGTTGTTTGCCTCAAGATAGTGTCAACACAGCCTGCAGGGGCCCTGTCAGCACCAGCCCTGCGATGCCAGGAATTGCTTGGAGTGCCACTGTACTGGTGCCAGTTTGCTGCCTGGGCTCCTTCAAAAGCCACATCAAAGTATCTGCCAGTTTGTAAACTTCTTCCCCAGGTTCACAAGAGGGATACTGGGACCTCTGGAAGGGATCAGATATGTGGTTCACATTCCCCTGTCCACCTCCACCAATTGCATAACCCTCTTTCATTCTCTGTGCCCATGGGACTCTTCAGCTGCCTATAAAATGGCATTCATAACAATATTTGAATTCTATGATAGTTTGTAAGAAACATGCAATAAATTAACTTTCTGTTTATTCGGTCTATCTGTCGTGGAAGATTTGATTCCTATAAACATTTCAAAATTTAATCATATTCTCCAAGGATTCAAATGTGAGTAATCTACTTGGGAGTTGTGGAAAACACCTTTATTAGAGTGGTGTAGTGACAAAGGGAAAAGAAAGAAGCCTATAAGGAGCACGGTAAGTCATGACAGTGGGCAACTAATGTGAAATCTCATGGGGAAGTGCTGTGAAACAGTACAGCAAACTAGCCCTATGGGATGGGGAACTCTGCATGTCCCCTTGGAGAGGCTCCAGTTGCCAGTTGTTTGGTCAAACACTCGTTTAGATGTTGCTGTGGAGGTATTTTTTTTAGATGGGAGTGACATTATACTCAGTGGACTTTCAGTAAAGAGATTACCCTCCATAATGTTCCTGGGCCCTATCCAATCAGCTGGAAGCCTTGAGAGCAAAGCCTGAGGTTTCTTGAAGAAGATGGAGTTCTGCCTCCATATTACAACATAGAAAATGCCTTAGTTTCTAGTTGCTGGCCTGCCCTGCAGATACTGGACTCAAGACAGCAACATCAACTCACCTGAATTTCCAGGCTGCTGGTCTACTTGTAAATTACTTACCTGCCAGCCCCTACATGAGCCAATTTCTTAAAGTAAGTAAGTCTCTCTCTCTCTCTTTCTTTCCCCCAATATACCACATAAGGGGCAAAGATGGTGGATTAGTGATACATCAACTCCCTCTAGTCACTGAGAGCTGTACCCAGGAGAAGAGAAGCCCTGGTACTTCTAGTGTGTTGCATATACAAACAGAACATCCTTTTTTTTTCTATGCACATATGTACTTTTTTCCAGCTTTGTTGATGTATAACTTACAGATAACATTGTGTAAATATAAGGCATGCACTGTGATGATTTGATACACATACATATTGTGAAATGTTTACCACAATGAGGTTAGTTAACAATTCCTTTACCTTGCATAATTACCGTTTTGTTATTGCTGTTATTAAGGTGAAAACATTAAAGCCCTACACTTTCGAGCATGCAGTACAGCTATGGAAAAGCCTGAAACACCTTCAGGCACAGAAATGAAGATATTGGTGTTGAAGGTGGGCTGGAGCACACCAAAGTGGTGGCGTTCAAGAGATAGGAATGACATGCTAAGTTACCTGTTTAGTTCACTTTTTGTACCTGCTAGTTCAAAGCGATAGCTCATCACAATTTCTATAACAACAACAAAAAAATAAGCCACAAAATTCAAAAGGATTAAGGGTTTAAATTTAAAGTGCAGCCCATGTTGTTACAGTTGGTCCCTTCCCCACTATTCCTTCTATACTCTTTCCCCCTCAGCCTGTTCTTCTGCTAGTCTTTCTTGCTTGCCTGTTGATATAGCCCAGACCTCCAAAGCTGAGGCGCCTGTGCCCTTCGCTGGCAGGCTCTTGCCAGGTTGTGATTGCTGCAATTACCCCTCTACAGTTTTTACTGAATATGGAAGCAACAAGGGTTGTCCCAGTGAATCTCCTGAGTTCCAGACATCGCCCACCCTGCCACCTTTATTGGAGGCAACCCTGTCTCTTTCCCAGATCCTTCACATTAGAGCACAGGTGATCAGTTCATCAACTTCAGCCTTGTGAAACCCTAAGCAAAGAACCCAGGTGAGCCATGCTGGATTTCTAATCCACAGCCACTATGAGAAAATAAGCATTGTTTCAAACTGCTAAGTTTGTGGAATTTGTTATGCAGCAACACAAAATGAAGACTATTTTAAAGTATTTCTCCTGTCTTATTCTTTTCTTCAATACCACCTATTAAACTTGGGTTGAATTGTTCTTGTGCCCATACCTGCATTTCTCTCTGTTTTGAATCTTTTGTTCATTACCACTTTATCTTCGAATGATTTTCTCAAAACTTCCCTTATACCTTACTGCAGTTTAAGCCATGCCTAATCTCCCTTGTGCTACTCACAATATGGTCTTTATAATTAGGGCGGTATTTTTTTTCTTCTCCATTCTTCCTTAATTATAGCTGCTTCTGTTTATCTCCTTTGGTTGGCATCATATGTTTCCTCCACTCCCAAATTTTTACTCTGAACTCCTTATAAAAATTGGTATTTGTTTTATAAGTCAGAGCAAAACATTTGGTCTCAATTTTCATACATGCCTTAGTAACATTTTTCTAGTAAATCTATTCTTCATCTGTCATGTGTTTTCCCTGTTCCTTTCTTCCTTTTTTACTTGTAGTACTTTTTAAATAGATTCTTTGGTTTTATCTTGTTTATATCATTTTTGAATGATAATAGTTCCCCCTGGACCAGTAATTTGGAAGAGATCTTTGTAGAGGAAGAGACCAGGTCAGAGTTCAGGGCAGCAGAAGTTGTCCCCAGTACACCCCTTTTCTCTGAGTAAAATGTGCATGTGAGTGAACTGCTTTAGTTTTTAAATTCCCCAGCAACAGATTCTCAGTATAGGGTTGCTACCAACTCAAAAATATTCCCCTCCACTCTGCCTTACCTACAAGTTCCCTGCAAAGACAGACTGTCTACTGGTTTCCTCATCATCCTTGCTGGGTCATCCCCATTCCCTCACACCATCATCCACCCAAATAGGATAGAAGCTCTGACTCCAACCCCTATATACAGGTTTTGTTGTTCAAAATAGGGGTTAGTTCTTTTGTTCTCTCATATTACCTTGCATGGCTGTTTCAACTGGTTTTTGTGAAATCTATACCTTCCAACAATGCTTTCTAGGCATCTTTCTAAGCCCTCTTCAATCTTAACTCTATTACATACCTATTATGGTTTAGAACCAAGCTTATAAATAGAGTACGTATAAGCAGGAAGAGATTTTGACCATGTTAGACAAATTTCAGGCTATTAGAGTTTAGTTGGGTTGGTTGGTTGGTTTGACTTTCTTAAGCAGAAGATGTAGGAGAAGGCCAAAGAAAACAATATATTTAAGATGCTAAAATAGTAACAGAAAAGGTATGTCTGTATATGACTGCCTGTGTCTATGGCTGCAGGAATGATTAGGCTGTCTACCTGGCTGGCACAAAGTTTTCTGGATGACAATCTGGCCACATATCCTTTTAACTATATTATTCATTATGATATACCACAACATAAATGTCAACATTTTACTCTTTTCCAAATACACAATGTGAAGTAGCCATTAGTGAACATTTGAAAACTATTCTGTGATAGAGGATAAGCAGAATATGAACGAAGATAAGAAAAGCAGTTCAAAAAATGTACATGAAACCATCAGAAGAATAATTCAAAAGTATTATAGACAGAATTTATTGGCCCAAATTGTAGATGTTATCCAAACTAGTCTCACGACACTTAGAATAATTGCTCTTGAGTGTTAAATTTCAGGAAAATCGGTATGTAAGAGGTGGAAACATTGTTTTCCTATTTACTGAAATCACAAATAGACTCCAAATTGTCATTTTAGTCAACAGCTCTCACTCCAATCAAACATTTGTTATAACAAAGAACCAAATAACTGCTTTCTTTCCCTTCATGAATAAAGGTAAATGAATCAATGGGAAAGTAAAGTAAAAAAAGCATACATAACTCTGTATAACCCCAAACTGACTGTCAAATGTATCGTGTCACCCTGAACCAAATTGGTCAAAAGTAGAATTTCAATTAAAAACCTGAAGGTTCTGTTTATCTTCACTATTAAGATCTCCCCTAGGGAACTTCAGAGGAAAATGCTTAAAAATCTCAAGTACCTGTATTATTTACACAAAAACATCTCTGCACAGTTTTCTCCAGCAATCACATTGATCCACTTGCCTGCAGCATGGAAGCTATTTGAAGTCTTTTTTTTTATATCCTTTTTCATCTTGTAATTTTTTTAAAGAGTTTCACTGACTTTTTTAAAGGGTACCCAGATGTTCTTTAGACTATCTATCAACTCATATTATTTTATTAATTTAAAAAAATTTTTTTATTAAGGTATTATTATAGACTCTTATGAAGGTTTGACATGAAAAAACAATGTGGTTACAAGTTTTACCCATATTATCAAGTCCCCCCCATACCTCAGTGCAGTCACTGTCCATCAGTGTAGTAAGATGCCACAGATTCACTATTTGCCTTCTCTGTGCTACACTGTTTTCCCCGTGACCTGCCACACCATGTGTACTAAACATAATACCCCTCAATCCGTTTCTCCCTCCCTCCCTACCCACCCTCCCACACACCTCCCCTTTGGTAACCACTAGTCCCTTCTTGGAGTCTGCAAGTCTGATGTTATTTTGTTCCTTCAATTTTGCTGTGTTGTTATACTCCAAAATGAGGGAAATCATTTGGCACTTGTCTTTCTCCGCCTGGCTTCTTTCATTGAGCATAATATCTTCCAGCTTCATACATGTTGTTGCAAATGGTAGGATTTGTTTCTTTCTTATGGCTGAATAGTATTCCATTGTGTATATGTACCACCTCTTCTTTATCCATTCATCTACTGATGGACTCTTAGGTTTCTTCCATATATTGGCTATTGTAAATAGTGCTGCGATAAACATAGGGGTGCATATGTCTTTTTGAGTCTGAGAAGTTGTAGTCTTTGGGTGAATTCCAAGGAGTGGAATTCCTGGGTCAAACAGTATTTCTATTTTGAGTTTTTTGAGAAACCTCCATACTGCTTTCCACAATGGTTGAACTAATTTGCATTCCCACCAGCAGTGTAGGAGGGTTCCCATTTCTCTGCATCCTCGCCAGCATTTGTTGTTCTTAGTCTTTTAGATGCTGGCCATCCTTACTGGTGTGAGGTGATATCTCATTGTGGTTTTAATTTGCATTTCCCTGATGATTAGTGATGTGGAGCATCTTTTCATGTGTCTGTTGGCCATCTGAATTTCTTCTTTGGAGAATTGTCTCTTTATATCTTCTGCCCATTTTTTAATCATGTTATTTGCTTTTTGGGTGTTGAGGCATGTAAGTTCTGTATATATTTTGGATGTTAACCCCTTGTCGGATATGTCATTTACAAATATATTCTCCCATACTGTAGGATACCTTTTTGTTCTGTTGATGGTGACCTTTGCTGTACAGAAGCTTTTTAGTTTGATGTAGTCCCATGAGTTCATTTTTGCTTTTGTTTCCCTGGCTCGAGGACATGTGTTCAGGAAGAAGTTGCTCGTGCTTATATTCAGGAGATTTTTGCCTTGTTGTCTTCTAAGAGTTTTATGGTTTCATGACTTACATTCAGGTCCTTGATCCATTTTGAGTTTACTTTTGTGTGCGGGGTTAAACAATAATCCAGTTTCATTCTCTTACATGTAGCTGTCCAGTTTTGCCAACACTAGTTGTTGAAGAGGCTGTCATTTCCCTGTTGTATGTCCATGGCTTCTTTATCATATATTAATTGACCATATATGGTTGGGTTTATATTAGGGTTCTCTAGTCTGTTCCATTGGTCTATGGGTCTGTTCTTGTGCCAGTACCAAATTGTCTCGATTACCGTGGCTTTGTAGTAGAGCTTGAAGTTGGGGAGCATAACCTACATAGCTTTATTCTTCCTTCTCAGGATTGCTTTGGCTATTCCGGGTCTTCTGTGGTTCCATATGAATTTTAGAATGATTAGCTCTAGTTCATTGAAGAATGCTGTTGGTATCTTGATAGGAATTGCATTGAATCTTTAGATTGCATTAGGCAGGATGACCATTTTGACAATATTACTTCTTCCTATCCATGAGCACAGGATGTGTTTCCATTTATTGGTATCTTCTTTAATTTCTCTCATGAATGTCTTGTAGTTTTCAGAGTATAGGTCTTTCACTTCCTTGATTAGGTTTATTCCTAGGTATTTTATTCTTTTTGATGCAACCATGAATGTAATTGTTTTCCTGATTTCACTTTCTGCTAGTTCATTGTTAGTATATAGTAATGCCACAGATTTCTGCATATTAATTTTGTATCCTGCAACTTTCTGTTTCTTTCTGGGTCAGCCTTGGAAGGTTGTATTTTTCTAGAAAGTTGTCCATTTCTTCTAGGTTATCCAGTTTGTTAGCATATAATTTTTCATAGTATTCTCTAATAATTCTTTGTATTTCTGTGGTGTCCATAGTGATTTTTCCTTTCTCATTTCTGATTCTGTTTATCTGTGTAGACTCTCTTTTTTTCATGACAAATCTGGCTAATGGTTTATCTTTTTGTTTATTTTCTCAAAGAACCAGCTCCTGCTTTCATTGATTCTTTCTATTGTTTTATTCTTCTCAATTTTATTTATTTCTGCTTTAATCTTTATTATGTCCCTCCTACAGACTTTGGGCCTAATTTGTTCTTCCTTTCCTAGTTTCATTAATTGTGAGTTTTTGACTGTTCATTTGGGATTGTTCTTCTTTCCTGAGGTAGGCCTGTATTGTAATATATTTCCGTCTTAGCACAGCCTTCGCTGCATCCCACAGATATTACCGTGTTGAATTATTGTTGTCATTTGTTTCCACATATTGCTTGATCTCTGCTTTTATTTGGTCATTGATCCATTGGTTATTTAGGAGCATGTTGTGAAGCCTCCATGTGTTTGTGGGATTTTTCATTTTCTTTGCATAATTTATTTCTAGTTTCATACCTTTGTGGTCTGAGAAGCTGGTTGGTACAATTCCAATCTTTTTGAATTTACCAAGGCTCTTTTTGTGGTGTAGGATATGATCTATTCTTGAAAATGTTCCGTGTGCACTTGAGAAGAATGTGTATTCTGCTGTTCTGGGTGTAGAGTTCTGTAGATGTCTGTTAGGTCCATCTGTTCTAATGTGTTATTCAGTGCTTCTGTCTCCTTACTTATTTTCTGTCTGGTTGATCTGTCCTTTGCAGTGAGTAGAGTGTTGAAGTTTCCTAGAATGAATGCATTGCATTCTATTTCCCCTTTTAATTCTGTTAGTATTTGTTTCACATATGTAGGTGATCCTGTGTTGGATGCATAGATATTTATAATGGTTATATCTTCTTGTTGGATTGACCCCTTTATCATAATGTAATGTTCTTCTTTGTCTCTTGTGAGTTTCTTTGTTTTGAAGTCTACTTTGTCTGATACAAGTACTGCAACTCCTGCTTTTTTCTCCCTGTTAGTGGCATGAAATATCTTTTTCCATCTCTTCACTCTTTGGTTTTAAAGTGAGTCTCTTGTAGGCAGCATATAGATGGGTCTTATGTTTTTATCCATTCAGTGTCTCTATGTCTTTTGATTGGTGCATTCAGTCCATTAACATTTAGGGTGATTATTGATAGGTATGTACTTATTGCCATTGCAGGATTTAGATTCGTGGTTACCAAAGGTTCAAGGTTAACTTCCTTAATATCTAAGAGTCTAACTTAACTCACTTAATATGCTATTACAAACACAATCTAAAGATTCTTTTTTTCTCCTTCTTTTTCTTCGTCCTCCATTCTTTATATATTAGGTATCATATTCTGTAATCTGTCTATTTATCCCTTGACTGACTTTGAGGATAGTTGATTTAATTTCGCATTTGCTTAGTAATTAACTGTTCTACTTTCTTTACTGTGGTTTCATTACCTCTAGTGACAGCTATTAAGCCTTAGGAACACTTCCATCTATAGCAGTCCCTTCAAAATACACTGTAGAGTTGGTTTGTGGGAGGTAAATTCTCTCAGCTTTTGCTTATCTGGAAATTATTTAATCCATCCTTAAAATTTAAATGATAACCTTACCAGATAAAGTGTTCTTGGTTTGAGACCCTTCTGCTTCATTGCATTAAATACATCATGCCACTCCCTCTGGCCTGTAAGGTTTCTGTTGAGAAGTCTGATGATAGCCTGATGTCCTTTCCTTTGTATGTGATCTTATTTCTCTCTCTGACTGCTTTTAATAATCTGTCCTTATCCTTGATCTTTGCCATTTTAATTACTATATGCCTTGGTGTTGTCTTCCTTGGGTCCCTTGTGTTGGGAGATCTGTGCACCTCCTTGGCCTGAGAGACTATCTCCTCCCCCAGATTGGGAAGTTTTCAGCAATTACCTCCTCAAAGACACTTTCTATCCCCTTTTCTCTCTTCTTCTTCTTCTGGTACCCCTATAATATGGATATTGTTCCATTTGGATTGGTCACACACTTCTCTCAATATTCTTTCATTCTTGGAGTTCCTTTTTTCTCTGTGTGGCTTAGCTTCTTTGTATTCCTCTTCTCTAATTTCTATTTCATTTATTGTCTCCTCCACCATATCTCATCTAATTTTAAAACTTTTCATTGTATGTTATATTTCTGGTACTGTGTTCCGTAATGATTGGATCTCCGACTGGAATTCATTCCTGAGTTCTTGAATATTTTTCTGTACCTCCATGAGCATGTTAATGATTTTTATTTTGAAATCCCTTTCAAGCAGATTCATGAGGTCGATTTCATTTGAACCTTTCTCAGGGGTTGTATTCATAATTTTACTTTGAACCAGGTTCCTTTGGCATTTCATATTTGTATATGGCGCCGTCTAGTGTCCAGAAGCTCTACTCTCTGGAGCTTCTAAGCCCGTGAAGCTATGTCAGGGGTTGCAGGGGAGTGGATTGGTGCCTTGGGGGGAGGAAAGCTGTTTCCTGCTTCCTGGCTGCTATGCCTGTCTCCACTGGCAGAACCAGTGGGCTGAGCACACAGGTATAAGCCTCTATGCTTTTCATTTGTAGTTGCTGTAGGCGGGGCTTCCCCTACACCAGGGTAGGGTTTGCTGGTTTGGGAGCCAGGTGGGGCTGGCTGGGAGAAAGGCTCAGTAGGCTGTGTATCATGGAGGGGGTCCTCGGAGCTCTGTAACCAGCCAGGGAGCTGGAGCTCCTGAAGATGGTGAAAGTTCCCAACCTCCTGGGCAGAGTGCACCCAGAGAATTTTGTCTACCTGTCCTTTTTCCTGAGTAGTAAGTTCTGTGCAATCCTTGCCCCTTTAGCAGCCCTCTTGCTGTTAAGAAGAATTTTAAACTGTCTGCCTTTCTTTTGTCTCAGAGCAGCCAGATATGGTTCCTTGCTTTCCACAAGCAGCTGTATTCTCAGTCTCTCCATGTATTCTGTCTGTCTTAGCTTTCCAAACCCCTAATCATAAGAGTACCATGAAAACACCATGAAATGTAGGTTTGTGTTCCCAGATCAGATCTCCAGAGCTAGGTATTCAGCAGTCCCAGGCTTCCACTCCCTCCCTGCTCTGTTTCTCTTCCTCTTCAGGTGAACTGGGGTGGGGGAAGGGCTTGGGTCCTGCTAGGCCATGACTTTGGTATGTTACCCTGTTCCGTGAGGTTTATTCTTTTCTCCAGATGTATGCAGTTTGGCACAGTCCTTTTTCCTGTTTCTCTTTCAATATTAGTTGTATTAATTATATTTTCATATTATATGTGGTTTTAGGAGGAAGCCTCTGTATCACCTCTTACACCCCCATCTTTAATCGTCCTCTGTCAACTCATTTTAGAATGTCTTCTTTTTCTTCGTGCTTTAATTTCTTTCTGGAACTAAACAACCTTCTCTTTTCTCTGTTAGTTTTTGTTTTGAAGAATATGTTGGTTATAAGCTCATTCTTAGTTTCATGAGCAGCAGAATTTATTAAATAATTCTTTGAAGATCTTCCAGTGGTTTCCCACAGCCTTAGAAGTAGTATTCTCCCTGACACATCTACTACAATGTGATTTAATCATTTTTTTATACCATGAATGCAATGCAATGTATCTCACTAAGTCAGAGGGTGGTAAGAACTAGAGTTATGATGACCTAATTGAGCAGGATGAAGAGAACTGGGGAGAAAGGAGTGAACGATAGAAAGGGTAAGCTGTGTGTATGTCAAATATCCAAATGAAGATTAATTCACTCCCTATTTTTTAGGAAGAAGCCCCTTGCAGATTATTCAAGAACTAGAATTTAAAAAAGCCAGAAGAAACATTCAGGCCTCAATGAAAAAACATAGAAGTTCTAAAATAAACCCTTCTCTTGTTTAATGGGGTGGCTACTGACTTCACTCCCTTTTCCCAGAAGCCCTTTAAGGAGTAACAACAGAGTAACCATAATAGAGAGACCAGAAATGCCCATCCAATGGAGTTGTCTCCCTCAGTAGGTCAGGGGTTAAACAAGGTGATTGCTATGGGCCTTTTCTGATTTTGGTCCTCCCCGAAGATTCATTACTTTCAAGGATTATAGTTATTTAATCTCTAGGGCATATATTGCACAGCCCAAGAAATTATAACAAAGAAAGTGAGTCTGACTTTGTCAATAAATGTTCTCTTTATCATCCACTTTCAGTAAGAATTTATGAAGAGAATTTGAAGTGAGAACCACAACAGTTAGATTATTAACCTTCTAAAAGGTGGGGGGAGTATGGAACTAAAATCACACTAAAATAACAAAACTATTCAACAATATTACCCTTGTGTAGCCTAAGTTTCAGGAAGGGTTACCAGCTTATGTATTTAATGAGCCATGGTAACAGTAATAAGTCAGATTTCACTGGTCTCTGTCACTAAGTATTCTTATAGGAACTTTGGTTTTAAGGGGCATTCCCACCATGCCAATAATAGTCCCCAGAGTATCATATATGCTTTTTCATCAAGAAGTGTTTCTTTCCAGGTGTTACTTCTGTTTCAACAGGCATTCTGGCAGTTGTCTCTAGGTTGACTGTCTTTGGAGTTATTGTCCCATTGGAGGCATTTAGAGGCTGGATAATAAAGTTCTCTGAGGAGGAACACAGCACCATTGTCTCCCATCAGGTGCCATATGCTCTCAGTCCCTCACAGGGTATTCTGTCTGTTCCTCTCAGGTAGAGTACCTGATTTTTATTTTCTAAAACAACATTCTCCAGAGGATAACACGTCCTAGAGTCTATACAATATAAGAGTCACAATGTTATATGCTACTATTGACATACCAAAAATTTTTTTAAATGTGACAGATTCTCAAGAGAAAAGACAACCAAGAGATACCAGCCTTGAGGTGATCCAAATGCTGGAACTATAAAACAAAAATTTTAAAGCAGCAATTATAACTATGCTCAATAAGGTGATAGAAAACACACTTGAAATTAATGAAAAGATAGGAACTCAGCTGAGAAGTGGAGACTATAAAAAAGAGATAAGTGGAAATTTTAGAACTGAAAAGATATATCTGATATTTTTTTAAAAACTCACTGTATGGGCTCAGTAACAGAAAATGAAACATCAGAAGGAGGAGTGAGTGAAATTGAAGATAGACGAATAGAAATTATTGAATCTGAAAAGCAGATGAAAAAAGATTGAAAAAGTAGACAGAGCCTAATAATCTGTGGGACAATATTCAAAATTCTAATATGAATGTAACTGGAGTTTGTGTGAAAAAAAGAAAGAGCTAGTCAGGAAAAATATGTTGACATTCTACAAACCCCATAAAGATTGAGCTCAAAGAAAATTGCACCTCAGCATATCACAGACAAACTGCTAGAAAACAAAGATAAAGAAAAATATCTTAAAAGTAGCTAGAGAAAAATTTCAAGGTACTTACAGGGGATGACAATTCAAGTGACCCCTGGATTTCTCACTAAAGAACCATGGAATCCATAAGATAGAACATCTTTAAAGTAAAGAAATAAAGGAACTGTCAACCCATATTTCTATATCAGTGAAATTATCTTTCAAGAATGAAAGAAAAATGAAGACATTTTTAAGATAAAGTAAAATTAATAATAAGAAATAATAAATAGTGAGTGGTTGAATTATGCCCTCCCCACCCCTGAGATATGGCGATCCTAACCCCTGGTACCTGTGAATGTTAGAAATTAGGTCTTTGATAAAGATGTAAATTAAGATAAGGTTATACTGGAGTTGAGGGAGCCCTTAATCTAATATTATTGGTGTCCTTACAAGAGTAGGAGAAGGGACACTAAGAAAGACACACACACCAAGGGCAGAATGGCCATGTGAAGACACAGACACAAAAAGAAGAGATGACCATGTGACAATGGAAGCATTAAATAGTCTAAAAGCCCAAATTAAAATGCCAAGATTGACAGAGCTGATTTTTAAAAAGCAAGATATTACTATAGGCTACCTATGGGAGAAACATATTAAATGTAAAAACAGATAGTTTAAAGGAAATGGACAAAATAACACATACCATGCAATCAGTAAGCATAAAAAATCTGGAGTGACTATTTTAATATTACTATAAAGGGACTTTGAGACAAACTATATTATCAAATATAAAGAAGAGTGACTTTTAATGTAAAAAGATCAATTTATCAGAAAAACTAGGTGTATGCAATTAAAAATAGTGCCTCAAAATACATAAAGTGTAAACTGACATAATGTGAGGGGACAATACACAATACCAAGATCACAGTAGAGAATTTTAACACACCTTTTTCAGACATTGAAACAACTAAACAAAAACTCAAAAAATACATTTAAAAACTTGAACATTATCAACCACTGATCTAATTGACACTTACTGAGAGATGAGTGTAATTATTATCAGCTCTCTTACAAAGTCATATGACTTGCACAAATTCACAAAGCTGTTAAGTAACAAAGCTGGGAATCAAATGCAGGGGGCCCAGCTTCAGCGTTTGCATCTTGACTAGTTGTTTTTGGTCCAGCTGTTAAGTAAGATGAATATCACGGGACCCTAGAAGTCCTCTGAAGAGAATCTAGGCTTAAAAAATGTCAAAGTTATTATACATATTTAACTCCATTAGTTGAATTCATTGAAGTGTAATATAAAGGGGATTGAAAAGACTATTCCTACCTTCAAAATATCAATAGGTCTTTTCCTTTGTTCTTAGTAAGCCATAATTAGAGGCTCATTACATTGCTACAAGTTTTGTTGTGCTTGATTATAAGGTTAAGCGTTCTTAGGAATAACAAAACATTGATCTTATACTTGGTATTTTGTTACAAATGATTCTGCAAAACCCTCTCCCAAGTTTTGGGTCTGACTGAGAATGTGAAGAGCAGTAGACTTTTTTTTTTAAGATCCTTTTATTATTCTTATTTGTTTTTTATTGAAGTATAATTGATATACAATATTATATTGGTTTCAAGTATCCAATATAGTGATTTGACAGTTATCTACATTATGTAGACAATTTTGATAGAGTGGGCAGGTAAAGTGAGTTAGAAAATGGTAAGAACACCACTGAGGAGAAAGGAAGAAAAAATAAGTTGGGGATTTGCAGAGGCCTTTTGTTACTCATTAATTTATACTAGGACCAACGTTGAAGATGATAATATGGCAAATGAAAATATAAACATTTTCTGTGTCATATACATTGCAACTCCATTTCTTGATGAAACCACTGGAAACTAGACCCCAGCTAAGATTTGCAGCAGTTGCTAAGGGTGCTTGGAATCATGATGAGAGCAAGTAGGCAATTTGTTTCTGGACGCTACTTGCTCCCCACCTCCTATCTTCAACTTATGAACAGTCTTTTGTAAACCTTAGAAAAGTGTAAAGAGGCATGCAGCATTCATACAGCATTCACACTTGAGCCCCCCCAGTTTTGCCAAGCTCATCTTTACTTGAATATTCACGATCCTCTCAGACATTAACTCACCATTCTACACAGTAAAAAACAGTGCCAACCTTCCCACTATACAGATGGAAAGATGGAGTCTCCAACAGGCTCTGCCTCAGTGCTCCTGGCCAGAAACACAATAGGGAAATCTTCCTGAAAATAAATGCAACTTTAAAAATCGAGTGGAAAAGTTTTTTAAGCCATTTGAAAAGAGTTTAGGGTATACCCTATAGCTCAGGTCTTCATCTTAACATTTCTTACTTATTAAAATTTTAAGAAGAGATTAAACAAAAGGAAATGGTACATGTGACCTCAACCTCCCTCCCTACTGAATTTACCTTCTTACATAATAGTAGCAGATGGATAGACCAGAAAGCCTCCTTTGATTTAAGCACTAATAACTTTACCATTCCAATCATTTTTATTAAAATAAGTATTCTAGTGCTACAAACAACAGCAATGTTTTCTGATTGCTAATAAAGTAATCAAATTTACCACTCATTTGATTGATATTCAAAACTACCTTTTAACAAACCACAATTTTACAGCCATCTGTCTTATAATGTGGCATTCTAAGAAGGAGAAATGTGGTGAGAGGACTTTTTATTTCCAACTGCAAGGTGATATTTAAGGCTGGTCACACTCTCCCATGGTCTCCACCCATATGCCATAAAGTAACAGCTTTATTCACACACTTATCAAATACTTACTGAATATGCAGAATGTGTCCAGCTCCATATTAGATACAAAGGATGAAACAGTGAATAAGAAACTACCCCTACCTTTGAGGAGTTTACAGTCTAGTTTCTACTAGACCTCTGAGCACACAGTCTTAGTTCCATGTAACTGGTGCAATGAAGAGAGCTTAAAGGGCGCTCTAGGCTTGCAGGAGAGGCTCATAGAAGTGACATCTAAGCAGAGACTTTATAGATGAAAAGATGTCATCCAGGCAAATTAGGAGGAAGACTGTTCTGGGCATAATGAATGACTGGTGCAAATCTGAGGAAAAACTGGAGTGTCAAATTTTCTTTAAATAGCCAGTTTGTTGAAAACTTGAGTAAAGCAAGACCTTCAAAGCTACTCCCAAAATACATAGGAAAATAAGAAAGACATAGTTTTCTCCCAAATAATTTAGAGCTTGAAGGAAGAGTACTTAAATTTAAAAGAGTTCCATTCAAAATGCATTTGAGCAACCCCATAAACCTAGTAGCATAGTGTTAGGCAACTTGGAAATGCCTTGTGATTGGTGCTTTCCCCTGGAAAACACTTATGTACGTGAAACAACCCAAGAGCAGTACATAAAACGTGGAGAAATAACAGGCTGCAATGAAGTGCCACAGTAGAGGTTCAGAAAATGACATCTGACAAGGAAGGGGTCGTTTTGGACTGGTACCCTCAGGGCTGGCTATGCAGAGGGCGAAGGAGTCTTCCAGTTTCTGGAGGGTGTAGGCATCAGGCTTGGCCCAAGCCCCAAAGGAGGGTCCACCAGTATGTCAGATGAAGAACACAAGCCTAAAAACCCATGTTTAACTTTTCTTGGAGAAGCAGAGGTTTGTACAGGTTTTGAAACAAATCATTATGATGGAAGAACA
The DNA here is from genome assembly GCA_032199065.1 of Smutsia gigantea. Classification (NCBI taxonomy): domain Eukaryota; kingdom Metazoa; phylum Chordata; class Mammalia; order Pholidota; family Manidae; genus Smutsia; species Smutsia gigantea. Next base: position 118,592 of record JAVSCE010015234.1, read on the forward strand.
AAACCAAGGGATGTCAGTGTGGTTATGGAATAGATGCTGAACTGAGATCGGGAAAATGTGTGTCCTACCCTCACGCAGTCACTAATGCATATGGGGGTGGGGGGCCGTAGAGCTAAGTGGGTCTGAGTGGTTCCTTCTCACTTCTAAGAGTGCCTGTTCTCAGCTAAATTTAATGCTCAGCTGCAATAATCATTTTATACAAGGTTCCTCTGATTTATGTTGACACCTGAATGCCAAATTTATGCAGACTGGGTGAAAAATAGCTGGTAGTCCTCTGAGTAGATTTCAAATAGATAAAAATATCCATCTCAATGGTTCTACAAGATGTAGGATACTGCTGCTTTCTCAGAAAGTCTAGCATCACTTCACACATATCATAGAAAAATCCACACTCTTTTATTACTGTCTGCTATGGGTTTATTACTATTACTATGTGTCTGCTTCCCAGCAGATTATAAAATCCTTTTGGCAGGAGCAGCATTTTATGCATCTTTGTGTCTTTACTATCTAAGCTTAGAACTTGACTCTTAGGATGAGTGAATCATTACGATGGTGTTGATAATGATTAAAATATGGTTAATAATTTGAGTTATTCATATATTACAGGTGATTTTTAAAATATCATTTCATTTAATCTGCCCCCACACCCAATAAGATAGGTATGATGATTGTCCTCAATTCACAGACGAGGAAATTGGAGCATACAGAGAAGTTAAGCAAATGGGCCAAGTTCATACGACCAGGAGATCAGGCAGAGAGTACTCAAACCCAAGGCATTTGGCCCAGAATTCATGCCTTGAAGTACTTGGAGACGCTCGATAAATGCTCTCTAAATAAATGAATGCATTGTATTTAGGGGAAGGGCACCTGACCCAGGTGTGGAATCAGATGGACCTGGGGTGGCAACTGGGAGAAAGAGTATACCAGTTAGGGGCAAGTGCCACAAGTGAAGGCATGGAAGGAAGAAGCTGTGCTGTGGCGGGAAGAAGCAGCAAGCAGTTTGGTGGTGCAGGAGGAGACAGAAGGTTGTTGCTCAAGAAATAGACAAGGACCGTATCACTGAGGGCCTTACATAGCTTGTGAGTGATCTGGGAAACTAGGACCATAGATGGATCTCACAAGCACAAGTATTCTAATGGGGACAATGAGAATAAAATATTTGTGAACAGGGCTGTTTTGAAAAATCCTAGCTATGCCCAAGTAGTTGCCCATGAAACTCTTTAAAATCTTTCCTTTGACTTTGTGTCTTTGCTATTTCTTCAACTTGTAACAACCTTCTCTTCCTATTTTTCCTTATTCATTACTCCTGGGTCTTTAAAATGCAACTCAAATGTCATCTCCCCTATGAAATTTCCTTTCTCTCCTTTTCCCTAGTATCTGCCCCACATAGCTCCCTGTCATAACACTTACGACATTTCATTGTAATCATCTGTTCACTTGCTTTCTCAGTCTTTTCTCCCATACTTTGCCAGCCAGCATCATCTTTCATTCTCTTGTGCACCAGTAATTGGAACAAGATAAAGACTAAGTAAATGTTATTCCATTAAAAAAATTATTCTTCTGATTTTTAATTGATTGTTAATAAATTGTCGATCTACAGTTGTAATTTGTATGTAGTCTTGGTATAAGACATTGAAAATAACTTTCTTACATTATGTCCACCTAAGACTACCACTTAGGATATCAAAATGTCTACATACTACAAAAAAAAAAAAGACGTGCAAAGGTAAGCAACTAGAAGGCAAATGCATGGAACATCCAAATTCAGTTTGAACGATTTGGCACAAAAGAAAAGAGTAGGCCCAGCCATCTAAGCTGTACTGCCCAATCTCTTCTTTTCCAGTAAAGACTCATTTCCTGTTAACACCCTGTAGTTCAAAAAACCACCTGGCTCTTCCTTCTTTATTCTGCCCAGCTGAGTCTGCCAAACCATCGTCCCTGCTTCAGTCGGTGAGAAATGTCGCCAAGGGTCAGAATGGTCTCAGTGTGCCCCCTGAAGCCCTAATATCTTCCTGTGACCAGTCCCAGCATTTCTCCAGGTCATTATTTGTTTACTGTCCCATTCATTTATTCAACTTTCAACAAATATTTACTGCTCAGTATGCCAGGCATTGTACTGAGAACTGAAGATACAAAGTGGAAGAGAGAGCCACAGAGCCACTCTACCCTCACAGAATGCATGCTGCCCAGGGGAGTTACCAGTATAAGACAGGAGACATGCAGGGTGCTACAGGGCAGAGACAAGAGTACCCACATTTGGTTTACAGGGAAAGTTCTGGCATCTGAATGATAATTCAATTTATCTAGGGAAAGGGAAGGGATGAGATGATGGGTGTGGAAGAAAATGTGAACACAGGCAGCCAATACTTGAAGGCTCAGAGGTGAGAAGGGGTTGGCAAACTAAGACACTGAGGATAGTTTCAGTAACTAGAGCCCAGATGCCGGGAATGTGGTCCGGGTGACCAGCATAGAGACTCACGAGGTAGCAGAGCCAAGGCACACCAAGCTGTGCACACCAGACCGAGGGGTTTGGTTTTTGCCTTAGGGCAACCATACCAGAGGATTTAAACTGGAGGTGACAGTTCAGTTTCTGTTTTTGAAAGATCACCCTGGCCTCCTGCTAGAAAAGGGGTTGGAGCTGGACAGAGCTGAGGCAGAGGTGGTAGTGAAGGGACTGTGGTAGCCACAAGCCAAAGAGCTTGGTTCTCTACAGTTGAGTTCATAAAGTTCGATTGAAGTTCAAGTGACAGACGTTTAATATACAGAATACAGTGGAACTAACGAATAACTTGCAGTGACAGAAGAGAGAGGAAGACTGGGGACAATGACCTGGGCGCCAGTAAAATCTCTCCTGCCTGGTTACCCCAGTTCAACCTGAAGCTTCTCACTTCTGGGCTTCTCGAAACACCTCACATGCTCTCCTCATTTGGTATGTGCCCTGAGTTCTGTGCTTTAACTATAGCTATCTGCCAGTGTGCATACTGCTAATTCTGCCCTTGAAATCATATGAAATATGATGAGGACTTGGTTGAGTTTATCAGTTATGCTTATGTCCTCTGCACTAGGATATTTAAAAGTTTCTCTTTGTGCTGGTCACTTCCTCTATGAAGCCAGCCTTGATCCCCTGGCAGACAGAGCTCTCCTTCCTCCAGGCCCTTGGTGCCTTATACACACCTCCATCATTACATTTCATTGCAATTATCTGAGTCCCCATTAGATTGCAAGGTTTTAAAGAGGGATACCTTTTATCTTTACATTTCCAGTGCCTAGCAGCGTGCTGGAGAGCAGGTGCAAACTCAAAATGTTAATTTAATATATTATTTCCTCTTACTTCATCTCACCATGGTATTGCCATTACAGTTTAGAAAATCTTTTTTTTTCCTGATACAATGAGGAAACCTGCTAGAGCAAATAGATGCTCTGGGTGTCTTAAGTCTATTAAGCATTTGTATTAATTTAAAAAGAGAAAAAACATCATGGGAAGGAATCCTACATTGTTTCCCTAGCTATTTATTCATGTTGATGGAACCAGTAATATGAAGGGCAATGAGTATGCAGAGGTTATATGGGTTCCTAAAGTACCACACACCAATCAGATGACTCTCAATGCAAGCCATTTATAATGTCCTTCGCCTCATATTCAGACATTGACAATCAGAAACTGAAGCTGAAATGCAATGATTCATTCAAAGTAGGCCTGACATCCAAACCTTTCTGAGGTGCTCATCTGCATAATTGTATGTGTTATTCATTTTCTCTCCCGCTCAGTCACTCTTCGCTGCCTACCATGAAAATGCCACGATAGTGCATTTGCCACCATGGCCCCAAAAGTCTGAGAATTCAGAGCCGGTGGGGAGAGACAACAACACAAATTAAAACACCCTGGTGGCAGCACTCACATCTTCATGTCGTTTCCTGCCAGTCTGGCCTTCCATTTACGTCTGGGTGCTGGTTCTATCAAACTTCTGGCTTGTATCAATTTTTAGCAGCATGGATAATTTATTGCATCTAGGATGATAGAAAACCAGCTTTATACATCATTCAGCTTGCAAAAGATGTGTAGCTTCAGTTCCTTAATGGTGTCATTTTGGCTGAATGCTATTAACAGATTACCCCTGCCTAGGGCAGTGGAGCATGTGCGGCAGAAAGATAACCTTGTGTTCGTAATTTAATATTAACTGTTTTCTCCATAGTACCTCTTTCCAGTACATTAACAACAAACCAATATGGCCTTGTCCCCTGCGGTCGTATTCTTCAGCAAAAAAATGGATTACATGATAGCAAGTTTCTGAAGATTTCCAATGAAGTATTACAAATCACTCAACACCCGCTCTGCAGAAATGAAAAATAAACAGGCTTAGATTCAATCAAATTTAATTCCTCCAATTTAGCTTTTCCGCACTTCAAAGGGTGCTTTTATTAATGTCTTGGCGAACAAATTTAGCAGTCATTTTTTCTCCTTCTTATACGAAAGCCTCCAGTTGTGTTCAACGTATAGTGCGATCAAGAAACTGTTTTATTTTTTTTTTTTTAGTGACTACTCGGTCACAGTTTGATATAAAAGTGTAAGCCATTTACAGAAAACTCTTTATGGAATTTTTATCCTATTCCATTCCCAGGAGCTAAATTTATATCCCGCATTAGCTATCATAGCACCAGGGTATTAGTCTTTTTCCTTTGCAAGCAGTTCAGGGCAGTGGGAGGCTCTATCACTCTCCACCACTCACATACACAGGCATTATGAGTTTATCTCGTCTTCTGCAGCAAGTACCAGGCCCAATTCATTCCTTTAGGCTACTTTACTAATAACCTCTTCCTTATCAGGGCCTCTCCACCTCAGCTTGTGATCAAAGACCCAATTAATGGAATGGAGAAAGGTGAAGCATTCAAATAATGGAGACAGCTGTTTTTCTCTGTTAGAGAAAATCCATTTGTATTGTTATCGCTCTCTCAAGTTCTGCAGCTCCCGTTTAATTCAGTCTCCTCTATTTCTGCTGATGATAAAAAAAAGTCACAATGAACTCCGAAGAGAATGGCAGAAACATCACCGTGTTTCAACTGAGTCTGGGAGTTATCAACTCGAAAGTGAAAATACAAGCAGATAAGGGGAGGAAATGTCCGACAAAGACCATTATCAAAAAAAATTTAAGTTTTTTCAAGCAGCATTCTCTATTCATCATTTTGATTTTTTTGTTCCTTTTCTGCCTTCTACTCTGTTGCTCAACTGTCTGCCTCAGCGAAGCAGAAGCTAATAATATCTGGAGTTCCACATCAGTTGAAAAGTAATTAAAGGCAGAGAGTACTCATAATTGGTTGGTAGGGACATTTTTATGAACTTCATGCACTTATGGGCCCAGGGAACCTTGTTAGAGCTCCAACTTCAAGCTGGATATTTCTCCACAAGTCACACTGTTTTCCCCTAAACTGGTTTTTAAATTGTTTATTTTTTTTCCCTTTAAACATTTCAAGCATTTCCTGCCCTCAATGACATGCATGCTTTTCTTAACTGAGCTCCAACATGAGAAGATTATGTTAGTGATTCTCAGATACCAAGATATGACCATGGCCTCATCATTCCTCTGTTAAGAAATTTTACTTGTTTGGAAAAGCTCTGTCCCTTCTGCCTGGTAAAGGGGCAGGAAAGACTTCTTGGTTGTAGAGTTAACACTGTGCTACCTTTATTTTCTCTTAATATATGTGGGTCAGATTCAAAAGCTGGAAGAGAAACAAAGATAGTCCTTTGCTCTTACTTTGTGTGGAACATATTTCCTTGTAAGGGTCTAAATCCAGGATTGTTTTTGGTTTTGTCAAATAAGAAGAGAAACATGTACATTGTTTTTCTCCCCTCAGGAGAATTCTCTTGGAAAGCCAGAATGAGGATCACATATTTGAATTCCTGCCTGAACACATATAACTAGCAAAATAAACACGTACAGAGCTACAGTATATGCAATGAATAGCGACAGCAAAATCTTAAAGGCCTGTTCTCCCAGGCTGATAGCTCACAGGGGATGTATGTGAGACAGAGCAGAAAAAAAGCTTTATGCATTTGTGTGTAAAATGAACATTTAAAGAAGATTTTATGGAAATAAAGAGTAGTATGGACTGGTAAACAGATCGGGTCTTCCTGTCATTTTTCCTTGACTTCAGACTTTAGAAACAAAAATTTTAAATTGGCCTTTTACTTCTGTATTGGAATAAAGTAAATCTTCTTTTATTTGCATGTTGTAGATCTTTACATCTTTTTCTTAATGTTGAACCTAAAGCAAATACATATGAAATAAAAACAAATCACCTTTCTCAAAAAGACATGAAATGGGAAAAGCAGAATTTCCCTTAGGCATACTAAAAATATCAGGACATCATTGGTGTCAATGGAGTAGAAAAACAAAACAAATTATGAAATGCAGCTTTAATCCTTCAGCCATGAGAAGGAGGATGTATAAACCCTTTCGTTTTCAGTGTATTTTAACTTTATCCATATACACGCAATAACATAGTCATATAATAATAACTTTTCTCTAACAATCTCAGATGGTGAGAAAAAAATACCTCTTTTTTTTTAAGATACAGGGACTTTGTCAGGATATGCTAGATTATACTGTGATAACAACCACCCACAAAATCTCAGGGGTTTAAAATATGTATTTCTCATTCACACTACGTCCAGTAGGGGTCAACAGGGTGTGTTGTCTCCCTAGGTGTTCAGAGACACAGATTGACAAAGGCTCCATCAGCTTGGGGTGCCACCTTCAACATGATGCTTCAGAATCTACCAAGGCAGGTCTGAGGGCATGAAGAGCATGTCCACCAACCATTGTATACTCAGGCCCAGAAATGCTCTTTGTCACTTCCACTCAGTTTCATTAACGAAAGCAAGTCACATGACCACACCTAATTTCAAGGGCACATGTTCCGAGAAGGAGATCCAGGATTCGTGGTGAGCACTAATGTCTACCTCAGGAACTGTTTGTATTTGTTCCAGTGTTTAAGAAGGGAGAGTGTACTTAAGGTAATGTTCCTTGGGCAGTTCCATGCTATATAAAACATTGTAGAATAACATGATAGCAGGGGAGATGCATTCCAAGTTTGCTTTTTAATTTTCTTAAGATTGTTTGAGTTGGTTGTTATAGAAATAGGGTCCATGCTTGTTCTAGTCTAAAAGTCATTGCTCTTGCTCTTTAATGAACCAAAAGACTGTACCTGGTCTAACATATAGCTCAAATTCTACTTCTTACAAGAAATTTTCTCTGTATTTTAATTCACATTTGTTTCCTCTGTAACCCTTGTCAACTATACCAGTCACTGTGGCCCAGGCAATACACCGGTGCTTTGTTGTTTAACTCCTCACTCTCCTGTTATTGCCAGGTAAGCATGCCTCATCTTTCTTATTGCACTGTAAGTTTCAAGTCAACTTTAGACCATACCTCCCACTTCTTTTCTACTTTTTACAATAGCTTGTGAAAAGGTGCTTAATAAATTCCTGTTGAAGGCATGAGTAAAGAGATCTAAGATCTTTTTCAGCACTTGACCCATATTATCTCAAGTCAAAATAACTTGTTATTTTCAGTTTTAGTTCAAGATTATAGCTTTAAATCATTTTACAATCCTCTTGCATATTTTCCTCATTATCACTTAAGAACACAATTATGTTTTATAATGTTAGATGAGAACATTAAAAGAGAATAACAAATAAAGAATACAACTACAACGTGGTTTTAAAAGGTTCTTGTAGACAATACAAGTATTTATAACATTTTTAGACTGACAAATGCATTCCAAACCACATGTTAATATGGGAACCAGCCCGTTGTGGAAATAAGCAAAGTTGAGGAAGTTTTTCCTATGGGATTGGCTTGAAGTATTTGGAGGTTCAGAGCTCCAAAAACACCACTGCTTTCCTATGGCGACAAGAAAAGCTTCCTCTCCTGGTGTAGTGCCAGACATTTGTTTGTACAGGAAGTTGACAAGCCAGGGCACTTGAGGATGGGAGCAAAAAAGCCCATTTTGATCCAAAAAACTGGAATTTGTGTGATCCAGTAGTAATGTTCATCTTCATTCCAATATGACTCAAATTTTTTTTCTCATTATTACATAGAATTACTTGGTTTCTTCTGTTTCTAAGCTAAGTAATTTTCTTTTGGAAAGTCTGAATCTATTTTAGAGAATTCTATACCTAGAGTACATTTCCACACACTTATCCAGAGTGACATGTACATAAAGATACCATCCATTTATAATTACTTGAATTTGTCAAGCAATATTGTGTCATGTGTATATACACATATGTCAATCCTATCTTGCTTGATAACAGGTGCTGGGAAGTGTCCTACACCACCATCTCTTTAGTGTCAAGGATCCCACCCTCTATTTTAAGAGGCTGTGTGTGCTCTGGGAAGGTAAAATAATAGATTTCAACAAATTTCAGAGCCTGGGCAGCCCTCACTTCTGCCAGATGCCTCATTTCAGACAGCTGTCAATAGATGGTCCTCACCAGACTGCAATAAGAAAACTGATCTGTGGCTCAGACCAAACCACAAGTGGATGTTCTGCTGCTGGCTTGGCTCCACTCAGTTTCTGACATCGTGGACAGGCAGAGCTAGGTCATCTTTTGATGTCATCTTTCAGAGCCACCACTAGCCCATGTTGTCCCTTTGAGCACATTAGAATAAGGCCCTCTTCCTCAAGACAGTTTCCTTTCATCTATCAGAAAATTGTTATAATATCCTAATTTTTTTGGAACAAGACAGTTTCCTGCTACTCCAGAAAACTGTCATATTAAATACACAAATCTGTGCTATCACATGAATGGCACTCTCTTACATGTGCCCCGTGTGCAGTGCACACCTGCACACCTGTACATGGAATGCACTGTCGACCCTGATCACCCAGCCCATCATCTCATGCTTATCAACCTTCACCAAAGTCCTGCTCCATTTAACTCTTTTGTCTTTGGTGAGCATCTCTGTCTTGCTCTTAATGAGCATGGAGATTCTTCTATTGTTTTTTATCAAGCCTAAGGACTGGCTTTTGGTTTGAACTACCAAATATATTTCTCATCATAATATCCACCTAGGTCTGTTGTTAACAAATTCCTTTTTTAATTAAAAAAAGGATTTTTTTCAAGATTTTTTTAATTCTTAAAAGAGTATAAGTCTATATAACTCCTTTTGGGAACAATTTCACCATATCTACCACAATTTCAAGTTTATATCCTTTAACCCAGCAATTCTAGTTCTAGATATTTTACCTGTAGACATGCAGGTATACAAAGACATACATGTAAGGACATTCAATATAAGAGGAAACACTCAAAAAGACCCAAGTATTCTTCAATAGGGGATTGCTTAAAAAAACTGTCATTCATACTTCTGACAGTATGTTAAGCAGGCCTTAAGAAAAATAAATTATGGAAATATGTGTAAATTTTTCTGATTCATTCACACCTTCATTTATTCATCCATTTATTATTTCAACACATATTTACTGAGTGCCTCCTGCATGATAAAGCATGGTTCCAGGTATGGCAATTCCACTATGAATGAGATAACATCCCTACCCCAGGGAGTTTCTACAGTAGGAAGAAACAGGAAATAAATAAATTAATAATGATGCAATATTATATAGTGACAAGTGCTAGAAGGAAAGATAATGCAGAGCAAGGGAGCAGACAGTGATAAATAGAGAGTTTTTTGGATATCGACACCTCGAAGTCCTCTCAGAAGAGTTTACTTTGGAGAAGGCACCTGACTTAAATGAGGAAATGGGCCATGCAAATGTTAGCAGGAAGAAAGTGCCAGAGACAAAGCAGTAAGTGCAAAGGCCCCAAGTAGGGGGATACTTGTCCCTGTTTGAGACATGACAGTAGGGGCACTGTGAGAGAAGCCTGTAAGAGAGAGAGGTAGAAGATGAAACTGAATATTTAAATTTATCTTAAAGAGTTTAACACCCTTTTTTAACCAAAAAAAAAAAATCACTTAGAGAAAGAATGACAAAAAATACCTTATAAAAGGACATGAAATTCATCAAGATCCTTGGTAAAAGCTATCATTATTTTCTTTGAAATGTATTCCAATCTGAAGGTCCACCTGCAGTGTGTATTATTCCCACAATGGTGTATCCTTGCTGAAGGATGTTAAGGCTTATAACTTTTGAAATAACTGCTACTTTTATATGTGTGCCTTTGGTTGATTTAATTAGCATTTTTAAATTTAAAGACTCAGTGCTCTCTTTTACATGCTTTTCAGATCCCAAACCATAATGCAACCATATTCACATCCATTCTTTCCATGGCACTGAGAGCTCCTCAGATCTTACAGGAAGCAAACCGGTGAACTGATTCAGTGGTGCCCTGAAGTCAATGCAACTGGCTCTCCAGATCCAATTGTGAAATTTTCAGGAGTTTTACAAGGCAGTTGTTAAACCATTGCTAGCCATGAAAGTGACCATGACAGAAGTATTCACACTAGGTAGATTGACGAATGTCACATATCAGGATTTTTTTTTTAATAAAGCCAGTTTTACCAGCATACAACTGGTTTAAGCAATCTCTTAAATTACAAAATAAAGCAAAATTATTGCTTCTGATAATTAGTTGAGTCATTCAAACCTCTGTAAAGAGCTCAATTCTTCCCTTTAATCCCATTGAAAGAGATCCAGCCCACAACTAGCCAGGGTAGAAATAGAATTCTCCACAAGGGAAGCAAAGAGTCTAAATGATTTTGGTTCAGTACGTAGTTCCCTCCTGAAGGAATTCTCTCTCTCTTTGCCATTGTCATATGGGAGATACACTGCCTTTTTTTATTTTGTTGCTCAGTCTCATTTAGAATCAGGTTGGGCAATGCAATTAATTAATTAATTAATTTTAAAAAATGGTTAAGATACTGAATCTGCCGCTCATCTCGGCCCAAGGATGTCTTGAGTGCCTCCAGCTCACCAGAGCTGGAGAGCAGAGATAAAGAACCACTGCCCAGATTAACCTTATTATGGATGGAATGTTTGAGTTCCGCAAAATTCATATGTTGAAATTGTAGCCCCCAAATGTGATGGTAGTATAAGGTTGGGCTTTGGGAGGTACTAGGTCGTGAGAGTGGAGTCCTCATGAATGGCACTTGTGCCCTCATGAGAGGGGCCCCACAGAACTCTTTTGCCCCTTCGACTATCTGAGGACACAGTGTGAGAATGGCTGTGAACCAAGCAGAGGGCTCTCACCAAACCCTGAGTCTTGCAGCACCTCCATCTCAGGCTTCCCAGCCTCCAGAACTATGAGAAATAAATGTTTAGGCCACAAAGTCTATGTGATTTTGTTCTGGCAGCCCAGATGGACTCAGATAATCCTCCTGGTGTATTTTCAGTCCAGTGTCTGGTCAAGCTTCAGAAGTTTGGGAACTTGGTTATAGTGAGTGGAATTGTGTCCTCCAAAAAGATATGCTTAAGTCCAGACCCTTGGTACCCATAAATGTGATTTTGTTTGGAAATAGAGTCTTTGCACATATAATCAAGTTTAAATGAGGTGATATTCAATTAGGGTGGGCTCTAAATCCAATGACTGATTTCTACATAACAGAAAGGAAAAGGATATTTGAATAGACAGGTACAAATGAGTCACAGGGAGGAAGGCTACGTTGCAGTAAAGGCAGAGAGTGGAGTGAGATGGATACAAGCCAAGGATTGGCAGCAATCACCAGGAATTAGGAGGAGGAAAGAAAGGATTTTTTTCTTAGGGCCTTCAGAGGCAGCATGGTCTTGTGGACATCTTTATTTTGGACTTCAGTCTCCAGAACCATGAGAAAATTAATTTCTGTTATTTTAAGCAACCTAGGAAATTAATACATTGACCATCTCTATGTCTTTTCTTTATGAGGAAGCTAATAAATTCCTAAACCAGGAAATAAAACCATGATTCATAAGTATTCCTTTTCTTGTACTTTATAAAACAGAGCATTTTCTTCTAAAGGACTACTTACGTGATATTATATTTTTATAAATAAAATTATTTGGAAAACTTCATATATTATAAGTAACTAATAGTATGGCTGTGCACACATGTGGCAAGAGGTCTTCTTAATCATTTCATGTTAAATGCTATGCTGAAATCAGGAAGAACTGAGACAGAACAAAGAAATACAAAAATATATACCTAGTATTGATTTCCTAAAACAAACAAAACAGAGTGATCAAGGTTTAGTAATAATCTACCAAAATAATGGAAACATACTGAAAAACATTTCTGTACAATCAAGAGGAACACAGAATAAGCAATAAACAGCATGAGTTTATAACAACCAACCCATGCCAGGGAGCTTGATTGATTTCCTTTCAGTTTCATTACAAAATTAGAGCACAAAGGGAATCCTGTAGTAGACACTGTATATTTGAGCATTAGAAAAATACTTAATTGGATCTCATGAAATCCTGCTTTAAAATTGAAGTAAAATTGGCCTGCACACAAACACATTCACACAAATGGAAACGGGTGAGAGGAATATAAACAAGGAATAATGATAAACAGCAACAGACTGTGTGTATGAAAGAGGTATCCAGTGGTGAGTCAAAAAGAATGGGGCTTAGACTGAGTTGAATTTAACATCAATTCTAATAATCTAAGAGAATGGACTGCATTACATGTGGTCATTAAACAGTGCAGGATACTGATTAGTTGAATCCTTGAACCCTATGGAGACTAGTAATCTAATGGGGTCATCACAGTACAAAAATGTAGGCAAGATGTGAAATGACTTTTGACATGAATAAAATGAAGGATAAAGTGCTGGAAGTAGGGATGGTGGTAGGAAGGGTTAGAGCATCCGGAGAGCAACTGAACAACTATGAGTAAAACATAAAACAATGGTGGTAAAGCCTAAACGAAAGACTGCATAGTGATTTTGAGACTGGAGTATGCTGAATTGTTGGTAAAGCTCACTTGGGGTCAAGACTGTGTAAACAAATGGAAAACGACTAAAAAACAAGGAAGTAGTTTTCCCCACTGATTGTGTCATGAAATTAAAAACCAGTGAGAACCTTTATCATCTCCCAGGTAGAGATTCTTCAGCAGATTACAAAAGTGATTCATCCTGGTGTATGTCTTAAGGTGATAGATGTGCTTCTTGATACCTAAGGGTAGTCTTTACAATAAGAAGATTGTGTGGCTTGATTGAAACACAAGGAAATATTTGCTCATTCTGCAAATATTTACCGAGCACTTAATATGTGATATATCCTTATCTAGGTGCACTTTGTTTATTAGTAAGCAAAAGTAAGGTCTGCTTTTATAAGGCTTACTTTCTAATGGGGAGACCTAGAAAATAAGCAAATGTGATGCAGACAAATAAATGAGAGTAAGATGGAGTGTGATGGGGCAGGGAGCCTGTGCTATTTTGGATAGAGTGGTCAGGACAACTCTGATCAGGGAACTCTGAAGTGGACAGCCAAATTGCAAGAGAAAACCATACAGAAATATACAAGAATCTTCCAGGTAGATGAAATAATCAATGCAGAGGCAGGAGAATATTCAGTGTGTTCAGGACGCAGCAAGGAGGCCAGCGTGACAGACAGGTGAGCTAGCAGAAAAGTGGTTGATGATACATCCCAGAAGGAACCACAAACTTGACCCTGTAGGGCCTTATAGATGCAGCTGTGACAGAAAGACACCCTCGTATCTCTGGCTGCATAGAGTTTGGTGGCCTGGCTGGTCCAACCGCTGCCCGCCAGATATATACTCACATTTGTGCCAAGGCCATGCTTCCCATGGGCTGCCCCCATTCAATGTCTGAGCAAGTGTGGTGCCAGTATAGGCCCATTCCCACCCAACACAGGGCTCTTCCCAGAGGTGTCTTGGCTTGGAGACTTGTGAAATAGCACTAACCTGCCCCCAGCTGTCCTCTCTCAGTGATCACACAACCACAGCCATCCTGCTGGCCTCCAAGGAGAAGACACCACTCACCTCCTGTCTATTTCTTCCCAAGTGTGGAATGGGTCCTTCCCCTGAAATCATCAAAGCCCTTCATAAAATAAATTGGGCAATAGACTCATATGTGCATTTAACTTACATGAATCATGAATTAACTGCAATTACCCAGCAACAAGAGACGGAGAGAAGGAGTAGATGGGGAGAGAGGTTATAAAATAATGAAGTGTGGGCATTTTGCCCACAATTTCTTTCAATGCAGCTAACACCAGAAGTTGGTCTCAGGCCCTCACACCACTAATTGTGAGAATATTTGGCAACTCAGAGTATAATTTAAAGATACATACTTTTGGAACATGTTATACAGGTGATCATGGATACACATCAACAGCGCCACATGGTACAAATATTATTGGGAAAAATCTTAGAAGGAGAGAAGCAAAAGAGCATATACATTGCATTGTCATTATTCTACAGCATATCCCAGGTATGGGACAGTCATCACACACCATAAGAGCACAGGAAATAGGGGCTCATGGAGGCTAGCATGTGACATAGAGCACACCAAGAGAAAATGAGCCACATCACAGGACTTAATTATAGTTTTGCCTAAGAGGGCTGGGGAACACCCAGTTCCTCCAAGTACCAAAAAATATTTCAAGGGAACTCTAGGCCCAGGAACAATGCCAGTATTTGCACCTATTTGAGGCCAAAGCCTATGCATGAGGGCCCTAGGAAAATCCTTGTCCACCATACAGAAAGCAGACATCAGCTCAAGGCATTGCAATGTCTCCACAGACTGGCTCAGTCCAGCCGAGCCAGCTCTCTGCTAAACTACAGGAGGAAGAAAACTAGCCTCCAGAGTCATTCATATTTGTCTCTCATCAGTACACACTGCCCCTAAATAGAAGTCAACTACTACCTCTAATAAACAATCAATGAAACAGCAATTTGATGGGCTTTCATTTCTATCCCACTCATTTTTTGTCCTTTCCTGAATCAAACTTACTGTCTTCACTACTTCAATACCATGAATATAAATACTGTAGCTTCCATAAGTCTTGATAAATATATACACTAAGAAAGAGCAATCAGAAACAAATAGTTTTTTTCTAAATTGCTCCACTGATAAGTGGTAATATTTATAACAGCCACCATTTTTGTCCCTATTCTATGCCTAGCTTTGTCATTTAAAAAATTTCATTTCATTACAGCACTTGTACTTTGCACACTAAGAGAACTGAGAATAAAGTTATTAAACAACATGCCCATGACCCAAGAGGCAGAGCCAGTATTTGAATCTAGGAGTGCCTGAACCCAAACCTCCAACTCTATTCATAAAACCCAGATCAAGGCTCCAGCCCATCTCACCCTAAGGCCCTCCTCCCTAACAACCCCCAAGCACCTCAATATTCCCCCTGTGATGAGAAAAGTTTATGAACTAGGAGGCATTCTTAAGCAAAGCCACCTGTGATGAACTCTCCCAGAGAAGAATCTCTACAGATATTTTCAGTATTGCAGTTTTTGCAAATTTATTTATTTAAATACTTGAGTATTGTGTGTGTGGGTGTATAAATGTTTTACAGAGATAAGCTCATTTAATTCAATTCCCATAATAAACCTGCGAGATAGAAAGCTTATCTCCATTTTACAGAATCTTGCCTAAGGTGGCATAGCTCCAAAGTGGGGAGGGAAAGTTTTGCCCCAGATGGTCCAGCTCTGTGTCAATGTTCCTTTCCACCAGGCTATAAAGCCTTTCCTCAGCAGCCTAGCAGCAACTTTCTTCTAGACTTGCTATGGTGGGAAAATGACAGGCAAATTCTAGAGGGAGAGAAAAGAATAGGGAATCACTAGCAAGTCATTTTTGCAAGGAAGCGTCCCCTAACTTCCAGTATTTTCCATAATGCCAGGGCTGGGCCACATCTCTGTGTTCCTTACCTGCCCTCCTCTTCCGCATGCCATGTAATCAAGAGCATAAATCATGGCCTCTGGAGCCATACAAATCTGGACTTGTATCTCCACTCTTCCACACACCTGCTAAAAAGCTTAAGACATATTTAGACTGTTTGAGCCTCAGTTTTTTCATCTGTAAAATCGGGCAACAATAGTTATTGTAATAGATACGGTAACTGACATAGTAAAGTTTACATCCTAGGTTTTTGTGAAGTTTAAATTCAACATGATACAAAAGCTTTTAAATGATAGTAAGTGCTCAATAAATATTAGCATTTTTTCATTATTGCCATCACATTCCTTTGTGATTCCCTCTTTACTATCTACATCCCCCAATATACAATAAGTTTCTTGTAGCCCCTGTGGTTGACACACAGAAAACATTCAGAAAATATTCATTAAGTGAATGATACCCTCATTCCTCTTGCTGAGAAATTCCTTCTTTTATAAGTTCATCTCTCTCTCTCTGAGCTCACAATGCCACTCTTACTGATCCCAGTGGAAATATCCACACAAAGATGTTGCCAGTATGCACTGTGCCATTACTGATCACACTCTGTGTCTGTACGTATGTGAACTCCAGGCTTTCTTTCTCCACAATTCCTCCCTAACTGCTGATGTTTCTGTACAATGTGCCTGTTGAATATGTCTGAAAATGGAGAGTGAATGGAGATAATTTGGCATATTATTTTGTGGAATATAAAAGATAATTCCTGCATTCCATTCCAGATGTCTACACAAAGTGAAGTTCTTTATATATTTTTTTCATGATCTGCTTGTCAATAAATGTAATTTTAGGGAGAAAATGCTATTTTTCTCTGCATATATATTTAAATGTTTTCAAAGTTGTTTTTCAAGGGGGAGCGATAATGCCCCAGGGAAAATTATGTGAGATACTAGATCTAGAGCTTTTTTTATAACAAGTTGAGAACCGTTAAAGTCACCATCTTAATATTACTTTTAAACCAAGTCTCTGAAGTGCAACAAAATCTGAAAGCAACTCCTTTCTTCCAGCTACTCACCAGTTCCTGTTTCTCTCAGTTGATTCAAAGTCCTTTCCATGGTTCTGTGACTCCCCTGCCCTTGCCTTCTGATGACCCCTGAGGAATGAAATGAGCAATCCCCTTAAACTCTAATAGTGTGCCAGTTGGCTTGTTCTCATTCTGGATCTCAAATAAGCTCTGGAGAACAAGGTGTTTGATGGGGCATAGATCATTAACTCATCAGTGACTTTAACCTGGAGAAACTAATAAAGCTTCCAATCTCCATTTCAAATGGCTCACTGTCCTTACTCTTTCTATCTGTATGTATTCATATAAAAAATGTTTTTTGAGAAACCCTGTTTCTACTGATCATCAGAGTATTCCTTCTTAACAAATTTAATTTACAAATTTGTATTATAAATTTAAGGTAGTATTTGCAATAGATCTTTTAAAATTGCATTATTTCTGCTGTGCTGTCCTTTACAAAAGTTAATATAAACCTTAGGCTTGGTATTATCTAATTTCATTATTTCAAGCTTCTGGACTTTTTATATGGCAAATGGACATTTAATTATTTGGTTGTTTAATGTGCTTTTGGATAGGTAATTGACTAGAAGACTTTCATCTCTACTGGTACTAGCTAACAAGGAAGTTTGATGTTAATAAGACCCCAAAATTCAAAGACAGAAATAACTTGTGGCAATAATAAACTAGGATATATACTTTAAGAAATTAGTTTGCAGAAAGACTTCATAAAAGTATGAAACATTTAGCACATGAATTTCGAGAAAACAAGAGGCACAAAGAAATCTAGTGAAATGAACTCATGTTCTTAAGGAGAACTCTCTAAGTTTCCCCCTCACATATATAACTTACCTACATAAATAGTTCTTCCCACTACATAGACAGTAGAAAAATAGCTCTCTTCCACTACTGATAATAACCGAAGAGGAAACTAAGTCTCCACATCACTCCAGGAAAATCTACATGTATCACAAGATTTTCATTCATACTTTCTAAAAGTCAGTACTTAATTCCCCCAGTGTAGGCAGTATTCCATGCAAAACTGTTCCAGCCAAACAGGCCAATATTTCCTGAAAGCGTAGGAGTCAAAACATTGAGCTGAAGTGGTAGCAATCTATTTAAGAAGCTGGAAACCTGCTGAAAAGTTATTAGTTAAAAAGGTTCCTTGACATAATAGACTTGAAATCACATGAGAACATCTGTTTATTTTACCTCCCTTCTTCCCACCACACAATGGCTCCTACCTGGTTCCTACTGCATCTCACATCAAACCCAGACCTCACACCTTCCTCTCCAAAATCACCTGCGTCTTTCTCTTCTAGTTTTTCAGAGTAAGCCAACGCAGGCTTCTCTCAGTTCCTTGAACACACCAAGTGTTTCCCCTCAGAACAGCTCGTAGACATGCTCTTTCCCGCCTAGAGAGCATTCCCTTACCCATCTCCATATGCACCCCTGCACCCTGCAACTAGACCCCCTGTCCTCATAGAGTTTTTTACTATTGTTCTTTAGTTTTCAGCTTAAATATCACCCCTTTAGGCTTTCCCTAGCCACCCTATGAAAGCAGGTCTGCTGAATTCTTTATCAGTTTTCAATTTGTTTCCTTTAGAGTTTTTATCATGACTTATAATTATATATGTATTTGTACTTATTTATTGTCTGCCCCTTCTCCAAACTTAAAAGACTGTCTGTTCTCATTACATATCCAAAGCCGAGTGAGGCCCAAGGCATATAATTGACACTCAGTAAATGAACATCAAAAGTACAACTAAAGGAACGAATGTGAAATAGGAACTAGAAAGGAGAAAAAAAAAAAGAATGATATAACACTATGTCTGGTAGTAACCATCTCCTAAGCATTTAAAGAGATTACATTCAATGTCACTGTCCCATTCCAGAATTCCTCAATCTTTCAGCTTAGTAGAATCATATGCAGAATTAAAAAAAAATGCGAGGTGCATAGGTTCTATCTCAAATCAATTAGATATGAATCTCTGGGAAGTGCATCCCATGTTTTGGTCATCTTGAAAGTTTTCTAGGTAATTCTAATGTGCAACTACACTAGCCTCTTCCATTAGTTCTCAGATGTGAACTCCATCAGAATCCAAGAGAGCTCGTTAAAATACAGGTTTCTGGGTTCCACTCCCAGAGCTTCTCATGACTCTGCACGTCCAATGAGTCCTCCCAGCTGATGCTGATACTGTGGGACTAGGAACCACACCTTGAGAGCCACTACCTTATACTTTCGTGTAGGTTCAATTGGGTCTTAACTCTTATGGAGGGAAACAAAAAGACTTGAAATGAAAGTACCAGGATGCTTTAGGCTTAGTTTCCAAGTTAATCACTTCCCTGTTGTTCACAACTGAATAGAGATGCCAGAAATCACAGAACGCCATTCAGCTGAGAGATGGAGGCAACAGGAGAGCCAATACATTGGCAACAATCTGCGTTAATTGTATATAAAGAATCATGAGAAGAACAAGCCTAACTTCTCCACCAACGCAATCATAATCTCTATTCTGGTAATAATAGCATGTTTGCAAAGACTGACTTCTATATGTGATTTTGAGAAATATCTTTACATCTGCATGCAGTATACAGCCTGTTGGCTTTTAGTAAGTTAACATGCACTTGGAGTAGCAATTAACTGTGCCATTGCTTTAAACTTTTCCTTAATGCTTAATATTTATGCTTCATCCTGAGTGTCCAGCACTCTAATAGGGTCAGTTTCCTGGGTAAAGGCAGGGAATGCATACATCTTTAAATACAGCTAGGCTGATCTGCGTACTTAAGAGCTTCAGTACATCATTTTGCAATCACATATCTTGGAATAATTTATACAATCAATTAAAGAGCATTATCAAGGGATGATTTGACAACTGTTGCCATGCCAACCAGTGAAGTAGACAGCGCCTCCGTGTTTAAAGGCTGCACCTGGTGATGGATGTAGCCGATTTTGAGGATTCAGACAGAATCACAGATGTCCAAAGGTGTGGAGGGAACATGATTTAAAGCTTTGATGTTGTGCCATTTTTCCTGGCAAAAGGGTGTTGATGGCATGTTGTTCACTTTCTCATTAAAATTCTGTCATCTTTCACAGTGTTCTGCATTCAGAGCTAGAAACTGAAGTGAGAATGCACTTTACAGATAAAATATGACAGCAAAATGGATGGTGCTCATTTGCAGGCTGAATTAATTTTTTTAAAAAAGTTTGTGTCAGTACATTTATGAAAAGCTCGTTAATCAGACACAGCTTTATCACCCTTAATGGACGTTTCTTAAAAACTTCTACATTAATAATTAAAATTTGGGATGGCAAATGGCTTCCAGTGTGTTGAGCTAAAAAGTATTTGAGATGGATCACAACAGAACACAACAGAAGCAGAAAGTACACTTTCCTATGTCCCATGCTGACCAATTTTTTGATGCCAGTGGCCACGATGAAATCAATAAACCTTAAAGACTTTGCAAGACACACTGCACTTCCCTCACTGAGAGATAATCCAGAAACCAGAGAGGTCTAAGGGCACTACCAAGTAGAGACGCTATGCTTGGTAAATAACACAGATGAGATTCGAACTTATATCTATGGGATATAAAGCAAGTTCCCTTTCCAGCATGTCATAATTCTTTGCCCTATTAAACCATGCTTTTCATAAACCAGTTGGTGATATGTTAATATGTGTGATGGATGCATCTTTGCCCACAATATTTTTTTCATTAGTGTGATGATTATAAACTTAGGTCTAGAGCCAGATTGTTTGAATCTCAATTCCACCACTTCCTAGCTAAGTGACATTGGACAACTTATTTGGTCTCTTTCTGCCTCAATTTCATCTCTAAAATGAGGAATGAGTTATAAATATGTAAACACTTAGAATAGTGCCTGAAGTGTTTATCCTCATGGGCATTATTAAAATTACCTTTGTTACAACTATTTTATCTTTGAAGGCTCTTAGCCTTTCTAGACACCATTTTTGAGGCAATCCACCAATTTTTGCTTTCATTCCAGGACATGAATAGATATAACATGGGGTGTATATTGCAAACACCAACCAATGACTTATCGAATTGAATGATCATAGGAAAGGTTACATTGAGATAAAACAGCTTAATAGAAATAAACTGAAAGAAAAGATGATAGATATATATAGCACGGGGAGAAAAATATGGTGGTTTCATCTAACGTCCTATCATAAAATTTGGTTTCCTTCCACCACCACCTCCTTTCTGGGGTTAAACAAGCTAAGCTAGTGGAATATAGGCCAATATGAACATAATTAAGCTTCAACAGAACATTAAAAAAAAAGCAGTGACACTGGAAAGGAAAATAAACCCCCACAGCTGTGCTCAGAGGCAATCTAAGCAATAAAGAGATGATCTTTTAGAGGCTTCAAGTTGAGATTGAATCCTGAAGACTGCTGTCCTTTATCCTCTCCTCTGAGGTAGGAGGACACTCCCCTCTGCTTGAGGGAAACTAGATGAAACCAAAGGATTGACGCTCTGGTTTGAGGCTAAGAGGAAAACAAATGGGAACTTACAGGTCTGTGCAAAATTAAAGGGCAGACTGTGAGGACCACTCCACACCGTAGATATCACTCTCCGCCCTTCGAGCCCATCCAAGGAGGACTTAATGTGAACTTACAGGTGACTCAGGAGAAAAGTAAAGTGTTTTTAATTCATTCTCTGGATTCCTGGAATGTGCTTCATCTTCTATTAATCAGGTTTTTTTTTCTGTGATGAACTATGCCTTCCCATCATTCCAACATTAAATGCACAAAAAAGGGAACAATTTATATAACTATGAAACATTTGAATCTAAGTGATTATCTTGAGAATGCGAGACACAATGATGGTGAATTTCAGAGTAAACACTGGGCACGCAGCAAGCTGTGATTTCAGTTGCCTCAGCTCTTAGATGGTTATAAACTTGGTGTCCAAATCCAAAAGTCAAAGTGTATGTACTGTTGCCAGTAGGAAAGATTCAGTTCCTAAGTGCCTTGGAAAGGCATTGGAACTGTCTTTCAAGTATGTTAATACTGTGATTGATTTTGAATACCACTAAATAATTCTCTACAGTTGTACACAAGCAATCATTTGTAGATAGCTGTGCACATCTGCAAGTGGACAGGTTTCCATATAAGGCCAATTATATACAACTAGTTAAGACATAAAGCACTACAAATAAGTATGAACATGAAAGTAAATATCATTGATTTGTATATATGATTAAGCCACATGAAGAGTCACTTGCAGCCTTAGTCCTTGGCTCTTTCTCTTGGGGTTCACCTTTCCTAAAATGTGATTAGAAAAATGTGAGAATCTCTGTATACACATACACACACTTACTATATAAAAAAGTGCTGCCTATGTGATAAAACACACAGTCATCTCTGCTTTAAGGAGCTTACAGTAGAGCTGGAAAGAGACTAACAAATATATGAAAAGTTAGATAAGAATAGAAGACATTGAAATAAAAAGTATCACAAGGCAGTTTATACGTATTTGCCAAATAATCTGTATGAGATGTGTATAGAATTAGGTTAACATTTCTCTAGAAACAAGAGCTTTTTCTCTTGGGCTTTCCACTTATTTTATTTCCCTTTTCCCTTCATCTTGACTTTGAGAAGTTACTTTATTTAAGGTATCCAAGATTTATTTTTGCCTTTGATATAAAAAAAAGCCAATATCTGATTATTTATACACATTCTTCAGTATTTCTATGTTGAGAACCCTTGGAAAGAGAGCTTGCTTTCTAGATTTCACTTTTAGTTCTTTTTATGATAACTGTCCATCCCTTTTCATGTGGAAAAGGAAAGTTCACTCATTTAGCAAGCAAGCATTTACCAAAAGCCCACTGTGTACCACATGTTAACATTACAAGGAAAGAAATATAAGCCATGATTTCTGCTCTTGAAGAAAGATTGTTTTTTAAAATAATTGATGAAAGCTAACCAGTTATCAGTCCCCAGAGGCTACTGAAGAATGCAAAGATTCTGAAAGTTTAAAAATTTCCAGAAATCTCCTGACTTGCTTGATCTCCTTCTTGGTCAAACTTTGTGTGTATATGTGTGTGTGTTTGGAGGGGAAATTTTCCTGGCTATTGTTGTCTGTTTATCGATGTCTCCCTGGATATCTTGGTAACAGACCAAAAGGTCTGCAGCACCCTGGGAATAGGAGATGCTCTGTGCATATTTCTGCTCTCTTCTCTTTCTGCCTCCTTTCTGCTCTCTTAACGTCTTTCTTTATGTCCTCTCCTGGAGCCATTAAACTCCCATCTTATCTTCTGGAAAAAGAAGGAAGAAAAGGGGTAGTAAAAACACATTGAATAAGACACACAGGCTTATAAAGCCTCTACCATGAGAAGAAGGATGAATGCATTGTTGCAAAGAATTGAATATTTCTGAGATGAATCTTTTAACCGGCATTAATCACCATTCACTGTTCAAGACACTGGGGACATAGCCCTGCCTGGAAGACAAGTTAGAGGGTGTGTGTGGGAAGCTCTCCCAAAACAAACGTGAAAGCTTTAGGCAAGGGGATTTCAAAACCAGTGGTTAAAGGAAATGAAATACACATGGGAAGACAGAGAGAGATAAAAATGTGAATTTAGTTCAAAGTTACTTTACAACATACAGATGACTTGACTTAAAAAGAGCTGAACAGAAAGTAATTATGAATTTGCTCATAAGACAAAAACATGCTGAAACACTGCTAAGATTAATCCTATGTAGAGTAAAGGCCTTTATCTCCCCATCTCTTGGATCTGTTTCCTTCAAACTTCAAGGACAAACACTGAAAAGATTGTGTATTTTGATTTCCTGGTCAACCTATGAAACTTTGGTTTATTCCTTCAGATTTTTAAGGCTACCAGGGCAAGAAAGATTAATCCATTTTAAATCCCACAATACCAAGTGGATTTAGAATGCGGTAAATAAGTGACTTTTATTTTTAAAATGGCTCTTAAACATTATAAGTAGAAATCACAAATTCATAAATTTGAATCTTACTTTTAAAGAATGCATTTGTACTCTTCATTCTGCTACTGTGAAACTTAGAGTTCCCCAGTTGGAGGCTTAGGTCTGGCGTCAGATTGATGACTCGTAGGAACAATAATTTTAATTAATTTAAATACAAAATTCTTTCATTTTCAAAACTCTTGTCTCCTCAATTGTTTTATCTGATTTGCCCAAAAAGCCCTCTGAGCTTTATGAATGAATTAGACAGGCAAGCTGAAGGAAAGGAGCTAATATATATTATTTAAAGAGTGCCAAGCCCTGCACCGGTGCTTTGTCTATGTTGGATTATTAAATCTGTAAAGGAACTTTGATCAAGACATCTTCTTGCTTTGTGAGCTTATTATTTATCTGAAACATGAGGATCATAATAGTATCTGACTTAAAAGATTTTCACAAGGATAAATGAGTTAATACATGTAGAATTCTTAGAACAATGACTAGACCACATCAATATGTAATTAGTGCTACTATTATTACTGTTGCCATTTTATAGTATGTCTACTTTTTTAGATGGACAAACTGGGGCTTTTGGAAATTAAATAACATATATTAACTAAATTGTTGCAAGGAAATCTGAATCCAGATCTGACTCAAATATCCATGTTATTGTGGCTTCCAGTATCACTGTAGAGAATATTGTTCACCCATTCACTTGACTAATAGTTATTGAGTTCTTACCTCTGTGCCTATTACCAAACTGGGCACTTTGGGTGATAAAAGGAGGCATAAAAATACTCCCTAAGGAGACACACCCACAAAGGTAAATAGTAATACTAATCCATGCTAAATGACACAAAAATGATCTGAGATGCATGTCATAGGGCAGGATGAGATTCTCTTCCGAAGAGCAAAGGCAGCAAGTGTCTTGCATGTTGTATGTACAAGGAAGCCCTCTGGGTAAAGGTGTTTGGAAACAATGCAGTGAGGAATGCTGGAATTGCCCTGGATGGCAGAAAAGAGAAGAGTGAAAATAATGATCAGGGTTCTAGAAGATGTAGCCATAATACAAGTATGTCAATATTAGTATTTATTAATGCTATTTTATTCCAGAGATTATTAGAAACAGAATTCTTATCAAAAATCTAAAATTCACAAACAATGATAAGAAAAGAAAGGATGCTGGAACAAAGTAAATGTTATGAAATGTGAGTGCCAAGGGGGTGCGAATCTCCTAGAGAACTCGAGGTCACGGAAGGTGGTTCTGGATAGTACATCCCCCTCTCATCAACATAACAGACTCTTTGGATAGAAGTCAGTAGTAAACATCATGGAAACTCTGAGAGCAGAGGAATAGTGGGCCTTTAGTAATGAGGTGCTCTGGCACAGACTTGATGGGAGGTCACCTAAGGGGCCAGTATGGGTGCCAATGGCTGTGGGTGTGGAAATAGGGACAATCATCTCTGTGGAAAGTTTCTCAGAGTTCTGAAAAAGAAATACAGCTGGTCCGGATGCCTGCTTACCAGTTATGTTTTGCTAACAGCCATATAACCGGAAGCCTCTAAGATTTGGTCACACCTGCCACCTCTTTGTGTGCATGGATGTTCCACAGATACCTCAAATTCACCGTGTCTTAAATGCCTCCTTTCTATCCCTCCCATACTGTGATACGGAAATTCCATATTTTTTCTCCTATAGCACTCACTTCCTGTCATCGCCTGCTGTTCCCTCCAATAGGCAATCACCTTGTCAATTCTACTTCCCTAATGTTTTTCCTCCCTGTTCTCTTCTCTCTGCCTTCATGGTGCTGCCTTAATTAGGATACTAAGTACTTCTCACCCAGATTTTGTAGTAGTATTTTAGATGAACTTTCTTCTAGTCTTGTTCCCTACCTCACCCCCCAATCAGCCTCCCATAAAGCTACCAAAATAGTTTTTCTAAAAAACAAACATATCATCACCTCCATTGTCTTTGGAATAAAGTCCTAACTCCTTACCACAGCTGACAGAGCCCTCCATTGGTTCACTCTAAATCTAGCTCTCACACCACCAGTCATGCCCAAAGCCTGGCAACGCTCCAAAGGGGCCAGGTTTCACTTTCATACCTCAGGTCACATGGCTCCCTCAGCAGAGACTGACCTGCTCCTAGCTGCATGGTGACTTGCTTCTGTCTGCATTTACTTGTTAAGACCCAGCTCTGTTTCCTACTCTTAGAAATCTTTTGTCATTGTCCCTGGACTGTTGAAAACACCCTCCTTTCAGTTTCCAAGTATATTTCTATTGTTGTGCTTTATTAGACTCTTTTATTAACTTATTTTCTCACCTGCTGTGCTTCAAACTCCTTGCAGTCAGAATTTTCATCTCTTTGATATTTGTACCCTTGATATCTTGGACAGTTTCTAGACTATTGAACGTGTTAATAAAAATCTGTTGAAAGATTGAGTAAATGAGAAAAGTAGACATGGCCTATATTCACACACATACAGGGGTATATATATTTATATGTATACTTATATATATATTTGCATACATTAAATGTGTACTTATGTCTTTTCTTATGACACACAGAAACCTCCTTTTTCAGAAGTATTCAGAAAAAAAAGAGGAAAAATTTAGAATATTGGGAAAAAGTGAACTTGATAAAGCATATGTTGAGTCAACAGCCACTTTTGGAAATTGCCCATTTTGGAAAACTATCTTAAATCCTTAGTATATTATTATTATAAACATTAACCACAAATAGGCATATCCACAAACTAAGTGAACTGCAGAAATAATCAAAATGATGCCTAAGAAACACAAGAAGGCATTCAGACCTACTCAAAAATAATGAGAGACAATTTAACACTCAATGACTTCTATAGGACAGAGACACTTTTGGTTACTAGAATGACGTATAACTAGTATCAGCAGGTCTGGAATGGGTTTTGATGCTTTCCATCATGATACATCATGAAAGAGTTTCCCTTCCAACAGGGACAGTCTTTTCAGAAAAGTTCTTGAATTCAGGGAATCAAGTCTCACAGAAAATGGAGCAAGGCTGATCCTGTCCTGACTTTTTAAAAAAACTTTATTTCTTTGAAATAGGGAGTCAGAGAAACCAGAGCTGGAAAAGTCCAAAGCTTACTTGCCCTTTTCCAGCTCTGGTTTCTCTGACTTCCTATTTCAAAGAAATAAAGTTTTTTTAAAGGCTTATAAAAAAAAAGGACTCATGAGGATTTTTGGTCATTGAATAGCTCTTATGAAACAATATCATGATGAGTTAAGTGAGAATTAGAGCCACATGCCTAAAATTTCCCTGAAAAATACACATATCCTTTATAATGAAGGAGGAAAGTGCCAGGAAAAAAATATGTTTTTAATTTGTTTGAGTTGAAAACATTTGAAACATATTTTTAGACATTTGCCAAGGATTTTCCAAAAACCATTGGATTTCTCATAACCCCTAAAAGATGTCTTTCTTTTGAGGAATGGAAGAGAGCAACTGGCTCATTTACTAACTCAAAATCCTACCTTCCATTGCTTTTTACCATTACTATATTTTTAACACTTCTAAATTTCTTATTTTGGATCAGAAATAAAATATTCATGATCATGGCTTTTGGGGGGAAAAGAAAAATATTTCACTTTCCTACTTTTTCATTTTTAAGAAAGAAATGTCAATTACTCTATGGAATTTGGTGTGAGTGTTGGAGCTATATTTAGAGAAGTAGGTAACCATCTGTTAATATAGATAACCAAGTTAGTGGCAGACCCAATTGCTGCCTGATGTCAGAGAACTTCATAATGGTTACATGTAGTGAAGTTTTCCCCATCTTTCCTTATGATTTGAAAATTGAATCTGTAAAACCACCAATGTGCTGAGTAACAATTCAAAAGGGATGTTATATAGAGAAATTGCTCTTATGACAACTGTTAATAGGCCCTCATCTTCTCCACTAGTAGTTGTGAGAACAGATTAGTTTATCATACCTACTGCTTGACCACTTTGCCCTGAGAGGAAAGTTATAGAATCTTTAAGTTGTAAATCTATATGGTCTCACCATGCCAGAGAACGTAGGACTCTAGGCATGAACCATTTTAAGTGTGGGGTGTGTATGTGTGTATGTGAGAGAGACAGACAGACACATGGACAAATAGAAAAAAGGAGGGAGAGGGAGAGAATGTGTTTTTTGTGTGTATAGCATGTATAATGGGTAGAAGAAGAGAGAAATGATTGACGTGACTTCTCGTTTATTTTGTTTTGTTTTTTACGTCAGAGGAAGCTACTATGTAATAAGGAGTCCTGTGCTTAAAACTAGGAGATTGGAATTCAAATTCCATGTCCACCTAATTATGAGGCCTTGGGAAAGTGCTGAATGTGTCTGTCATAATTCCTGCCCCACTCACATTTTCCTCAAAGGAAAGCTGCCCCTAACCAAAGACCCTGGTGGCTAAGCAATAGCATTATTGGACTTTATGTACAGTCCCTCTCCCTGAATGCAGCTGATTGGACCAGAGGTGTGCACATGATACAAGGGCAACCAATCACTGGGAAATCCAGCATCCAGCATGCTTGGATCAAAGAAGGGAGATGAGCTAGTCAGACTTTCTCTCCGCAGATCTTGGGTGGTGTCCTGAACCTTAAACCCAGTTTGGATATTTAGCTTGTGGTGTAATACTGTGCTTCTTCACATACGTCTCATCTCCCCTTCTTTTTGGGGCCTCCTGTGGGCTCATCTTCTGAGGTTACTGTCAAAGAATCTCCGCATTTTCTTTCATGTTCATAATCCCTCTTTGTCCAACCGTGAGCATCCCGACCTTTCTGGATCTGTCCCATACCTACCTACTCTTTCCATGCACGGGTCCTTTTCAAGAAAATTTTTAAAAAAGGAAAGAAGATGGTCATAAGAACTAAGTCCCCATTTTGAATTCGTTTGGAAGTACCTATTCAGATGTTGCATAAAAGGAAACACAGCTACCTGTTTAAAAATTAGAATTTAGTACAGGAGAGTATAATCTCATGACTCCTTGTGCTAAGCATGAAGTCCATGGCCTGAATATGTATGTAAATATCAGATAAAATCATAGAATTGTCTTGATGTAAGAACCATAACAGCAACTATTTCCAATTATTTTTAAGCGTTAATATGCATACACCACTTTATATATCATTTAGTTTTCACAACAGTCTTATTAGGAAAGTATTCTTCCATACTAATCTTATTCTAAAATGAGAGAGATTTTTTGAAAAATGTTTAAAGTCACAAAATTAGGATGTGGCAATCCTGGACTACTAAAATGGTCTAATTCCAAATGCCTTGCTTTTTACACTATACATAATTGATTTCTTTTACCTTACTTCCAAATTTAAAAACAATCAAACCCGCTTCTTCAAACCTGGTTGACCCCAGCTGCTGATGGCAGAGGTCACCATAAACACTCGGTTCATTGCTTCATCAAGGACCCTGACCCAACTCCCAGGGCCCATATGCAGGAATGAGTTTCTCTTCCCTTCATGCCTTTGGCATTCTGATAAAACCTGACCACTTTTTTTCAAGCTATCCCTGAGCTAAGCTTGAACTGCTTACCCTGTGACAAGTAATAATAACTGTCTGCTTAATGAGAGACTCACTCAACAAACACTATACCAGCCCACACAGCATACACAACACTGTTGGGCTAACTGAAATTGGGAATCCACAAGTCTTCTCATTTTGAATTTTTAGAAACTGAGCTCTTTGAAAAGATTAGGATAAGGAAAAAATACATTACCTTAGTTTATAGTTTATAACAGAGGCCCCCAACTTTATGGTGTATTGGAATCACCTGGAAATCTTTTAAGACTACTGGCTCCCACCCCCAGAATTGTAATTTAATTGTCACCTGAGCATTGGGATTTTTAAGAGCTTCCCGGATGATTCTAACAAGTAGCAATTTGGAAACCAGTGGTTTATGTTTTCTGCTCTCCAATGACTGAGAGATGTGAATGCAAGCATCCATCTTATATTTGAATGTTTGGAAATTTAAATAAAATCTGGCTTGAAAAGCACTTTGAATAGTGTTTTATAAAGTACTAGCAATTATTATTATTACTGCTATAACATAACTCAATTATATCACATATCACATTGTCACACATTTTATTTTAAAATAAATTTAATTATTAAATAAATGTATTTAATAAATATAAAATTTGTTTTATAAAAATAAATGTATTTACTATTAATAAATAAATATTAATTACTTACTGTTTCCTCATTAGCTCCAGCCCGACAGGGCAATGGCTTTCATCTTTCTACTCTTGTGTCCTGTGTAGGGTTTGAGCCACTGAAGACAACCAGTTGGCATTTGTTGAGTGGATAAGTGGATAGACGAACCTAAATGAGCAGCACGGTGGGGTGGAAAGGACAGCAGAAATAAAAAAACAAAGACTAAGGTTTGGACCGTGATTGTCACTTATTAGCTGTGACAAGGGAGGGTCCTTGGTTATTTGAGGGCTTGACTTCTCCATCTGTGCCCATGCTCTGATCACTGAGTCTGGGCGCTGTTCTACAGTAAGCATCAGGGATATGCAGCTGAGTCAGACACAGGTCCTGTTCCCACGTCATGGGAAGGAAAAGTTATTTCTGTCCTCTTCTTCCTTTCCTGGGCTGAGAATTGGCTCAATGGTAAATAATAACAATTGAAATAGAAAAAAAACAATAGAATGTAATTTCAAGAGCTCCTGATGTCATACCCTCACCCATCTCTATTTTTCTCCTAAATAATAGTGTAAAATGATTGAAGTGGCACAATCAGAAGCTTAGCAAGATGCAAGTCACTGTTAAACCAAACCTGTGGATAAATAACAGTTTTTGAGAGCATCTATTACATTCATTTCATCTGGAAAAAAATTCAGTTTTTAACATTTCTGTGAATAAGACAATAAAACCTTTACAATGGCTTCATATGAAGAGTTTCTGTGTATTCAAAATGAAGATTTTTAAATGTCTAACTCTTTAGCCCCAAATCAATTTTCATCTGAAATGAATAGGTATTTGGTATGACTTACCCAGATAGTTGTTTAAATTACTGAAGTCACATAAGGAAACATGAAATTCTCTCATATCTTAATTTCTCCACATAAATCCTGTAGAGAAAATGAAAGTTCCTATGGCCTGGATTCTCAACTGACTCTGGTCAGCTTGCTCACTGCACATGTTAGGGCAATATGTTATTATTGACTCTACATAAAAACCATGGGAATAAAGCTGGGTTGTCTTGCCAATGGACTTCAGCCCTGAGCAAGTTCACTATGGATTCAATGTGACCAAAGAAATGACAGTAGAACGTTCTTGGGCTGAAAGGGTTATACCCAACTTTACTTCCACGGTGGCAGGTCAATCACTAAAATCACATTCACTCAGAGCGAGTCTGCAGCAGGCAAGCTGGTCTCTGCCTCTGGGCCTCTGTCCTCGGTGCTGCCACCACTCCAGCCTCCGCTCTGCTCTCTTGCCACCATGTCACCTTGCCACTATGTCACCCAGCACACTGGGCAGGGCTCTTTATATGATGTCAATAACAACATATTGCCCACACGTGTGTAATGAGCTAGCCAGGCAGGGCCAGGTGAGAATCCTGGCCACAGGAACTTTCATTTTATCTACATGGGTATAAACCCTTTCACCCCAAGAACATTCCATTGTCATTATTCATCCTCACAGAGTCAAGAGTGAGCTTGCCAGGGGCTGAAACCCACTGGCAAGATAACCCTGCAAGTATTTTAAAATCATCTTCCACAGAGGCTTTTTGTTTTCCATCATTAGAGTTGAGGTGTGTACAAATGGATTTTTTTTCCTCCTTTATTTACTTAATATATTCTCAACAAGGTGTTTTGGAAAAAGCTTTGAATTTTGACTCTCCCATTTACTGCCTCTGTAGCACTCTGCCAGGTTCTGCCGATAGCTACCCAATGCCCCAAACACAGACTCACTCCCCACCACCTATGCTTCTGCTCACCTCCCGTGGCTTTATTTTACTTTCTGTGTAAAATATTCTACCTAATACCAAATATTTTTTGTACTGATATCTATCTTCCAACAGGATCGTACGTTTCTTGAAGGCAAAGATAGTGTCTTAGTCCTCTCTGCATTCTTCCCAGCGTTTATCAGACAGCCTCACTCATGGGGAATGCATCCTAGAAGCTCCTGGAATTGAAATTACTTATTTGACAGTAAGTAGACACAGAAATAAGTAGAACATGTTTTTCCATTTTTAACTGATTATGATGAGTGATATTAACATGGGCTGCAAAGCATTTGCCCTCAAAGTTAACAGAACTCAGAAAATGTGCATACTTGCCAAGCAGCTGTGGTAATGTGGCCAGGTGTCTAAAGAAAAAGAGGGTCCTGGAAGAAGTTGCCCAACCTGAGCTCATTGAGCTGCCGTGTTTTCTAAGGAGGCATGAAGACATCACAATGGGAGGCAACATAGACTAGTAGTTGGATGCAAGAATTCTGGAGCCACAACACCCAAGTTTGAATTCTGACTACCAGTTACTGCCTCAGGGCCCTTGGGCAAGCAATTGGACCTCTCTTTACATCATCCACAAGTTAAGGATGGGCTTTGTGTGAGGAGTAAATGAGTTGCTGTATGTGAAGCACGTAGGAAAGTGCCAGGCACACTGTAAGTGCTATATAAGTATTCATAAACAAATAAGGGACATGTGTCTTAAAGAAGCTCCTTAGGAAAAAGAAAAAAGCCAAAGCATACACAAAAAGAGGTGATAACTGATGAAGCAAAAATTTAGAACAAACAGTTTTTGTAGTGTGATTCCCAGTCTATATCAGAATCTTGTGCTTAGTAAATGCAGGTTTTGGGGATCTATACCAGAACCGCTAATTAGACTTTAGAAGAGGGATGGAGGAATCCAGAGTTTACATTTTAAACATTCCCAGGTGGTTCAGATGAAGTTTAAGAACTGCTTGTCTAGAACCCTGCTGCTGAAAATGGGCCCAAAGAGCAGCATCAGTGCCGCCTGGAGGCTCATTAGAAATGCAGAATTTCAGGTCCCAGACCCAATCGATGTGAATCTGCCTGTTCACTAACCCCAGGTGGTTCATAGGCGCATTGAAGTTTGAGATGCCTTCATTCTAGAAGATAGATATTTGGGGAATAGAATGTGCCCATTAAGAAGGGATTTGTTTTACATGGGAGAAGGAGAAGGAGAAGGAGAAGGGTACTTCTTCCCTTAGGACTAGAGAGAAATAAGTAATGGTACATATGTATTCATTAACTGATGTAGTAACTTTGTGTTGGGTGTCTACCACATGCCAGACACTGCTTTGGTACTGAAGACCAAAACAGATATGCTCATTACCCTGTGGAGCACGGCTAAATCAATGATGTGACAGATGAACTCTGAAATCCCACAGGCTTCATCCCATAGAAGTTTATTTCTCAATAAAAATCAACAAGGATATTCCTGGTCAGCAGGTGGAATGCCATAGGGTCAGTCATTCAGGAGCCCAGGCCCCCTCTGTGGTTTTGCTCACCATGGGTATCAGAGCCCTCTCTGAGTCTTCTGCATTTGGCTGGTTGGTGAAAGAAAGATTTCAGAGGATCTCATGGGAAATATCCATAGGCTCTGCCTGGAAGTTGGGTGTCTCCCTTTTGCCCACATGCTGCTGGCCACAGCTCAGACACATGGCCATTCTAATTGTAAGGCTGGGAAATACAGTGTAGATGTGTGGCCAGAAGGGAGAGAACAATGGGGTTTTGGTGAACATATGGCAGCCTCTTGGGAATGCAGACTACAAGGGAAAGAAATAAAGGCCAGAAAGAATGAAGTTACCTTTGGGAACCAAGTAAGAACCTTATTAGAAGAAATATTTGGTGCATGAATTAGGCAGAGTCCTTTTAAAGAGTGAAACTTTACTAAATTAAAAAAACAGTTTATATGTTGATTTATCTAATCTTAGCAATAATTCTATATGGTAAGTACCATTGCTTCCCCCACTATACAGATGGGAAAACTGAGGCACAGAGAGATTAAATAACTTCCCATGGTTGTGAGTAGCAGAGCCAGGCTTCAGTTCAGGAGTTCATATGCTTAACCATTAGTCAGCATGTTGTTGTCCTGGCTGGCCTCACACAGGCTGAGTTCTAAGTGCCTGAGGGTCCATGTGACAACATAGCAGACAACATTACTTTAACACAGATCTTACCCTGAAGCATGGTGTTTCAATCAATAATCAGAGAATGACAAATTAGAACTTTGCAAAAATACATATTTCCTTTGATTTGTACATATATCCCTGTCTATGAAATTTCTTTTGGTTGAAAGCAACAAAAAGCCATTCTGATTAATTTAAACAGTGATAGCTCTTTGGAATAATACCACTTCAGGTAACTCATGAAATAACAGAAGCCTAGAGATAGTGGAACCTTCCTCCTAGTCCTATTGTAAATCTTGAGTCATGACACTTTTGTGTCTTAGCCTAGTTTCTCCTGAAAGCAGAGCCTGCGATGAAGGCTTATGAAAAGGTGGAATATTGAGAAGTGATCTCAGGAAATAGGAAAATAAGGAAAAGCCAAGATTAGAAGACTAATTGATTCGGCCACCACTATGGACAACTTCATAGGAATCTTACAAAATCCTCTCAAAGATGTCTTCCCAAGAGCTACAGGGGAAGTGCATCATCTGCCCTCTTCCTTTGGTCGAGAGGGGTCTCACGGGCATGAACGTCCCTTTCACTTTGTAGTTATGAGAACATCCCCCATCAGAGACCCCCAGTCAGGAATCAGTGGCGCACCCTGCAGGCCTGAGGAAGGTGGTATCAAGTCGGAAGGAAGGTGGTGCTGAGACAGTGGCAGTAGGAAGAAATGAGGCAGAGAGGCTACAAAGAGGCTGATACTGAACCCCGCCTGTTTAGTACATTAATGCTCAACACATAGTAAGTACTGAGTAAACAGGTGTCAAGTAACAAAACTGGTTCCGTGTGTGCAGATGAAAGAAAAGAACCCCCCAACTGATCTGCTGTGGGTGGGGGAAGGGGGCCTTTTTTCAGCAGCACTGAAGAGCCGGTTAAGTGGTCTGGTCCTTAGAGATGAACTGTGATTCCTTATTACTAAATGTCCTCTCCTTCCAATAGTACTTCAATTTACACAAATGTTAATTACTAAAAATTTAGTCCTTTAATGATACAGTCAAACAGACAGCCTTCAGCCCAGAGTGGATAAAATGAATTGCCCTTCTTTCAAAATCACTTATATCCAATCTCTACATTTTTTCCCTTGATTGACAGTCTCATACAGACAAGTGCAAATCATAACGCAAAGCCATACACGTGCGTAATGCATATAGTTTCTTTTAATGAAGGGTACTTGATTAAAGGAAGATGACAAAGATTAAAACGGGGCAGGATAATCTCTGGAGCATCTTTTAAAAGTCTGTTGGCCAGAGATAATCACCCAGCAACTTTGCATTTCAGAGTAGCAAGACCTTACAAACTGAATTCATGATGAAAACATATGCTCTTGTTAAACCGTCATTGAGTCCATCTGAAAACCAAACTTGGAGGAAGACCAGGCATTTTCTCTTTACAGATACCATTAAAAAGTTTCTTCATGCAGGCTAGAGGAGAGAAGGGGGACGTGGAAAATTTTGATAAACTTTAGTGGTCTTTCCCCTGAACAGTTTTGAAGCAGACCAAATCACAGAGCTTTCTTGCCCTCCTAACTGCTCCCATCTTGCCCTATTTAACTACAAGAAGTAGAGCTTTCTGGTCCTGGGAATTCAGATTTTTAGAGAATTTGTTTTACAATCAGAGAAAACTGAGAAATAACTGTCCAATGCTTGACGTGAAATTTATTTTGCCATGAAAAATCTGGGTAAGAAAGAACACTTATGAGATGCAAAGGGTTTTCCACTAATTTGGGTTAGAAAGCCTGACTCTGGCAAATTACAGAAACTACCTGGTTTCTGTAAATAGTCAATTGGGCAGGAAACAGGTGTGTGTTTCAGCTCTCACTGGGCTGCCGAAGGGAGATTGTTTCAATGTTCACTGCATTAACTACAAAAACATAATGGCTATACCAATTTCAAACCAGTTTTCTCAGGGATTAATATGGCTTAATTAAATGATTAGATAAGATTCTTGAATGACAAAGGCAACCTCCTCCCAAAGAAAAGAGTATGTGTGCCCTGAATATTGGGAAGAATATAAGGAGGTATTGCAAAGAGTAAATAAAACTCTCTACTGGTGTACAAGGCTTCTGTTGGATCGTCCATACACTTGTGTTGCCTAATTTTAGCACCTCTCCCCAGCATTTGGGCCCACATAAAATATGAATACAGTAATAGATCTACAAAGTGATGACATTAATATAAACCACTATATAGAGATAGGCAGTGGCCATTTACCACGTTTTTCTTCTGTGCCCAAAAGATGAGTGATAAATTTTAGCCTCAGAAAGATTAGAGGTACTCCAAGTCAGCTAGAAAGAGGTGTTCATGTTTCCCTGAACTAACGTGGGAGGCAGTCCGTGGCGACATGCCACACACAGCCGACTTGGCCTTCTACAGCTGTCTTGGAACAGATGAGGTCAGAGAGGTAGGGAGGAGGCAGATCAGAGCGGAAGAGCATCCAAGTGCCAGACCTGGTAGGCCTTGTAGGGCTTCAGAGATTTTTTTTTCTAGATGCTGTAGAAAACCAGTACAATTTTAAGTAGGGGAAGGATATGACCTAATTTATCTTTAAAAGATTGTTCCGTTTGCTGTGTGGAAAAATGATTGTAGGGAGCGACGACTGGAAACTGGGACTAGCTAGAGAGAGCATGATGGCAGACACATTGGAAACTGCAAGTCACTCTGCTGTTTAACAATTTGCTTAAACATGTGTCTGGAATTAGTGAATCAAGTTTCAAAGGTACTTATTTCTGTTGCTTTGCCATCTGTCTATCTATAGATATGGGAACTAAATATGGTTGCCAATTTAGAAACACCACTCAATTTGTGTGGCTTACAGAAAAGGAGGTTTATTTGCCCATATTGCAAAAAATCTAAATATACCTCGTGGTTGCTTGATGTAAGCTATCCTTCCCATTCTTAGGATCACATTCCAGCAAAAAATAAGGAGACAAGAAAGAGGGGAGGGACTTTCTCCTAACAAGGGTTTGATCTTTAATGCAGAAAGGTCAGGAAAGTATTGCTACCAAAACCTCGTTTTCCAGAACTGTATTACATGGCCAACCCTAACCATGAGGAAAGCTGGGAGATTAAGTATTGTGATCCAGGCACTTTGCCATCCTAAACAAAATTGAAAGTCTCTTAGTAGAAAAAAAAGGAGTGGCTAATTGATAGGGACCCGCAGGATCTGCCACTTTATTAGAGGTACTTTCTCTCCTAGATGGTATCTGCTTACCTGAACAGGATCAGCCACAGTATGAAAACCATTAACACATTTACACATACCACTTTAAAATCCTAATGACAGTGAAGATATGCTCATCATCTGTAAAATATACAGTTTGAGAATAGACTCCTTATGGAGTCTACTTTAAAATAATAACCTGCTGATTTTGTACTTTACTCTTCACAGGCAGCAGAGTGTCTCAGCGCTCATCATATGGTGTTTTTGGTCATCCTGCAGTGACATCGCCATTGCTAAGCCAAATATGGATATTTCCATCACTGATTTTGGTGCTATAATTTCCTCCTATTATTCCTCCTGGAATTCTCTGATTAACATCAAGGTTATACTAAGTACAACCATCCAGAAAGAGGCTAGATGGCTCAAATGATAAAAGTTTTACAGAAGTTACAAGGACATACTAAAAGGGAAAGGTAGATTTAAATGAATTTAGAAATGGTAAAAATTAGTCAAATTTCTAAGTCCATAAAGAATGCTACAATTAGCAAAATAAGAGGGGTTTATTTGGGGTATGAGAATATTTCCTGTCACAATTTTATGCTATGGTTAAATGTTTAATAAGAAGTCATCTTTTCCATATATATATGTGTGTGTGTGTGTGTGTGTGTGTGTGTGTGTGTATTTTATGCTTCCCTATTCTCTAATGTTATGCACTTTTCTTACAGGTATTTTACAATTAAATGCCTCCAATATTATATTAGAGTCAGCAGGAAATAACACTCAATTTGCGGCAGGGTCTTTCTCCTATCCAGGGTTTCCTCTAGATTGCCTCAAAGGTAGAGGATTGATTAATGTGAGTTCTGAGATTCTAGCTCTAGCGGCTTTAAGCTTTCATCTCTAGGATTCCACATTTCCATTATCTAGAGGTATTCCTTGCTTATTAAATAGCAGGGTCCTGCTCTCTCTGAAAACTTTTAGGGGAAGATCCTTCCTTATCTCTTCCTGACAGTTGAAGACAATCCTTGGAAGTCCTCAACTTGTAGATGCATTGCTCTAATCCCACCCAACACCCACCATCTTTTAGATCTTTAGCCACTTCCTCAGTGAGGCCTCCTTGAACACTTAATTAAAATCCCTCCACTACCCCCCACCATCTGACATCCTCTATCCCTCTTCATGGCACCATTTTTTCCTCTTATGAGGTCACAGCTGTCATCCTCCCCATGTCGCAGTGAGCTCAAGTATCTTGTTTGAGTGTGCAGAGCTAGGAAATGGAGAAGCTGGCTCCTTGCAAGCTAACACCAGAGCTTGTTCTCCTCTTAGTGAGCTGTGAAGTCTCTTAATAACTATTTTATGTAGTTAGCCCAGTACCCACCTGGCTAGGTGTAAAAGGCCCAGGCTTAGTGACAGTTAACAGATGTCCTATGAAAGATAAACTGTATCTTGCCTCCTTTTTTAACTTTTCTTGGTCAACATTCATAAAAGTCTGGTTTTCAGTAAAAGATTCAGGGTGGAAATTCTGAGCGTGAGGGGATAAACCAATATTTTTATTTTCTTTGACCAGTGACCCAGAAGGCTGAAAGAGGACTAAATCAAGGAGAATTTGTATTTTATTGAGTTCCTATCATGTCTACAATACTGGGGGGTCTTGGGCTAAAAGAAGAGCACAGAGCCTTAGTTAATTCACTTAGTTAATTTCACAAAGCAATATTGTTTATACAGATCAATCAGAAATAATTGTCAATGGCACTATTTCTAAACAAAGTCTTGTTTATTGGCATGATATCACATAGACACAATTGTTTATTTGCATGATGTGGCACAAAGAAAAGGGTCACCCACAGCTGAAGAGGTTTCTGGGAATTAACCAAAGTTATAATAACATTCACAATAATAGTTACCATTCACTGAGTACTGCCTATGTGCCAGTCACTGCAGAAAGTGCTTTGATTACTGCTAATTTAATTTCCATAACACGAAGGAAAGTATTTTATCAATGCTTTCCAGATGAAGAAACTGAGCATCTGGGATAACCTGGCCTGATGTCAGCCAGAAAGTCAGGCTAGTGAAAATAGTTCTATAAGACTACAAAGCAATACTATACAAAGATCACACTACATTTATTCATTTACAGTGAAAAATAAGAACAGAGCATCCAAGAATATTCCCGCTATCTACCTGCACAAGCCGCCTCTCCTGGAAGAACAGCCACACTGGCAAACATATTGCTATCAGACACGGTATCTCCGAGCCTCAGGCTGCTTCTGCCTTGGGTCCTCAGAAGGCACACAAAATCTTTTGTTTGCCATGCAAATCATCACCTTTTCATTACTTTGCAATTTTCCTCAGGCTTTTTCCACTACATTTGCAAAGATGATAGTTTTCTTTCTATCTGTTGGAAAACAGTAATGTTTTCCAGGAAGACACTGTCCATCTTGACCAGATTTGGGAACACCTGACCTCTTGCTAAGCCACTTGTGAAACACCCTTCCCTCCTGACTCAGGTTTACAAGGCTCTGGGGCCACAACTAACTGGTTCAAGTGGCTAATTGCATTAGATTTGTCTGAATTCTGATTAGCTTCAAGTAGGCCATTTGCTTTTCAATACCTGTGTCCCCAATACCCAGGGGTGTATTTTTTTGGAGGCTATGGATTTCCTATGCTGACTACATGTCTCATAACAAAGAGTCATAACTTTGATATGTAAAAACACTAATTGAAATATGCCAACAGGTCTGAATTCTGCTGGGCACTGTTTCATAACATGGATTTGTAAATAATTTTTCTTTTGCTGTAGGAAGAGAAAATAAATTTCTTTAAGGACTTATTATTTCTTAAAACAAAAGTGAGCTACCAGGGTACCCTCCCTCAATAAAGTTGAGCTCTCCAGAATTATGTCCAGGTAATATTATTCATCATTATATTTTTCACACCTATCAATGAGGTTGGCATTTAAATTCTCAATACATGCTTAGTGAGTAGATGGAATTAGTGCTAGACTCTGCCCATACCAGCCATGGAGAATTGCTCCAAATTCCTTGTGGCCCGTCAAGGCAGCAAGCACAGGCAGGCAGAGAGATTATACTAATAAGGTATACCCAAGGTATTTATTTTTTTAATCTCTAGAGAAGGAAGAAAATTGTTATATGAGGCTGGACAGAAATTCTGTCTTAAAATCAAGTGCCTAAGATTCTAAAGCCTACTCATCTCAATAGATACTTACATAAATTATTTTACTTGAGGTTAGTGGAGAAAGTATTTAACTCCCATTTTATAGAAAACTAGAGAATACCAAATTTAACCAATTTGACTAAAGTCACACAACTGGTTGGTGACATTGCTGCATCTGGAAGCCAGGTCCGTGACGATCATTCCTTGTTTCATGATGAGCAAGAGAAGGACGTGCAGCACATGTGGAAGGGAAGCGATGGATCTGGTTACGTCCATCAGGGTCTGAGCACGTTCTGGGCACAAAGCTCTCCCAGTTAGTAGTGTGTGCCTGACTCATGTTCTTAACTGATGCAAGGGGCTCCCCAACAACCCAACATAGCTGCAATTCTTTTTGCCTCTTGCAGAACATTTCTCTGAGATAATCTACAAAACGTCAAATAGGAAACAATCTGTCTTTTTAGATTTTAGACAAATCCTGCAAAGTCTCTTGTTATCTCCATCACAGGACTGGGCTTCTGAGAAAAAGTTCAAAATAAAATCCAAAATTGATTGAGACTTTAACATATCCAGGCACAGTCTAGAGGTATTACATACATGACCTTGTTCAACTTTCACAAGAACCGAAAGGTAGATACTTTTCCTATCTCACTTAATAGATGAGGAAAATAAGGCCAGACAGAGCTAGGATTTAAACCCTAGGAGTCTGACCAAAGTCTATGGGCTTGAATATTACATCTGAGGGTCTTTGCATCCCTGACAATTAGGCTACTATACTTAACTAAGTCTTCTTGTCCTATTCTTATTCACAACCTTTACCTTTACCCTGAGAAAGACATATATGAGTCCTCTGAGGGCATTCATCCCTTTGTGTGCTCATCTTTTAATAAGTTCTTCATTTGTTTGTTGAATAAACACTTCTAAGAATGTGGCGTACTCTTGGGTAGATTTAGGGGTTATAAAACATATTGAACATTGCCCTTTGTCTCAAAAAGCATATAATCTGCAGGCAAAATGGACAACTGGCGTTGATGAAGGGTGATACTGAGGAAGCACTGAGGAAGCACCCAAACATCCATGACCCCTCAGGGCAAGGAAAGAAGAAGTGGGGCTCAGGATGAGCCAGCATCTGAGCTGAGTTTTAGAGGAAATTTAATTTTGTGGATGAGAAAGTTCAATACAGGATAAAAACATGGAAAAGCAAAACAAAACAAAAAAATCCTTATGTTGTCAGAGAAGTATTCAGTAGTCAGAGAACAGAGTCAGAGAATAGTTTAGTACAAGGTGGTGAGAGAATCAACAAGACTCAGTGAATGAGTAGATGTGGTGGACAAGGGATGGTGAACTGACTGGGCAATGTACCATTCATTGACATGGCAGAGGACTCAGGAGAAAGGGGATAACTGTAGGTTTTCCATATTGTTGGGCTCGGCAGTTCCCAAGGAAAAGCCCTAAGGTTGGGTGATGTTCTCTAACAGAGCCAGCAGACCCAGAATGAAAAACAAACAAACAAACAAAAACTACTGGTATATGGGTGGACTGATCTATATTGAGGGTTTACAGGGCATGTGAGAGAAAAAGATAAGGGGCCTAGTGTGCCGGCCATGAAAGTAGGAAAGTGGGAGCATGATCGCACCA
Source organism: Smutsia gigantea (assembly GCA_032199065.1). Lineage (NCBI taxonomy): Eukaryota > Metazoa > Chordata > Mammalia > Pholidota > Manidae > Smutsia > Smutsia gigantea. Next base: position 160,550 of record JAVSCE010015234.1, read on the forward strand.
TCCAGGACACCTGAGAGTGAGGTGGGCAGCAGAGTGGGAGAAACGGGAGGGATTAACGGATGGGAGCCCTCTGAGAAAGGATCATGTGTGCTTGTGCTTGTGCGTGAGACACTATGATGGCTTGGAAGTCAGAGGCTTTATTTGAAGATTGGTACTTTGTGGTTTAAGGTTTCCAGAGCTATAGAATAGAAAGCAACTTTTCTAGTGGAGAAAGTTTACCACATTATCAAATATGCCCCTATTGGCTCATTCTCCAGTAGTTGACAAAAGGCTGAGTGCTTTTTAGAGAAAGGGATATGAAACCCACGTGGTATTTTTTTGTTTATTACAAGGATATCCTAAAAAGTGGCATCTGTGACCGACTGATGTGTGCAATTCCTGTTACTTCCAGCTATTTGCAACAGAGGTGTTTAGCAGTAGCCTCCTCTTTAAGCACTGAACAGATAAAATACATCTATAAAATATGTTAATCAATAATGTAATTGGCTCTTTCACTCACCATATGGAAAGCATAGTAGAATGTATCATTTCCCAGATGTATTAGAGATTTTTATGTTTCATTTTTCTTTTCTTGAAGGGTCTTCTGACACATATTTAAAGACATCATCCCTCAAGTCTCCGCCTGTTGAAAGTCAAGCTTTCATATCCCTGAAGACAAATCATGTGCAAGACATGCTCATCTCTTGAGGCTTCTCTGTGGTGCCTCAGAATGTGCGAGCTTTGCCAGACAGTTGCTGAAAGGCAAACAGTTGGTATACCCCAACATTTTTAATACAAAGCAATTTTCTCTGAGATGCCAGATTTGGATGAAAATCAACTCATTGAAGACTCATATAATAATTGCAATTCCCTTTGTGGCCAAGTTCAAGGAAATATTACTTGTAAAAATGAAGATATATTATGAAATCAAAGATCAAGCTACTTAGGAAACATGAAACCGGTCCTTGGTACATTATACTTAGAATTTTTTTGGTAATATTATAATCATATCTTAAGCAGAAGTAGGTAACTATTTTAACCAACAGAAACCAGTATCATTTCCTCTTCAAAAGAGAACATATGTGGTTTAACTTAAATAATTTTTCTTTCAATATCTATAATCCAGTCTACCTTGTTTAAATTTATTACTTGACAATTTTTACAAACCATAAACTAAAACAGTGAACTTTAACAGTAACTTTTAATGAAATAATAATTGAGAAATGCTTTCTTTACCTAAAGAGACTATGTCAGATGTTGCTCATATGTACTAAATTTGAGTAAAAGTCTTTTTATTCTCCTATCTTCAGTTGCCTCATATGTAAAACAAATATGTACATACAACTGAGAATTAAATATGCTATATATATATTTGAAATATCCTACAAAAAGTTCCTAAATAGTAGCATGTAAAATAAGTCTGGGGTTAATTTTCTTTGGGTCACTTTCTCTTGGGCCAATATTATAGACTATATATATTATGGTTATACTCTGTTTACCAATACATTCAGGATGGCTGTTTGAAACCAAGTAGAACACAATAGTGGTCCTAAACTAATCCTTGAGAGAGAGATACCATATTGTTTTATTCATAAGACTAGACTGGTAAGATTTTTAAAGTTTAGAAAAATGAAATGGAATAAGAATTTTTTAAACTCCATTAGTGCCCTTTTAAGACTGGGAACTTTTTAAAAACTCTATCACTGATGTCTCAGTGTCTTAGTCCATACAGGCTGCTGCAACAGAATATCATAGACTGGGTTGCTTATAAACAATAGAAATTTATTTCTCATGGTTCTGAAGGCAGGAAATTACATAATCAAGGTACTGGAAGATTCAGTGCTTGGTGAGAGCCCATGTCCTGCCTCATAGATGACTGTCTTCTTGCTGTGTCCTCATGTGGTGGGAGGGGCAAGGGATTTCTATGGAATCTCTGTTATAAGCACACTAATCCCATTTACTCAGGTTTTATACTCATGATCTAATTACCTCCCAAAGTCCCCAACATCTAATACCATCATACTGGAAATTAGATCTCAAAACATATGAATTTGGTGGGGGGAAAAAAGGGGATATAAATGTTCAGTCCTCAGCACTTAGTAGATAAATTGTACCCATCTAATATATCATTATATATTAATTAAATTACATTAATTTAAAGTATTAATTAAAACTAGTGCCTATACTATGAATATTGTTGATTATATAACAAGGTTGATAACAAGAATTTATCTTCCTGTGCTTTGTTTGAAGAAGACCATTGTTTGCAGATGGCATTCTTGACCAGGTGGAAGGAGTAATTAGGAGACAGAATTTGGAAATATTCACCTAGGTGCTTATTTCATTTAAATATGTACTATAAGCTCTTTACAGCTCTTGTAAAATTCAGATGTAATAATCCTGATAATAAGACAATATTTGGGCAATTAGAAAAGATGAGGTCAGATTCTAGGATATTTTTCCCTTGTTATGAATTGGACAAACAATGGATTCAATAATAGAAGTGTCAGTCCTAGAAAGGCTGTTTTTCTTACAAAAGAAATGGCAGAAGATTCAAAAATGATGGTGGCATGAGAAGTGAGGCAGAAATCTCCTCCCAAAACCACATATAATATGAAAATACAGCAAATACAACTATTCCTAAAAGAGTGACCAGAAATAAGATTGCACCAGCCAGTCTACATCTGGGAAAAGAGAACATCTCATGAAAAAGGGTAAAGTAATAAAGCCACGACATGGCAGGACCCGAGCACTCCCCCTACCCCAGCTCACAGGCAGGAGGAAGAGAATCAGAGCAGGGAGGGAGTAGAAGCCCAGGACTGCTAAATACCCAGCCCTAGAAATATACTCTAGGAGCACAAACCCACATTGCATGGTGCTCTGGAAATTAGAGGGGTTGAAAATCAAAGTCAGAGACTGAGATTCCAGCCACTTGTGGAGAACAGGTTCCCACAACCAGCTGCTCTGGGACAAAAGAAAGGTGGGTGCTTTGAAATATTTCCCAACAGTGAGAGGGCTGCTAAGGGGCAAGGATTACACAGAGCTTGCTGCTCAGAAAGAACGGGTGGACAAAATTGTCCCAGCACACTCAGCCCAAAGGTTGGGAACTTTCAGGAGCTTCAGGTGCTTCATCCCCCTGGCTGGCAATGCAGCCCTGAGGTCCCCCACCAGAATAAGCAGCTTGCTGTCCCTTCTTCCCGGCCAGCACGCAAACCTGCTGCCCCCACCATTGTGCCAGGTCAGCCAGAGGGCAGCCCTACCAAGGCAGCTTAGGGGCTTAACACAGAGGCCACTCCCTGCATGCAGCTAACTGGCCCTGACAGCACAGGCAGGCACTGCAATTGGAAAGCAGGAAAGATTTCTCTGTTTAGGGTAGGCACCGGCACTGCTTGCCTGCTCCAGGTGCTAGGCTGCTCTGAAGAGCACAGCTTCTGGGCACTAGAGGGCACCACCTACACAATCTAATATTTCTCATTATCCAATAGGATTATGAAAAGGCAGAAGAACCTTGTTCAATCAAAAATCCCTCAAACACCAGAAAGAGGGCTCAGTGAAAGTGAATCACCAATCTTCCTGGAAAAGAATTCAAAATAAAAGTCATAAGCATGTTAATGGAGCTACAGAAAAATATTCAAGAGCTAAGGGATGAATTCAGGAGGAAAATAGATACCTTAAAAAATACAGTAGCTGAAATGAAACATACAATAGAGGGATTTAAAAACAGATTCGATGAGGTAGAGGAGATAATAAATGAATAGAAATTAGAGAACAGGAATACAAAGAAGCTTAGGCAGTGAGAGAAAAAAGGATCTCTAGGAATGAAAGAATATTAAGAGAACTGTGTGACCAATCCAAACCAAATGATATTCACATTATAGGGCACCAGAAGAAGAAGAGAGAGAAAAAGGGATAGAAAGTGTCTTTGAAGAAATAAATGCTGAAAACTTCCCCAATCTGGGGAAGGAAATAATCTCTCAGGCCATGTAGGTGCACAGATCTCCCAATACAAGGGATGCAAGGAAGACAACAATGTCATATAATAATTAAAATGGCAAAGATCGAAGACATGGACAGAGTATTAAAAGCAGCCAGAGAGAGAAAAAAGATGACCTACAAAGGAAAACCTATCAGGCTATTATGAGACTTCTCAGCAGAGACCTTACAGGTCAGAAGGGAATAGCATGATATATTCAGTGCAATGAAACAGAAGGGCCTCAGACCAAGAATACTCTACCCAGCAAGATTATCATTTAAATTTGAAGGAGGGATTAAACAATTTCCACATTAGTAAAAGTTGAGGGAATTTGCCTCCCACAAACCATCTCTACAGTGTATTTTGGAGGGACTTCTCTACATGGAAGTGCTCCTAAGGCTAAATAGCTGTCACCAGAGAAAATAAAACCACAGAAAAGGAAGTAGACCAATTAATTACTAACCAAATGCAAAATTAAATCAGCTACCCAAAAAGTCAGTCAAGGGATACACAAAGAGTACAGAATATGACACCTAACATATAAAGGGTGGATGAGAAAGAAAAAGAAGGGAAGAAAAAAAAGAATCATCAGACTGGGAACAAGACAAGGATGCCCACTCTCACCACTTTTATTCAACATAGTACTGGAGGTCCTTCCATGGCAATCAGACAACACAAAGAGATAAAAGGAATCCATATTTGTAAGGAAGAAGTTAAACTGTCACTGTTTGCAGATGGTATGATACTCTTCATAAAAAACGCTAAAGAATCTACCCCAAAACTACTAGAACTAATAACTGAATTCAGCAAAGTGGTAGGATACAAAATTAATATACAGAAATCTGTTGCATTCCTATATACTAATGATGAACTAACAGAAAGAGAAATCTGGAAAGCAATTCCACTCACAATTGCATCAAAAATAATAAAATACCTAGAAATAAACTTAATCAAGGAAGTGAAAGACCTATACCCTGAAAACTACAAGGCACTCTTGAGAGAAATTAAAGAAGACACTAATAAATGGAAATACATCCCATGCTCATGGGTAGGAAGAATTAATATTATCAAAATGGCCATCCTGCCTAAAGCAATCTACAGATTCCATGCAATCCTTATCAAAATACCAACAGCATTCTTCAGCAAACTAGAACAAATAGTTCTAAAAGTCATATGGAACCACCAAAGACCCCAAATAGCCAAAACAATCCTTAGAAGGAAGAATAAAGCAGAGGGTCGGTGGGGGGATTATGCTCCCCCACTTTAAGCTCTACTGGAAAGATACAGTAATCAAGACAATGTGGTACTGGCACAAAAACAGACCCATAGATCACTGGAACGGAATAGAGAGTCTAGATATAAACCTATACATACATGGCCAATTAATATGTGATAAAGGAGCCATGAATATACAATGGGGAAATGACAGCCTCTTCAACAACTGGTGTTGGTAAAACTGGACAGCTATATGTAAGAGAATGAAACTGGATTAATGTCTAGCTCCATACACAAAAGTAAACTCGAAATGGATCAAAGACCCGAATGTAAGTCATGAAAGCATAAAACTTTTAGAAGAAAACATAGGCAAAACTCTCTTGAATATAAACATGAGCAACTTTTTCCTGAACACATCTCTTCAGGCCAGGGAAACAAAACAAAAATGAACAAGTGGGACTACACCAAACTAAAAATCTTCTGTACAGCAAAAGACACCATCAGTAGAACAAAAAGGCATCCTATAGTATGGGAGAATATATTCATAAATGACATTTCCGATAAGGGGTTGACATCCAAAATATATAAAGACCTCACACACCTCAACACCCAAAAAGCAAATAACCTGATTAAAAAAATGGGTGCAGGATCTGAACAGACAATTCTCCAAAGAAGAAATTCAGATGGCCAACAGGCACATGAAAAGATGCTCCACATAGCTAATCATCAGGGAAATGCAAATTAAAACTACAGTGAGATATTGCCTCACACCAGTTAGGATGGCCAACATCCAAAAGACAAACAACAACAAATGCTGGTGAGGATTGGAGAAAGGGGAACCCTCCTACCCTGTTGGTGGGAATGTAAATTAGTTCAACCATTGTGGAAAGCAATATGGAGGTTCCTCAAAAACTAAGAATAGGAATATATTTGATCCGGGAATTCCACTCCTAGGAATTTACCTGAAGAAAACAAGATCACAGATTCAGAAAGACACATGGACCTCCATGTTTATCACAGCACTATTTACAATAGCCAAGACATGGAAACAACCTAAATGAGCATCAGTAGATAAATGGATAAAGAAGACGTGGTACATATACACAATAGAATATTAATCAGCCATAAGAAGAAAACAAATCTCACCATTTGCAACAACATGGATGGAGCTGGAGGGTATTATGCTCAGTGAAATAAGCCAGGCAGAGAAAGAAAAGTACCAAGTGATTTCACTCATATGTGGAGTATAACAACAAAGCAAAAACTGAAGGAACAAAACAGCAGCAGACTCACAGAACCCAAGAATGGACTAGTGGTTACCAAAGGGAAAGGGATTGGGGAGGGTAAGCGCAAAGGGAGGCATAAGAGTATTAAGGGATATTATGATTAACGCACATACTATGGGGGTGCATGGGGAAGGAAGTATAGCACAGAGAAGACAAGTAGTAACTCCATAGCATCTTACTATGCTGATGGACAGTGGCTGTAATGGGGTATTTGGTGGGGACTTGATAATAGAGGGGAGTGTAGTAACCACAATGTTGCTCATGTGAAACCTGAGCATAAGATTGTATATCAATGATAACTTAATAAAATAAAATAAAATAAAAAGAAATGACAGAGTTTTATAGAATCTTTGTCTTTTTGCTACTGGAATTTCATTAAGTTCATTCTTTTTGGTGGGTACTGATCATTGACTATCCATTTTTCCTTGTTAACTCAATGGGTGTGACCCCAATTCCACCTTGCAGGGGTCAAAGTAACGACCACTTTTCTAAAAGGAAAATCATATCCAACAATTTCACTTCTGGGAATATATTAGAAAGAAACAAAATCACAATGTTAAAGAGATATATGCCCTCCCACGTTTATTGTAAAATTATTTACAATAGCCAAGATATGGAAACAATTTAAGTAGCCATTGATAGATGAATGGATAAAGAAAATGTCGTGTATATATGCATATGTATATATGCGTGTGCGTGTGTGTGTGTGTGTGTGTGTATACTATTCAGCCATAAGAAAAAGGAGGAAATCCTACCATGCATGGATGGATCTTTAGGTTATCATGCTAAGTGAAAAAAGTCAGAGAAACAAACAATGTATGATCTCACTTATATGTGAAATCTAAAAACAGAAAAGAAACATATGGGAGAAAAATCAGATATGGGGTTTCTAAAAGCTGGGGGTGTGGAGGAAGGAATTGGATGAAGGTGATAAAAAGGTACAAATTTCCAGTTATAAAATAAATAAGTACTGAGGATGTAAATACAACATGATGACTATAGTTGACACTGCTGTATGGTATATTTAAAAATTGCTAAGAGAGTAGATCCTAAAAGTTCTCATAACCTGTATGTATTTTACTGAAATTGTTTTATAGCTACCACAGGCAGGTGGCAATGCTTCATTTGAAAATCCTTCAGAATAAATTGATGTGGTTGCATTCTATGGAATTGGACTTTTGGAACTTCAGTCACCCAGGGGCAGGAAAGTTCAAGTGGACTCAGAACTTTTTCAGCATAAAACCTGTCCTACCTGTAGACAGTACTTCAGACTACCTCAATATTGATATCAGTGGAGTGGCAGTAATCTTTATTTTAATTAACTACTCTACTCATAGAGTAGACCCATCCATCTACTTATTGTATCCAATTATAGATTAGTGTTTTTTTAAACCATGACCTCAAACACTTTTTTACAAGGTGGGTTATAAATAAACAATAAGAATAATAATAGCTACTATTAACAACAATCACTTTATAGTTTTGACTTTTTGGAAGAGGCCCACAGAGATTACCCAGTCTTAGTTTCACAGCTAAGACCCATAATAGTTAAGTAACTTCAGTCTGTAGCAACCAAGGGTGGAAATCTCTAATTTCTGATACTGTTTAATATTGTTTCCACTACTGGGTCTTGGGTCAGGTACCTCTAGTTTTTCAGGGCAATCTCATCCTTTGATTAGAATAAACAGCTGGAATCCTTCTATCCTCTGCCAGAATAACTAGAAACCAAGAAAGAAGGGATTCCCTCTCTCACCCTGACCCTTTCACAAACTTGAAAATTCTGTAGATAAAATTCCTGTTTGACATTATTCAGGTAAACACAAAAGTCTAAATTTGTGTTTTCCAGGTACTGTATAATGTAGTGAAATGCACACACCCCATTCAGAGGGCTTGCAGGTGCATTTACATAGACTCTAGGAATCTGAGAGTTGTTATAAGTGTCAGTAGCTGGCACAAGACAACCAAGGGAATCCAAAATTAAAGGATTACATCCATCCAAGAGGCTATTATCAAAAAGAAACTCCTTTCATTCTCTGATAGACTTTCAAAATGGACAACAGCCAAAAAGGCTTTTTTTTTTCCAGACTTCTTATCGAAGATTGTGTCCCTAATTTTAAGTCTAATGGTTCCAGTCTCTTTCTGGATCCCTCTGTGCTCTATCTGGACTCTCTCTTCCAAGGAGACTCAGGGTCTGGTTTTGTTCAATTGTACTTTGCTCTATGCTTTCTTTTTTATGTATCCTTCGAATGGTTATTTTGATAGTTCTCATCAAACAAAAAAGGTCTATCTTTTATCATTTGGAGATATTGAAAGGAATGTTTCTTCTCTCACTGCCTCTCAAAACATTTACAGCCATTACATAATGAGAAGAGAAAGTCCACAGGGACCAACTGCCATAAACGTGCAGGTTAAAGATACATGTACATATTTTATATTTGATATATTCAGTTCACTACCTGGAAGGGCCTGAGTAAATTTATGATGTTTTATTGCAAGCTAGGTGATTGTTATAGACTCCAGGGAAAATATGTTCTAAATTTGCTTCTTCATATCAAATGTATATTGAACAAAAGACAGTTTGCCTTCTACATGCACCTGAACACACTGAAAGCTGAAGTAGTTAAGCAGTATTTTGAGGTATAGTCTGACATTTTAAAGTGCATTCATCTTGCATAGGTCTCTTTTGTCACAAGATCAAAAAACATAGGTAGAAATACTGTCTACAGTGTTATTATCAGTCCTACAATCTAATGATTAGGTGATTTGAAAATACAGCCTGCCCTGATCCGGAATCTAAGAATAGTGAAAATGAATGATCCTGGCCAGTGTGATCAGGGGTGCCCACAGGAGCTTCACCTAGGACAGAGGTGTAGGTAGCAATGCCAAGGACAGAAGGAGGTAGAAAAACCCACAGAGACACAGTCTTTGCTGGCCCTGGATGATTAGAAGTTTGGGCATACTGTAAGAAGGTTATGGTTAAGGTTACGGGAGGTTATCAGTCACTCTGTGTGGGTTTGAACCCCAGCTCCAGAAGTGTGCAAATGCTGGGCTCTTAAGCAAGCCAGTAGCCTCATCTGTAAAATAGGAAAACAGTAGTACTTACCTCATAGGATTATTGGGATTTAATCAGGTAATAGACATAAAGTACTTATTCAGAGCCACTCTATAACAATGGTTAGTAATGTAGACTGATTAGGGAGAGGTACTTGTTCATGCATCCACCCCCAAAGGTTCTAACCAAATCAGTCCAGAGTATAGGCAGGGTATAAGGTATCCCTCAGAGTGTCTATATTTTAACATAAACCTGCCATTTACTGTCTGTATTTCCCTCAACTCCTTTAAGCTTCAGTTTTCATTGGGAATATGGAGACAATGCATAATAGTATCATTGTTGTGCAGATTACAGTAGTTAATTCGTATAAAACACTTAAGAAAGGCCTAATGCATAAGTGCTCAAAAATATTAGCTGTTGTTATTAGAGCTCCTAAAACTGTTACTCAAAAAGCATCCAGGGCCAAAGAAACAGTGTTCACTTTGAACTGCTGGCTTATCTAGTTCCCATAGCAAAAGGAGGGAGAAGCATCCCCTCTCTCTCTTCCTTTCTACCAGTATTTCTTCTTGTCTACACTCACTTGCCCTGTTCCCAGGAGAAAGGCGGCATACATGCTCTGCTTGTGGGGGAAAGGGGAGGGATGCATATGAGGCTTGCTTCCTGACCCATCTGTCTGGCTAACCTCTGGAAGGCAACGTGCATTGCCCTGCATGCTGTGAAATCAAGTGGTTGCAGGCACAGGCTTCCTGACTGGTATTATGAAGACCTCTCCTTTGCCTGGACTGCTTTTCAGAGGTCTTACTTCAACTTTCATCTTTATTCATGGATTCAACAGGTGTGGTCTCCACTGCTGGTGAGCCCTTGTCTGTCGCTCAGCACTTGACAAAGGTGATTTTACTGGACGATGAATCTAACGAATATTGCAGCCAACAGCTCTATTGTCTGAAAGTGGATAGGGCTGGAGATGCAGCCAGGTGTACCAATTCCAAGAAGAGACAATGCTGCCCTGTGTATTACCAGTTTAATAAAGCATGTGCTCGCTGTCAGTAATCTTTACCTCTTTAAAAAATACATATGGTTGAAAATGCAGTTCTTTGAATTGTGGCATATTAAGCCCTTGACCTCAGAGGTTCAATGGTACCAACATGTGAGCATCCTACAGCAGGTCTGTATACATGTAAGGAGGAATTGAGGGGGCTTGAATATGGAGATAGGGAGGGGTGCAGAAAGGGATGTGGAGCTAGATTTAGGTGGGAAGCTATTTCCTAAAGAACTTTTACTTTTATTGGGGTTTCTCATCCCTACACCTTGACCTTTATTCTACAGAAAAAGAATCCATGATCTTGTGAAATGGGGTGTCTGTGAATTTTTCCTAAGCTTCTCAGCAGCAAAACTTGTTCCTTGTCCAACTGTAACTGCTATTTTGCCAAGGTAAGATAACTTTCTATATATCTAATTTTCTGCATATCTTTCCAGGTTGGGAATGCAGCAAAAGGCTCTTTACATTCACTGAACAGTCAGATAGTAAAAGAATCACTTTGGCCATTCACTGTGTGAAGTGAACATTTTCCGACAATAAAATAAGTAATTCCATATGCACATGAACTGTTAGTATTCGATTCCTGTTTCTCTGGTAATGCCCTTGGTCTTTTGTCTTTTGAATCAATTAGGTCAGTCTCAGGGGGATATAAAAAGAAAAAAGAAAGAAAGAAAAACAGACCACAGTTTAAACCAGAACACTCTAATACTGCCCACTCAACATATGGTGTTTATAGATCTTGAAAACAGGATCAGGAGGAATGCTTCAGATTAGAAGGGCTCTCTCCACATTAGGGATGGTTTTAATTTAGCTTTTTAAATCTTTGGTCCTGGAGTAGTTCATATTACAGTCAATAAAATGGTTACTGAAATGAGGATAAAATATCATAATTATGTTTGTCGAATAAGATTTGTATGCTCCCATTGGTATGCAAATATGACACTTTGTACTCCGGTTTTTACTTCATATACAGTGTATGTAAGTATTTTCTTCACATATACCTATTAGGAGAATGGCACATTAGCCAAGGAGAGAGGACCCACTGGACAATTCCACACCTCTTCTAAGGTGCAAGTGAGAAGTTGCAATGCAAATGTAGAGCTAGCTAGAAAATCTTTGCTCTGAGCCAGGGAAGCATGGCTGACCTTTGACTCCACAGGAAAAAGTCCTCCCTCTGTCCAAGCCGCCTTGGTCCAGACAGCCCAGCACAGATGGCGTGAGCAGTTCTGCCCAGCCAACGGGTGAAAACAGGCAGGCAGACCTCGGCAGGTGAGGGCCAGGAGGGACTCACAGCTGGAAGGTCACTGAAAGTCGGTGCACAGAAAGGCTGTTTCCCCAGCAGCAGAACTCACCCTGTAAGACCTCTGCAGGTCCACATAGGCATTAAGCCAAAGGCGATGGATATCACATTCTTTTGCTGTCCTAAGAAGCGGATCCAGGGGCTGGTATCTGTTATAATCCCAAACACCTGAGCCACATCTGACTCTAAGAATATGACAAGCTTTCACCTAAGGTTCTGAGCCCCAAACTGCCCCAGGAATGAGAATGTTAGCACATTAAATGCACGTGGGGAGTTGTTAAAAATCTGCATGCCCTGCTCTACCCTAGACTAAATCGGTTAGATTCTCAGGTTAGAATCTTTGGGGGTGGATCCAGAGCCAGTAACTCTCCCTAATCAGCTGCTTCAGAAGGCAGGGATCAGACAGAAAGAACCTCTCCTCAGAGCACCGGGCCGGAGTGTTTTCTGATGTGGTGATTTGGGGAAGATGGAGCCCGAACTGCAAACATACAAAATTAAAAATTAAGCCAATAGTGATAGAGATGTCATCTTCTCCTATGAGGTTGTGTTTTAGAGAAAATGGGGCTAAAAGTCTAATTATCAGAATTATCAGCCTCAGCTTTGCCAGTCATTTAATTAAGAACCTAAAAAATTATTTGTGGTTTATCTGAAATTCAAATTTAACTATGTGTCCTGTATTTTATGTAAGAACACAATGACTAAAATATTTACTACTTGGGCCTTTATAGAAAAAGTCTACCAACTCTTGATTTAAGGTAAGGAAGAAAATGTTCTTTTAAAATTAATAATATTGTCAATATTTTCAATAATTTGAATTTGTTCTATCACTAAAAGAAGTTACAAAATCAATAAAGTATATTTGGCTTTATCAGCACATTAAAAATGTGCTACCAAGATTAAAATATGATGCCTGAAATTCTAACAAGTTCACTTAATTTTTTCACCAGCTTCAAAACTTGCAGTAAACCCCTTTAAATATAGGAGCAGTGGATCACATACCTGTACATCAGATTTATCTAGGATGCTTTTTAAAAAATACAGATTATTAGCCCCCAGCCCCAGAAATTCTGATTCAGTATGTCTGAGATGGAAACCAAGGCTATATTTTCTTTTTAAAGTTCTTTGAGGTAATTCTGATGTACAGTCTGGAGAACTGGTAGCTTGCAGCAATGGTTTGCAAATGTTAACATGCATCAGAACCAGCTGGAACGTTTGTTGAATGTCTGGGCCCCAACTCCAGAGTTTCTGATTCAGTAAGTCTGAGATAGTACTCAACAATGTCTAATGATTTTCCAATGATGCTGGAACTGCTGATCTGGGGACCTCATTTTGAGAAAGAGTTTAATGTGCCTAATTTGTGTGTTTCTTTAACTAATCCTCAATAATATACAAAATAATGGAACTTATTACCATGAAATCGATACTATTACTCATTATTGCACCATAGTATCAATTTACCTAAAAGAAGAATGATAAAGCTTATTTGCCATAACCCAGAATGTCTCTAATCATATCAAAATGTGTTGAGAATGTGATCAAATCTGTAAGTCGTAAACATGCATTGAAAGAGTATTGTAAAAATAGAACCTACTAATAAACCAGTTCAGCAAAGTAATGAAATATTTAGGAATAAATTTAACAAAAGAAGTGAAAAACTTGTACACTGAAAACTACAAACATTGTTAAAAGAAATTAAAGATCTAAATAAATAGAAAGACATGTAATGTTCATGGATTAGGAGGCTTAATACTGTTAAAATGACAACACTCCCCAAATTGTCCTATAAACTCAGCTCACTTCTTTGCAGAGATTACAAATTCATCTTTAAATTCATGTGGGAATGCAAAAGAACCAGAATAGCCAAAAATGTCAAAAGAAAGAACAAACTGTTGGAGAGCTCACATTTTCTGATTTCAAACTTACTAGAAGTCTATGCTAAACAAAAGAATGTAGTACTAGCATAGGAATAAACATATTGAACAGTAGACTATAACTGAGAGTTCAGAAGTAAACCCTCACACTTATGACCAGTTGACTTTTAACAAAAATGACAAGATAATTAAATAGTCTTTTCAGCAAGTGGTGCTGACTGCTGGATATTTACATGGAAAATAATGAATACAGACCCGCTACCTCATACCATATACAAAAAATTAACTCAAAATGGATCAAAGAACTAAACCTATGAAGTAAAAACTTAAAAAATATTAGAAGAAAACAGGTTTAAATCTTTATAACCTTAAATCAGTCACCAATTTCTTAGATATGGCACCAAAAGCATGAACAACAAAAGAAAAAACAGATGAATGGATATCATCACAATTAAAATTTTCTGTGCTGCAAAGGACACTGTCAAGAAAGTAGAAAGACAACTCACAGAATTTTTTCCAAATCATATATCTGATAAAGGAGTTGTATCTAGAATATATACAGCACAACTAAAATTCAATAATAAAAAGACAAATAACCCAATTAAACATGGCAAAGGATCTGAACAGATAGCTGTCCAAACAAGATAGGTGTCTGATAAGCACATGAATAGATATTCATCATCACTAGCCAACAGGGAAAGGAAACTAAAACCACAGTGAGATACCACTTCACAGCCACTAGGATGGCTATAATTAAAACACACACACATGCACACAAATACGTAACAAGTACCAGGGAGAATATGGAGAAATTGGAACCCTTATGCAGCACTGGTGGGAATGTAAAATGCTGCACTTTGGGAAACTGTCTGGCAGTTCTTAAAAGGTTAAACATCAAGTTACCATATGGCTCAGCAATGCCACTTCTAATTATATATATACCCAAGAGAAATGAAAATATATGTCCACACAAAATCTTGTATGCTAAGTCCCTAGCAGCATTTTTCATAATAGCCAAAAGGCAGAAACAATCTTAATGCCCATCAGCTAATGAATGGATAAAGTGTGGAATACCCCTACAATATAATATTCAGCAGTAACAATAAGTATTGATACATGCTACAACATGGTTGAACCTTAAAAACATTGTTATGTTAGAGAATCAATCTCAAAGAATCACATATTGTATGATTCTATTTATATGAAATGTCCAGAACTGGCAAATCTATACAGTCAGAAAGTCAATCAGTGGTTAATTAAGGTTGGCAAGAGTATGGGGAGATTGGAGAGTGATAGCTAAGGGGGACAAGGTTTCTTTTTAGGTCAATGAAAATGTTCTAAAATTGATTGTGGTGATGGATGTACAACTCTGTGAATATATTGAAAGCTGTTTAATTGTACATTCTAAAAGAATGAATTGTATGATAAGTGAATTATGTCTCAATAAGGCTTTTAAAGGAAAATAGAACTTCCTATGTGGAGGACATTATCCTGAAATAAAACGTATTAGGCATTTTGAGGTTCAGTTACCAAATTTTATTTTCTAATTCTCTTTGAAAATATATTCTTGAATTTACATTGAGTTGAATATTTCTTGCTTAGTTAATTTTGTAGTCTTCATAGTAAAACTACAGTACCACATATTTCCACTGTTTGTGCAAATAAGCAGCCTTTGCTTCAAATGGATGTTTTTATTAACACTATGCCTAATTATTGAAAATAAACATGTGCAAATATGAGCTTCTGCTGACTGCCTCTCAACCTATCGTTTTCTCCTGCTGGTTCACACTAAGGGGCCTCAGCTTAGTGAAGCTTGCCAGGGACTCTGGTTTGTATGAGCATGCCCTTAACTGGCAGTAATGTATGCAGTCCATCCTAAGAATTCAAATTTAATTGATTCTTTTCATCATCCTGAAAAAAGAAACATAAACTTATACATATAATAGAGCAAATAAGGAAAGTTCCATTCAAAATAAAAAGCTCAGCTGACAAGAGCCTGAATTTTAAGATAATCTTTTTTCTTTAATGAATACAAGCAGGATCCCAGAATCTCAAACCAATGTCCCAACAACAAAGTCATGAACTAAAGTGAGCTTGTGTCTGCAGGACAGAATATTAAAAAAAAAAAAAGTAGACAATAATTTCAACAAAATTAATACTTTCTGAGGTGGGGTAAGAACTTGTTTTCTCCTTTTTTTAAAGCTTTCAATGCATTAACCACCCTTCAATAATTTATACTTCACACCATTTTTGAAGGTACCACAAATTCCCAACCCTTACTTTCACACATTGTATCTGTACCATTCTAATGCTAGGGAGATCAACCATCATGACTGACTGGGAAATTGTTCTGACAGACACAGTGAATAATCCCTGGAGGTTTCTAGCAAGTGAAGCCCACATATTCC
This sequence comes from Smutsia gigantea, assembly GCA_032199065.1. Taxonomy (NCBI): domain Eukaryota; kingdom Metazoa; phylum Chordata; class Mammalia; order Pholidota; family Manidae; genus Smutsia; species Smutsia gigantea. The sequence goes on from JAVSCE010015234.1 coordinate 176,673, forward strand.
TTTGTACTGAGAAAGATTTAAGTCAATATATGGACTCCAGTTCATGAGATAAAATATTTTCCCTTCAGTGGTTAGATATTCTATAATAAACATGAAAGAATTTAGTAAGATAATACATGTGAAGTGATCCTATACATTACAAAGTATTACAGAAAGATTATTTAATACTGGTACTAATAACACTAATAATTTCTAACATATCCATTGTTTCTCATTTGCAAAGCTGCATGTTTGAGAAACAACGCTAAAATGTCAATCTGTAATATTCCAAAGATAGGCAATTAGAAATCAAATCAAATTCAGTCATAGTTGGAACTGCAGCATATTGCCATTTTCCTAGAAGAGAAAACATATTGTATTTTTCAACATGCTTTAGTGGTAAAAAGATACTGTTATTATTAAACTTATCCAGGCCTAGGAAATCATCAATAAACAGTGATCAGTAGGTTCACTTAACACTGCCAAGCCTCTGTTAATGAGATTTCTTAATGTAAAACTGAGCCAAATTTGATTTTATTTCATTCAGTAACTTCACAGCCTCCAAAGAAGAGGTTGTGAATTTCTGCAGCTTAATAACTGCAAAGGTTGGTCTAAATGGGATTTAAGTAAATGCTTCAAGTAAGTTGAGAATGGATACACTTTCTCTGTAATATTAGTTTTGTGGAAAAAGAAAAAGGCTTAATAACATAAAATTCAATTTTTTGAAGAAAGGAGAATCATTAATGTTAAGAAATAAGGGCTTTGAATTTCAATCAATCCTTCCTTCCTCTCTGTGAACTACAACGATGGATGATAGAGAATATTTTAAACTTCATATCTTGTAGGAAGGTAGAAGGAGAACTGATAAATATCTAAAGCTCCACATGAAAAACTAATTTCAAAATATTTTGAGGTCCCTATACCCATATCTGTCCTGTTTATGGTAAAGAAAACCTAGGGTGAAAAATTACTTGACCTGAAATCTGTTCTTGTTTCTAATTTTTGGCCAATCATATAATAAAGTACTTGTAATTTTTCTGAGGTTTTTTTTTCCCCCAAATCTCGATTAATGAGTTTTTAGACTAAAAATTCTGAAAATGGTTGATTCACTATGGATCTGTAAGAAAAACTCCTCCAAATATAAACTCTTATTTCTCCAATCTAATAATAGTGTATTTCATAGACTCTAAGACTTCAAAAAACAGCAACGCAAATTTTTTATACAGATTTAAAAATAAAAGACTGGGGACAATTAAGCCATGGCACAATACTTATTGTCACTCAACACTTTTAATTTATATTTGATGGAAGATATCTTTGAGATTTATTTGGGCATTGATATTTATCACCATATTCCTACATAAAAAAGAATATATAAACATAATGAACTCATCAGGGCTCTGGTAAAGCTTGCTATGTGACAGGCAGCGCTTTAGCACACACTTCAGTAGCAAACGTAATACAGCTTCTACTTTGGGGTATCTTCTGTTCTTCAGATCCCATAAAGCATGTGGTTATTGCCTTATAAGAAAATGTGAAATCATGGTTATTCATCCAGGGATGAATATTTGCTTCACTATATCACAGTTATGCTTCATTGCTCTGTTTCTGTGTCATTGTGTTTCAATGCCTAATCATTGTGTAATATTTTTATAACATTTTGCATAGCATTTATATTCAATACATGTGCCAGACCGAACTGAAATAACAATAAGAACAGCAATGACCAATTTACACATAGGTGGACAATGACTACTATGTCGTGATTGGTCCCTGACCGTCAATTCTAAGGAGCATGCTGATTTTAAAAGATGTTAAAATGTGAAAACATGTGAATCTTAGAAGTGATGGAATTACATAACAATCCCTTCTATCTGTGTCATGCTGGCTATTAGCCCGAACTTGGTAGTGAGGTAGACATGCCTACCAACTCAGACATTTAATTGCTGTGTGTTGCTGGGCAAATTACTTAACCTCTCTAAACTGTATGTCTCTCATTTAAAAACTATTATAAAAGTACCTACTGTGAAAAATTACAAGGATTAAACAACATAGTTTCTACATAAATTGCTCATTAAATATTAGATATAATGATTTTTTATTATAAACATTTCCTGTTTGAGTCTTCACAACCAGCTGTCAGGTAGATAGGAAGACAATATTACCCCATTTAGTCACAGGGGAGAACAAGGATCAAAGGGATTGTGATCTGCCCGAGATCACAAAGCCAGTAAGTGACGTAGAAGAACATTAAAACTTCTTCCATATTCCCCTAGGTTGAAACTCTCAAGGTGCATAAGTTTCCTATTCCCATAAAAGAGGTTGAATTCACTTGAAGAAACTTAAATCTGAGCATTGTGGATATTTTTAGTTTACAGAAATCTACTCCTCTTTATTCTGAAAACAATACCACTTCCCAAATTCCAGTCCATGTGCTTTGAATTGGTCTTTAATTCCTGGTTCCAGGGATGGAATGCAAGGCCAAGTTTAGGAAATCAGAACTTTGAATTCCCCTAGCTGCTGAGATTGATCCAGGAATAGGCACTTACGTCAAGCCAAGTTAGTCAGAATAAACCAGAACAAATCTCAGGACTTTTACTTAGTGATCAGAAAGAGATATTTAAACAGAAAGGACATTTCGCCTTCTGTTTGGCTTTAACTTGAGGAGGTGAGGTTGGAGCAGCTGCTGCCATCTTGTGACCACATGGATCGAAAAAATGAAACCAAAACGTGGAAGAAAGCATGGCCAACCTGGGCAACAGATAGAAAACAGGTACTAAATTCAACATGTGAGCTTCCAAACCCAGCCATGCTTGAATTTAGCCCTACTTTTTACTTCTCAGTCATTTGAGATAATAAATTCCCTTTCTCTAATCAATTATAGCTTTGGCTTCTTGAGCAAGGTAGGACAGTATGAGCCAAAAAGAGGTATGCATTTGACAGGCACAATGACTGCTGGGTCCAATACATAACTCTTTTCCTTTGCTCAAAAAGACAAAATTAGCCAAATAGTATGATTGAACACCAATGATTAGCAGTGTACACAATTCTAAAAACAGTAAACAAGTATTTACTGTGTTAATTTCCATGCTACTGGCCAAGCATCCTGAATTTTACATGAATTTATAGTAAGCAAAACTGAGAGAAGATTTGAATTTGTAATTCAAATTATAAGATATCTTGTAATATGAGTGACATGCATATGGAATTGTTTATTTTAACATAGCTAAGTCCACTCTGATTGGTGTCATCATACATTTGGAAATGGTTGACTGTGGGTAAAACTGCAATATTTCCAGAATCTCTCACCTGGCATTAGTGCATCTCCATATCACTAGGTGTTTCCAAGGGGTGGAGAGAAGTAGCCCATCTCCATATCAATAAGTAATTACAAGGGGAGCCAGGGCATATTTGGACGGGAGAGGTTGGGTGGGGCCCCTTTTTTTGCAGCCAGGTTTCAAGAGACACGGGTGAGCAGAAGTGGAAGACTGCTTGTAAGCAATAAACGGTTTTCTCCCACTTAATTTCTCCCTTTGACTGACTTTGATTTCAAAGGTATTTTGCTCCAGGATTTTTCACCCAGAGTTACACTGACACTAAGCAATTAAGTTTGCTGTCTTTTAAAATCTGACTAGTCAGAAACTCAAATGTAATTAATCCAACTATCTAGTTATAATGATTTACTCACACTTATAAAATCTATCTAAATATGCTACAGAGTAAAATGTGGGCTCATCAAAGCAGTGCTAGTATTAATATTTGAATACAAAAAGGGCAAAATGGTAAATTCAAACATCTCTTTCACTAGGTAGGTAGTTCATTTCTTTGCTAAAAGTAAAGTAATATTTATTGAGGAGTTTGATGTATCTGAGGCTCTTCCAAGAGAAATTAACAACAGGTGCAACATTTGTATACCTACAGAGAAATCTATATGTCCCCGTGGGTAAAACTGCAGTATTTCCAGAATCTCTAGCCTAGCTTTGGTGCATCTCCACACAGTAGGTATTTCCAACTGGTGGAGAGAATGACTCCATATCAACAGGTAATTACAAGGGCAAGCCAGGGCTTACCTGTACTGGAGAGATTGGGTGGGGGCCTCTTCTTCTGCAGCTGGGTTGCCAGAAACACGGGAGAGCAGAAGTGGACTGCTTGTAAGAAATAAACGGTTTTCTCCTATTTTATTTCTCCCTTTGACTGACTTCGATTTCAAAGGTATTTTGCCCCAGGATTTTCCCCCCAGAGTTACATTTCCACATTTTAGGATTTCCCTCTTACTTCCACTAGCAGAAGAATTACAGTACTATTTTGATTTTCACATCCTTTTAACATGCTGACTTAAGTTGTTGCTTTAACATAACATTTTTAAACCATCTACTCCTACTACTAATTCACATGTGTTGTAAAAATGTTTGTACACCGAATGGGGTTCCAAAGAGTAACAGATTGTGACTTAACACCGCACACATAAAGTTAAGTTGGATTTTATATATAATCATATGCAGTATATACAATAAATCTGCATAGGCACATGAGTTCAATAAGTATGAATATTAGCATGCACACACACTTCTACTTCATATGTTATTCCTCTTTCCTTTCCACTACAGGACAAAAATCTAGGGGGGAAAATATTCCCCTCAATTCATTACTGTAATAAATAATCAATCAACACATACATTTTCCTTGAAATAGTAATTACTGCTGACTATCTTCCCTCGATGTGGCCGATGAAGGGTTAAATTAAAGAAGCCTTGACAGCTAGCCATTGACTGAAATGGAGAGGAAAAGAACTGGTCAGAATCCTCATGAAGCTCTCTCCTTCACATTCCTTTGCTACCCTTGCTGTGAGGTCCACAGGTCCCTGGGTTACCCATGAATATTCAACTTCATAGGAAGACATAAGGAATGAGCTGGAGTAGTAGCTATGATCTGATCTTTATTTCACTGGACAAGTTTTTCAAACTTTTTAAAACCTCGACCAATAGTAAGAAGTATACTTCCTATCACAACTCGATACACACAAATATTTATGTTTATCAATATATGTGTCTAACCGAAAAAACAATTCCCACCAGTGTTGACCCTTACTGCATGTGATGCACTGATACTCTGTTTTACTTTACTTTATTCTATTCTCTGTACTTTATTTTCTTTTTTTCAAATGCTCATTAAGAACCACTAAATTGATTCCATGGTCTTTTATTAAGTTGTGACCTAAAGGGTTGAAAAACACTTTATTCTAGAGATGAAAGCAGCTTAAGCTAGAAAGAGCTTGAGTCTTGACATATGTTTAAAATCTGGCTTCACCATTGACTAGCCATGTGGCCTTGAGCAAGTTACTCAGAACTTTGTGCTCAGTTTCCTCATCCATAGAATGAAGACAATGTTCCTACTTTGCTGCATGATTGTGAAGATCAGTGGGATGACGTGAAAATCCAAGCCCATTCTGTGACACATGTAGACTAAAAATAATTAGTTCCTGGACTATCCCATAAGTCTCAAAAAGCCTGACAGGAAGCAGGTTCTGGTAGAAACACTGCCTTTTAAACCCTTTGAAACCTTCTTGCTCTCTCTTTCCTTCTCAGTCTTTTTCACAAACCCAGAACAAAACATTTGTTTAAATTGGTCTTCTCCTCTAAGGAGAAAGAAATTATTAAACTAAGGAGCATCTTATATCTCAAACTTTTCCACCATCTTTTGTGCAAATCCAGGTAACTAATACTTCTCTGGGATACTTGGGTCAAAACTTTTAGTACAAATTTAAAAATCCTTGGAGTGACCCTAAGCCATCATGATCTGATGCCTCTCTTCTTCCACAATATATCTAACAGCTTCCTCAATCTTCCAAAGCATACCTGGCTCAATTCCATTAGTTGCTATCTTGTCATTCCCTGTTATGTTCTTGTATTTTTCAAATATTTCCTTTGTGCTGGCCTCACCACCTCCTCCCAGCTTTCTGTTCTGTCACTTATTGCCTATGTAATCACGGGCAAGCTACTAATTAAATATTTCTAAACACTTTCCTCATCTAAAACATAAGAATAATAATACTACATGAAGTTTCTTGTAAGAATACAATGACATCAGGGTTGTAAATTACCTGGAATATAATGAGTGCTGAATGAATAATGACTGTTAATATTATTTTTATGATTATAAGGTTTATCAGTCAATGCTGAGTTTAAGTGACCTTTGTTTTAGCAAATCTTCACTGAACATCCTGCTCTAGATTACATGTCCTACTTCCAGACTCCCCTCTGGACTCTGTGCAAACGTTTTATCACAGTCTAATTGCACCATGTTTCAAGGGTTTGTTTTCTTGCTGCTTCTCCTATGGAACTCGAAATGTCTTGAGGTCAAGGATATGTCTTTCATCTCCAAATCTAGAAGATCTAGTGAAGTGTGGAGGACTTGTAAGTTTTTCAGTAAATTTGTTTGTTTAATTTGTTTGATGGGTGGTCAGAATACAAAGTACATAATTACCATCTCTACCAAGCCTTTTAGAACCAAAGCACTGTAAGAAAAGAAAAGGTAATCGTTGGTGTAAATACTATTGAAAATGCAAATGCTGCTCTGTTATTTCAAAGGAAAAGTAACACTAAGAAATTATTTCATCATCTTTGGCTTCCTGAGATTTCTTTAGAAAACTGAGAAGCTAGGACTCCTTTTTTCAGTAACTCCAATGGGTATTTTCATTCATTTAACCACAATTTATTATATGCTGGTATACCGCTCTATGTGCTGGGGATACAGCAATGAACAAAATAACATCCTCACACTAGAGGAACTTACATCCCAATGGGAAGAAACAGTCAAAAACGTATATTGTATAAAATATAATGTAGATAGTAATACACGCTATAGAGAAAAATAAAACACAAGGATGGAATAGACAGCATTTCCTCTTTTAGGAAATCTGGAATCTGTTGAGACAATAGATGAGCAAAACGCTGATTGAAGAAAAGGAATGAGTACTGTGCTTAGGTCTCTTAAAGATTTCCATGCTTGATTAGAAAACTTTCTAGAGTTGAAGATGATAACAAACTAGGAAACAGCTTTTCATTCCAAGCAATTGGAGAGCCACCTCAGATGTTTAAATTAGCATAACAGCAGAGATTTCAGCCCAAATGCTAATTAGATTCTTAGCCATGACCTTGGAGGAACCCACTGAACTCTATTTTTAATTGCTATGTCAATGATGCTGTGACTTAAAGAAAGTGGTCATGTGGCCCATGACCCTTTTATGCCACAACTTTTTTTATCTTCAGAAAAGCCTGAACCTTTGTTCACCTTGGCTAGGTTACTTAAATTGGTGTTTCATTTATTTAGCCACTAAAATTTGTAAAAGTCCTTTCCATCTAACTTTAAATTCCCTAAACTTGACCAACTCCTGCAGCTCTTTAATTATTTCTTATATCCTAAGGCTACATAGCTCCAATGATAATAAAATGATATCCTAGACTGACACTTCTCACTCCTTTGACTATGCAGTTACAACATCCAAGGTCTTTTTGTTGACCCAAACTTGTTTTTGAAAACTTACGCCAAGTGCCTATTATACAGTCATTTCAAAATATCTAAATTAACTCTTTCACTTTTTAAAATGTGTCCACTGAAACATCATTTGTAAAACCAACATAATTTCTCTAGGGGATATTTTTAGCCTTGTTCAATTTACATAGATGTACTCCCAGGGCTGTAGGGAACTGCACTTAAATAAGTAAAAAGGATGCTCTAACTTCATTCTGACAAGAGTCGAGATAAACCTGTGCTACCCAGATAGTTAAGTAGCATTGCAAACAGATCGGTAAGTAAGGAGGGAAAAAAACTACCTCGATTGAATTTGTTTCTAATTTTGCATATCAGTGAAAATGTGTGACTTACAGGTAAAACAAAAAGATCCCACCTGCAATGGATACTGCAACTTACATTTGCAAATTCTTTGGGAAGCAAGTTTGTCAATACTATAGCAGACTTTATAGTTGACTCACATCTTAATGATAGATGTGATTGCTTAGTTACTACTGTGGTTAAAAATTGATAATACTTATTGTTAGTTCTTTCACACAACTTAGAAATACATACAAACGCATCTTACTTGATTTAGCATGCAAATATCTCAAATGCATGTTTTCAACTCAAGAGGCACAAGACTCCATGACAAGAAATATTCAGATGAATTAAAGATCTTCCCATCTTTATTCACCAGTCACCTTTCTACTACCTTTAAACCTTCCCAAACAAACAACTCCTTTAAAAATAAATTATGTGTTGATGGATTTGGGGGAGCTGGGGCAGGGAGTGATGGTGGCCTAATGATAAAAATAATTGCCTTAATTCTTCAATTAGATATGTATGTGCAACACAGCTTCATTCAAGCTGATATTTGTTTGATATTAAAATAATATGCATGATTAGTATTATTCCTCTCCTATATTTGGTGATTTGTAAGCCTGTTTTGTTAATTTGCCCTTCTGTGATGCAATAAGAACTAGATCAGTATTTTCCAAATTTGTCCAGTCAGAAGAATCAGTATAAACCACAGTCCAACCTACTGATTCAGAATTTCCAGGGAGGGGTCTGAATTGCTAACAAGAAAATGAAAAGCTGCTTCTTACAGAGGGAAATTTGGGAAATGCTGAACTAAATTATTGATGAATTGCAAATAAAGGCTGAGAACTATCATCTTGCACATGTGCACATCCTTCTTATAGGTCTTTCCTTCCATAATCAAGAGTAAATGTGATTGTTGTTGACTTCAGTGGGAAGAAAAAGAAATATGCTATTTGTATAAATGACATTACAGTGCCTTAAAAATTTATCTTTGTTTGGAAGTGAAAAACCTTGAGGATTCACTCTGGGTGATAAAAATGAGATTAGGAGAGCATGGCAGAAAGATTAAGAGGGGTTTCCCCTTTCCATGAGTCATGAGTCCATCGGAATAAGGTAAAAAAGAGAAATGACAATTTTAGTAAAATCATATTTCAATGTTTTATTCACTCTTTTGTTCAAAGAGAAATTATGTTTGACAGGTTCATATAAAAGATATCTTTTAAATAGTAAAACATATACACACCCTCAATTACTAAATAGGATAAGAACATTCCTAAAGCTGGATAAAGTGTACATATTTTTCAAAAATCTGCTTGAAAACATAGGAGAGCTAACAAGGGGGTGACAAATTGATATCTCAGAGAGCAGAAAAGCACACAGGAGGAGTCCAATATTCAGCACCCCTCAAGCAATTTGCTGATTCTCAGCTAGAAACTGAGAAGCTAAGAAGTAACAAAATTTCTGGAGGTCTTACAAGGCTGAAGTAGGAAACTGAAATTCAGGACCCATTAAGAAAGGAAGCTAATCAATGTAAAGATTCTAGCTTTTAGTTGAAACCCCAAGGTTATACTCTAGAAATAAAAGCAAACCCAAACAAGCTGGGCCTTCTGAAACCTGTTTTCAAGTCATCTCAGTCTCTGACTGAATTGAGATGATCTGCTTGACTCCAACTGTCTGTCACAAGTAGCATAAATCATCTGGAGGATAAAACATCTAGAGACTCAAATTGTCTCTACAAATGTTCATACACAGTGTTCATCATTAAATCAAAACTTATGAGGCATGCCAGGAGACCTAATGATCAAATACAAACAAGCATACATACAAAATAGGTAGTATAAATAGACCCACAGGTGATTTAGGTATTGAGATATTAGAAGCACCAGCCTTAGACTCTCAGAGATACATGATTTTATACTCAAGTTACAAGACAAAATGAAGAATTTCACAGGAAAGTGAAAATTATGTTTAAAAAATCAAATGCTAATTTTAGAATTGAGAAATACAACTGAAAAAATATAAGAACCCAGTAAATGGATGTAACAGTCAAGATCCAGGAGAGAAAACCACCAGCAGTAATTTGAACAGAAAGCATTTAATATGGAGAATTGTTAATTAGTATAAATTTATTAACTAGGTAACTGAAAGAGTAGGATAAGAACACTAAAATGTTGTGAAAGTAGTAACTTTAGGAAGTTGCTACTTCATCTACAGCAGGGACAGGGAAACAAAGGTAAGACATTGAAATTATTAATACTGAGAAACTTAGATGTTTCACCTTTGGAGGTAAAACCTGAGTCTCTGAGAAGGAGGCAATGGCCAGCTGGTGCGGCAGTTGTGAGCCTGGTACTTAAACCTCTGAGATTCAGGGTCTTTGAGGGGATAACAAAGAAGCTGGTTCTGCAAAAGATGGAAAAAATGCAAACTGGATTCAGCTGATGCTACATGCAAGCACTTCAAGAAGCATGGATGAGAAAGAAATCTCATAGGAAGGCCATAGGAAAGAAACAGGAAGAAACAAGTCCCTTCTTCTACCTGCATACTTGCACTATCCCTCTAGTGCTGCCTACTGTAAGATCCTACTGTAGATCCAGCTGAAAAAACAAAAATGTACTTTTCAGAGTCATAGTTCAGCATCACAAAGCAGAATACAGATGGATGAGTTTGGAATTGAGAGGCAATAACTATATATAACAATAATAATTTCCAACACAGTAGACTTAACAGTAGATTAAACTCAACTGAAGAGAGCATTTGTTAATTGGAAGATGAGATAGAAAAAATATCTAGACTGAAGCTGTAAAGAAAAGAATGAGATAATACAGAAAAGGGCATAAATAAACTGTCTAATGTACATGTAATTGGAATCCCAGGAAGAGAAGAGAGAATGGGATAGAAACAATATTTGAAGGGATAGTGACTAATAAATTTCCAAAATTGACAAAAGATATCAAAGCACATATTCAAGAAGACTGACAAGACATTGAGAAAAACACAACTAGGGCCATTATAGTGAAACTGAAAACCAAAAGCATAATTTTTTAAAACAAATTTTCCTACAGGGAAGAAAAAATCTTTTTTTTTTCAGTTTTCTTTTTTTGTTCCTAGAACTGATAAATGATTCCATATTAGTAATTGTTACCACCAGTCAGTTGTCTGTGCCTAAAATGTATTTGATATTTCCCTTTCTCATTTCTACATCCAATTTATCAGAAGTCCATTCCTTTGACTCCAAAATATGTCTTAAATATATTCTTTATCTATGTTCATCACTATCATCCCACTCTCAGCTACCATCATCTCTAGATCATACTACTGATATTACTTCCAAATAGTTTTCCCTATTCTCACTCCACCTCCTCAGTCCAGTCATCACACCACAGTCAGAGAAATCCCTTTTTAAGTGCTAATATAGTCTTGTCATCTTCTTGATAAATACCAGTTGTAAGACCGGAGGTATCGGAGGAAGGGACGGATCTCACTGGAGGAACCTGACACGAGCCAAATGAGGAAGAGAACGGCGAATATCACTCAAATGATTTTACGGAAGATCCCTAGAGGCAGGTCCCACCTAGAACACGCCTCAGCACTCTCTCCCCAGCAACCCAGCATGACCAATCATCAGTGATCACAACACCCACACCGGCCAATTAGCTCTGTCCATACCCTCAGAGCTCTCCCAGCTCCCTTGATAAACCTGTCGCCCCTCCTGCTGGGCACGACTTCCCTGGCCTGTGGATCTGTGAACCAGTGAACCTCGCCTGGGATTGCGCTAATAAATTTTTTGGCCCCTTTGTTGCTGCTTGCCTGGTCTGGGGTCATCTACCTTACACCTATCAGTGGTCTTTGAGCGTTTGAGGACAATTGCCAAAATTTTTACCATAGTCTACAAATTCATCTGACACCTGCTTGACTCAACAGTCTCATCTAGCTCCACTTTTCTCAGCTGCCCACACTCCAGACCTTTTAGACATTCAAAAGTGAAATGCTTCTTCTCACTTCAGGGCCTGTATGGACAGACTAGACAGCACAGAGTTAAGAGTATGAGTTACAGAGTCACACTGGTTTGGTACCCATTACTTATAAATTGTAAGTAGCTTAACTTCTCTTTGCATCAGTTTCTTTGTGGGTTAATTGGAAATGGTTACACATACACACATATACATATATATATGGTATTTAGAAGTTTCTGGTACATAATAATTGATCCATCAATGTAAGCACTTAGTTGTCTGGAATCCTTGCCACCCCATCCTTAATCTCCTTCACCAGATTAACACATATTCATCCTCTAAATCTCAGGTAAAAAGTCCTTTTTAAAAGAAAGCCTTCTTAGACATCTCAGACTTAAATCAAATGCTTATGTAATGTTTTCTCATAGCACCTTGTTGATTTCCTGTTTTCACTTTTGAAATTCAGTTTTTCATCTAGTTGCTTGAAAATCTCTTGTACTAGGATATAAACTCTGCAGTGGCAAGGTCCTGTGCTGAGCTTATTCACTGACATACATCCGTGCTTAGCACGGTGCCTCTCACAGGGTTGGCCAGTGAATAGCTGATGACTTAGTGAATGAACCAATTACTGTGTATAGTACAAAAACAGTATAAAGCCTTGCCTATATTCTTAAAAAGTGTTTAGTTAAGGAATAAGAGGTTAAGCCATGTGGAATAATCATGGAAAAGAAACGAGAATGTAACCATGAGCTAAGTAAATGGAAAGACAGAGATTACTGGTGGCCAAATATATTGACATTTTTTAATGCTTGAAAAGCAGGAAGTGCTTTAACTAGATGTTAAAGACTGAGCTGTTTATTGTTGTTAGTACTATGACTTTATGGAGACCCACATGAAGAAAACTGCTAAACTCTACCAAGGGACATATAAAAAGTTATGACTAAATGGAGAGATGTACAATTGTCCTGAGTGAGATGACCAAGTACTACCGTGTTAATAGGTTTAACGTGATTTCAGTCAAAATCGAAAATGATTTTATTTTTTAAAAAATAGATAAGAAAAAGGAGACAATCAAGGAGCTTGCCTTAACAGATACTAAAACGTATTTATAAAAGATCCAAAGAGTAAAACAATGTTGTGCTGCCACTAGAATCTACAGATAAATGACTGGAATGGAAAGTGCTGATAGGTATTTCATGTATGTATATAAAAATTTAATATATGACTAAAGAAAGACCAGAAACTGATAGGAAAAGGGATTGTTTAACAAATTATGTTGGAAAATTTGGCTACTTGTGAAAACACACAATATAGATTCTCAGATGGAGAGTAGGATTAAGTGTAAAAAAAAATCACACTATTAGAAAACTAGATTGTGTGCTTGTTTCAGCAGCAAATATACTGAAATTGAGACAATACAAAGATTTGATGTGTCAATGTTTTAATCACTCCCCTTAAAATCAAAACAAAACAATTTAAAACAAGTGAATATAAATAAGCAACTCATCACATACATAAAAACAGGAAAAAAACTGGCAAAGACCAATAGATTTCACTGCATAGCATGTTGAGATTTTTTTAAGTTAAAAAATGTAAATAAAAATAAAAATTGGAAAAATTTTCAAAAACAAATTTGAGTAGGGTTTAACATTCTTAATATATAGAGATTGTAAAAATTGATTAAGAAATACTACTCCACCCTAATAGAAAAGTTGGCAAAGAAAATAAAGACAACTCTCAGAAAGAATTAAAAGAATCTAGCAATATAGTAATCAAAGAAATTAAAACAATATTGAAATACCATTCTTTACATATCAAACTGCCAATATTTATAAAGTCAATAGCATCCTTTGCTGATAAGGATGTAGTGAGGCAAATACTGATAGACTAGTGGTGGGGTTTTTAGTTAATTCAGTTTTTCCAAAAAGTATTTAGACAATATGCATTAAGAGCTAAAAGAGCCTTTTGACTTAGGGGCCATTTTAAAAAATTCTGTATGTGAATTCTAATAAGGGAATGGCAAATTGCATACATAATTAAAATATAAAAGTTAAATATTAATAACTAAGATTAAAATTGTACATATATTATAGTTGCCAGTTTATAAATATGCACAAAAAAAAACTAAACTATTCCTCAGTGATGTGATTAATGGTAATTTAGTTCCCATTCTTTATATTCCTTTTTATTTCTAAATTTTTTGCCATGCTTTTATAATCAGGAAAAATTACAACATAAAATAGCAAAAGCAAAGTAATGTTAACATAAACCTAATCACTGCTCACTTATGAGGGTCTAGCATGTGTCATTTTTGTCTAATTCATTTTGGGGGGTCTTATATATGCATTAAAGGACTGAGTCTATGCCTATGCCTTGAATAGCATGGAACATGCAATATACTATTAATACATTTTAAATGATTGAGGTGAGGGATAATAACCAGCAAGTAAAGGCCTGCATTTATCAATTCAAAAGCAGAAATGATTTTATGAGGCTTCAAGTGTATCTCAACTCTGTACATATATTCATTGTATTATGGTGACACTCTCAACTACTTCATTTATAATGAAAAAAAAAGCCAGTATCTAATAATATGACTCACTAACTAACTAAATATATTAATTCTTGGTTTAAAGATTTGCAAGCATTTTCTAAAGGAATTTAAATCTCTCTAAGGAAATTAAGTATCTCTATCATTCACTAAACACATTTGTAAGAAATTAAGACTAAAATATTGCCCAGTAATTTTAATTAAATTATAATTAATCAGATTCACAGTTGTGTTGCCTAACTTTAGATACCCTGTCCCAAGAACACATCTGTGCTGATAAAGAGAAAGAGCAGATTCCTTTTGCTTTGCCAAAATCTAGGTGAGTTCCCCTAATTCCATGTGGTTTGCTTTCTGATACAATTACTTATCTTATACTAAAAATATCGCATTCATATTTCTTTAATGACTATACAGTGAAGAAATACACAAAACTGTCAAATTTGTATTTTTCACTTCTCCAATTGTTTCTTCTTGGAAATGCAGGGTAATTAGATCCAATACTGCAGAGGGTAATTAATACCTAGCAAAACACAGCAAAGTACACATTCTCTGTTTTCTAGGTAATGTTTGCTTTTCACAGACCCTCAATCTTTACCTCCTACCGTTCGGTGAATTTTTTTCGCAGTTTTCCCTTCTCCTTCCTGAAGCCTCCTGAGATATTTTGGCCTCTATTTTAATGGCAGAGCTAGGGAGAAAAACAAAAAAGTCACCTAACTTAAGTCAGAAAAAAAAAAACAACATTAATGAGGGGCTACTTGGTGGGGACTCCAAGTTCTATATTCTGTTTGTTGTATGGTTTGTTCTACGCCATTTCGATCATCAAAAGATACTGAAAAGAGAGAAACTTGTGTTAAGCCATTGTCTTATAAATTAATGTTGACACAAAATGTAAGGGAAGGGAAAAAAAAGTGTAAATCATAGTGTCATGGAGAACACGAGTTGTAAAGAAACAGCAGCCAAATATCAGGCCAGCCAAGCAGATTCTTTCTAGTTTGGGCATCACTGTGATGAGTCTGCTAAAGGTGTTTCTGACACGAAAGTCCTGATTTCAGTACAGTCAATGCCCACTTTGGCTAGTTACCTGTATGAGTCTGACTTGATTCACTTCTACAGTGTCCACTAACGTTCACCCAGCTGGGTGGAGCTGCCTTTGGAATGTGAGCGGAAGGTAACGAGTAGGTTTGAATAATGAAATATGACTAAAGTGCCAAGAAATTGTCTTTAATCAGAAACCCTTGTTTTTTCCTTCTTTTTTCTGGATGCCTGTTGATCACACATGCCTTGTTGTATTGATGTGTGGTCAATTTCATTACGTCAAATAGGAGATGTTAAATAAAATATTTTAATTAGAACTGACATTCTGTTGACTACATGCTGTAGTAACGGTTGATAGAAAGTGGGGTCCAATTTTGTTGAAATGTATTTTGCCCCACTAGTGTGATCTAACTAATGCTAGCAGCACCAGGATTTTATTTTCTGTTAATTCAACAAACTCTGGCCTTGAGGAATGTAGGTAAACAGGTGGAAATATTTGCCATATAAAGTATCTTGAAAAATCAGGGATAGGAACTGGGAGGGACACCACGGTTAATTTAAATACCAAATTTGAAGTCCAGTTAGAGGTTAAATATTTTCTGTTTTGCCACAGTATTAACGTATTAGAAGGTTTAACCTGGAGTTACAGAAAAACACAGACTGTGTATTAATGTCACTAGCCTTCCAGTGTCAACTTTTTCCCCACATGAATTAATCAGTTGATTATAAAAACCAGATAGTTTCACTCATTCATAGCTTCATGATTTCAAAACATTCTCATTCTTTCAGCCAAGTCACTTGAAAAAGTAGTGTGTGTGTGTGTGTGTGTGTGTGTGTAGGTGTTTAGAACAAACGACACTGAGAGGATTTGACTCTACCATATATTTCCTTCACTGAAGTGACCACAGACCAAAATAGAATCTAATCATGATACATTTAACATTTACAAAACTAAAATATATTGTGATATTTGAGACTCATGGAAGATAACAAATGTGAATATGTGTTGAAAGGTGCTATGAATTCTTGCCATGTAATTCTCTGATTACACTTTGATTGTAACTATTACATTTTTATACTATTTGTTGCCTAAGGAGGTCATAAAGAGATTTTGTTATTTTGTCATGTTTTTCCTTTACCTAAAAGATAAAATTTCATGTGTTTAAAAATGCACACAGAGTACCAGAAGAGACTATTTTACTCTTAAGTGATTTAACCTTTTGGCTGAGGCTGTGTTCCAATGTAAAACAATATATGATCTTTCAATTTCCCAAGTTCTGTCTCAATTTGTTCACAAATTCATATTTGAGGGACAAGTCAACTCTATGAACATCTTTCAGCTCGCATCTTCACAGTGGCTAAAAGGGGTATGCAAGTGAAGAAAAAAATTAGCCCTCATTGACTGCCAAAAGTCTCTTCTGTATTGTAAAAAAAAAAAAATTTAATTGCATTCACTGATGACAAGTGTGGGTGCATTTGGCAGACAAGGGGAAAGGACTTCGCTCTGTATCTGCTGTTCAAAAATTCTTCTCATTCTGCTAACACTTTTCCTCTTCATGTCATCAAAAATAATTTTTACTGATTATGTTGACACCCTCATAATGCCAGAATTTTTCTTACATCTCAGATGTAACTGTCTGTCATGATCTGTACTCAATGCGTTGTCTTTTTTTTTAATATAGCATATATGTAAAAAAATACTTTTTGAAACTAATGAGTTCAAGTTTTACTTCGTTTTATGAAGAGTTCGTATCTACACAGGAATGGACAGGCAACACATTCTTTTTCAACCTTCAGAAACTAATTTTATCTTCTTCACCAGTTGATGCCTTAAAGCATAATAAGCCATGTTTGTTAGCTTACAACACAAAGTGGTGAAAATGAGACAATTTTAGAAGGTGAATTACTTTTGTCATTTCACTTGTGAAATGGTTTCTTTCAGAATATTTTTAATTTAAAAGAGACATAATATGCCAACAGTAAAAATGGGAAAAATAGAAGTTCACTGCAGGTTGTTCCGTGTAATAGTTGTGTTCCTGAAAATATAAGTGCAAACCAAGTCATATTTTCCCATTGACTTGTTTTATATTTGAAAGATGTGTTCAGGACTCTTTTGCAAACAATGTATTCAAAGCCATCTTCTTGGAACAACTCTTTGATTCTGTAATGTTTCTGATATCTCTATCTTTCACTAACTGGCCTCTTCTTAAGCCCTTTATTACAAGTGGTAAAAGAGTATAATTTCTTCTTCAGATTGTAACATATGGTTTTGGCAACTTATGCAAATAATTTCCCATCTTCTCCTTCCTTAATTCCTAATAGAATTAAAGGGAAGACTCTATCAAGCAAACAATCTCATGGATAAATTGGAAATAGAAGGTTAATAATTTCAGTGGCTTTGTGCCATCTGAACCAGGTACAACTGAAGATCATTCTGCCTAGAAAAATCATTACATATTGAAGAAAACTAGTCAGAAAGATGCAAAAAAAGACAGGTGGAAGAATACAAGAGACAGGACAAAAACAAAATATCAAGGAATAGGATTGAATTAATGTGAAGCCTGAGGGGGAAACACATATATCTTTTTGTTCATAACCCTGTTACAAGAAAATTGCCAGGATGATATGGTGCTGATGGAACCCATTTAATGTATGCCTGCTGAATCATTAAACCTGTAAGTTGAGTCATGGTTATATCTAGTAACCATCACTACAAATAGCACACACAGCACACAAATGCTGAACAGATTTTCCTTGGCATTGACATGCTGCTGCATCAGTCTTCTTATCAAGAATTTCAGAAACACAAGTACTCTAGTTTGCCAGGAGAATTTTCCAATGCTGCTTAAACATGGGTGGGCACAACCAAGGGAAGGATGGAGAGCAAAGGAAAAGAGGGTTTCATTGCAGGAGATGTGATCAGATTCTACAACACACCTCTTCTCTAGAGGTGCTTACAGTCTAGACTAGCACAGTCATATACTCAAATGAAATTTAAGAAAAGATATTTTTGGACAAAAATGTAAATACTGATTATAATAGGTCTGATGGAGAGAGAAAAATTAATTTTAAATCACTCACATCCCCAGGAATATCAAAATACAATGTTTCTCCACTCACCCACTTGTTTACAGAATCGGCACCTGATTTTAATTTAAATGTTTCTAATTGCAAATCAAGAATGCAAGTTAAAACCCTAATATCAATGTTAAGTATCTTTTCACTTATTAGAAACCTATTTCATCAAATGGTTTGTTAATAGGTTTAACCAGTCTGAAATCAGTGCACTGAGCTTACGTGTATCAGTTTTTTATGTGGGAGAGTGGGGATTGTTGGAGGAAAAAAATACAATGGCTCTGAGCCTGTGCCAATTTCCTTTCAGGACATTAAAGCTCCCCCTGGTCCCTTCCCTCCAATTAACATGGAAGTCGTAAAAGAGAGCTCAAAAGTAGTGTCGGAGCTGCTGTTACCACACAATGTTTACCACATTTTTTTTCTTTCTCCTGTTTCAGTTTCCACTTTGTTGTATTCACTCTATGAAAAGCGTCTTGAATTAGTCACACCGTTGAGGAGGCAGAGGGCTTCTCCTGTGTAAAGACCAACGCCCACACCAAGGAGCCGGGAAGGGAGACATCTACCAAAATGACATCAGGGAGAGGCAGGGAATGAGGGCTGAGGCTGTACCTCGTCTCGCTTGGGGAAAGAGCTTTGTGGGGTTGAGAGAGCAAGGAAATTGTTTTGAGAGAACAGAACAGTGCAGGAAACTAAGTAACTGAAAAGCAGCTCAATTTTTTGTTATAATTTCTAGAGGAAGGTCAGAAAGGACCTATTTTGTAACCCACATCAATATTTAAATTTCTTTTTCTAAGCATGTCTTTATGTTTTGAGGACAACAAGCCTTTGCCATATCTGTCGCAAACATGGTCCCATTTATCTTTTACCTTTTGATTCTACTGTATAGAATTTAAAAATAATCATACATTTTAACATTTTAGATAATAAACTTTTTCATTTATGGTTATATTTTCAGTGTTGCTCATGTTTTCCCTTCTCCAAAATTTACATAAACATTCTCTCATATTTTTCTAGTTCTTTTATTATTTCAGTTTTCCACTTAATTCCTTCATGGATTGATTTTATCCATTGTTGCCCATTTATCATTTATAAAATACAATAATTCCTCCAATTTTAAAACCTGTGAATTTATCCCTTATAAAACCTATGTAATTTTAATCCTTATTCTATACTAAATGTTTAAACACTCTGAACTTAATTTGGAGGCTTTGTATTCTACTGTTAATGTATCATTTATTCTAGCACATATACACTGTTCAGTTAATTTTTGTAGTTTATAATACAGTGTCTAGTGACATAAACCCTCCAATAATTATTATTCCTCTCACCTTTTTCTTGGCCCTTTTAAATACTGTGCTTAAGTAAACATAACAGAATTTGTCATTTTAACCATTTTGAAGTGTACAATTCAATGGCATTAAGTACTTTCACAATGTGTGCAACCATAGCCATTATCTAGCTCCCAAACTTCTCCATCACTTTGAAAGAACCCCTGCACCCGTGAAGCAGTTACTTGTCTTTCTTCTCCTCCTGCACAAATCTGCTTTCTGTCTCCAATGGATTTCATGCAAGTCAAATCATTCATAGTTGTCCTTTGGGTCCAGCTTCTTTCACTTAGCATGATATTTTCAAGTTTCATCCACGCTGTGGTGTGTGGCAGTATTTCATTCCTCCCTATGGCTAAATAATATTCCAATGTATGGAAATACATTTAGTTTATCCTTTTATCACTTGAATGTGTCCTTCCCACTCTTGGCCAGTGCGAACAGAGATACTACAAACACTAGAGTACAAGGTTTTGTTTGAACACCTATTTTCAATTCGTTTGGGAGTGGAATTGCTGGGTCATATGGTAATTATGGGTTTAACTTACTGAGAAACGCAGAACTGTTTTCACAGTGGCTGAGCCATTTTTAATTTCCACCTGCGAGGCTTAAGCATTCCAATGCCGTGTTTTTCGCTCATACCACATATCTAATGTGATTCAGGAGGAAATGCCACTCATTGTGTCCACTTAGGGAACAAGGTGAGTTGTTGTTTTTTTCACAATCATTACAGAAATGGTAAAGGAATTCAGCAAATCAAGCACAACTTGTAAAACTTCCTCCAGGAAGTGCCATTCCTCTCTTTCTGTCAGATTTCATTGGCCAAGGCAAATATTATTGCCATGTCCAACTTCAGTATAAAAAGGGAACTTTAATTCTACCGTGTGCTTCAAAGACAGGGAACCAAAATCTTTGGTGATCAGCAGGACTACCACAAACACACTTTGGAAAATGCTAGGCCAAAGAAACAGTTTTGGTGCCTGTTAATCAGTAACTCAATAAACAAAACATATTTGCAAAATAAATACTCCTTGGCAAGTGAATGATCCTGGGCTTTGCCCAGAACCAAGCATTGCCAACAGCTTCTTGGCTTGACCAGCTGCACTGTCATCTGTTCCTGTGGAGTTGCCCCATCCGTGACTCAAACACTGACCTGGCCCCTTTGTCGATGCTGCTTCCTAGAAACTGGTGGCCAGGCTAATAACATAAAGCAGTAATTCACCAACCTGCCTGAAAACTACCAGCATCCCAATATATTTTACCTCCTCTAAGCCTTTCTGTTTCAGCCCTTATCCCGTTGTGTTCAGTGTTATCAGAAAGGAGCTATATTAATTGCAGTAACCTCTATGTTATAGTCCATTCGTTGCAAATTGGCCACATGAAAAATAACATTAAACTCTAAAGGTCTGTTTCCCTTAACTCTAAAGTTTGCAGGACGGGGGCACAGGTGTCCAAGCACCATTTGCTCCGAGAGGAAAGGATGAGAAGCAGGCTGGATGTGATTTTGCTTTCCTAGCTGCAACTATATCACTTCAGATTTATCTCCCTTGCATGTTGGGATTTCTTGTACAGTTTTGCCTAAACCAAAATTTCTGTGGTAAAAATATTTAACCTCTTGACTGTATTTTCGTTAAGGTCCCTTTCATCCTTGACATTTCAACATAACCTTATTGCCAGTAAGATGAGACCTTTGACACACTCACATAGACAGGACAAATGAGGGTCAGTTCAGCCGATCTGAGTTGCTTTCACTTGCTGAACCATGGGAAGCCTAGGTTTAGCCGTCTTCCTAATGACAAAGAAGGTAACCTGCTTCTGAGAATGTCAAACTGTGCTAATACCCCTGCTTCATGGTCTGCTGTGTCCAAGGAGCTTAATCTATTTCCCTGAAGAAACATGAGCTACTGGGGTCAACTGAAGCCATACAGCTGGTGTGTACACAATGTTCAGACCTGCCATGTGCCTCCCTACTCCACCGTGGTTCTCTCAGCCCTACCCAAGTCTTACTTCACTGCTGCTGATACAAAGGATACTGGGGTCAAACCCCTATTGAGCATAGGAAGCTTAAGTCCCCCCAGTGACAACAATAAAGCTTGACATTTGGATGTTCTTCACTTTCCATCCCTTTTAGTAATTTTTATGAGGCCACCAAAATCTAGCATAAGGATCATAAAAGTTTCATCACAAGTGATAATTGATATATTGAAAATGCTACTTGGAATGGAATAAGGAAAGAATTCTGAGGTCAAGAATAGATTGAGCAGAAAAGAGTCTGCACAGCAGTGTTCATGCCACAGATTTATAATCCTGAGACTTCCTGATCCCATGATAAACTCCTATCATCAACATGGCAATCTGGGAACTGGTCCCTTTGTGTTTCCAATACCTGGAAGAGAAATGATGTCCCATGTACCAACACTCAAAATCCAGAGCAATAAACATGGGTGACCAAGAAGGTCCCATAAACTGGGTCTGAGATGACTGCCGAGTGTTGTTTTACCTTACCCTTGAATGGGGAATACATAGTCTGTTTGGCACTTCCACTAAAAAAGAGAGAACTAGTATTACTTCTGACTTCATGAGAATTCACACTTACTCCTTCCAAGTTAAGTAACAATGCATTGACCTTAACTTCGCATTATTTTCTTTATCATTTTTTAATTTTTTTGAATAAAAACTTACATGCTGACATTTCAGACCTCAGCAGTATAGAGATAAAAATTGCGACCTCTCACAGGTTTTGCATCAGCATTATTTACGATGCCACAAATAATCCCAACTCAAAAAGCTGAAGTAGATTCTTTTTTAAGACAGTTTGCCTCTTTTAGATGAATCAACCACTCAGAAGTGAAGTTTGAAATTCCAAATACGAGAATTTATATTTCTGGTAATTAATATTCTTCACACCTAAACAAACAGAATCTGGGTCTTTTTCTGTTTAAGACAAGGATTGTCTCCAGCATAAGCCACAGCCAGATCCAGGTACCATATTTACCCAGAATGAGCAAAAATTGTGATCTGGTTACTCTCCCCATATATACCTCTGGGCTGGGATTTACATTCATCACCCAAATGAAACTCACAAGGAATCTTATAGCCAGTTTGGATGACAAAATTCTAAGCAAAATGTTGGATGGTGCTCCATTCCAATTTTGGAACTCTGTTCTATTTGTTAAGAACAAAAGAGTGGGATAGAGTGAAGACCAGCTAGTTATTCACCAAACTGTAACCCCTGTTCTTCCATAACATACTGGAGACTTCCTTGCACATAGATACAGTTCTTCGAGACTGTTCTAGAGAGTATGGGCAGAAGTGATGCGTGACACTGCCAGACCCTGCTGGTAGATCTCTTCTTTGACAACCATCAGTAGTCTTTTCCCTTTCATTTGCTTAACAGAGGGGATTCCTAGAACCTAGAGAAGGGAAGAGATAAAAGGCAGAAAGAGCTAGGTTCCTGAGTTTCCACTTGGATGAAAAGTGACCCACAATGAGTTGCTGTTGCCTAAGAAATAAACCATGAACGTGTTAAGGCTCTGAAATCTTAGGATTGTTTGTTTCATCAGTTATTCTCTCCTGACTAATCTAGCTAGGCTGACATGAGTAACCAATGATGGCCTTAAACATATTGCCTCCATTGCAATTCCTGGACAATAAATCAAAAAATAATTATCATTATCAAGAAAACACAAAAATCAAAGTGAATACTTATGTACAGTACCTAGGAGAGCTCACCTTTACTGAGCACTCTTCATATGCCAAGCAAAATATAACTTTGTTATCCCTATTTACAGATTAAAAAAATGGAAATCATTAACAGATGATTAAGTAACTGGGTCAAGATCAGTCAGTTAATAAGCAACAGAGCTAGGATTCAAACTTAAATTTGACTGCAGGTTCTGCATTGTCCAGCACCAAGCTATATGACCTCTCAATTCTCACACTCATCCTGTCTCTTTCCTGAGAATCATAGAATCATACTGACATGTCTTATCACATCAGAGTATGCCTATGGCTTGATGAGACTCATTGCATTTGATATTTGGAAATCAAGAAAATTATAGTTTTGAAGTTTAAATCTGTAATCATCAAAGATCTTGCTTACAAGCAACATGACCCATTTACGCTGGTTTAAGTAGAAAAAGAGTCTGTTAAAAGCTATTAGAAATTCTACTACTGAAAGCTTCAGAGGCTTAAAGACACATCCCCAAACTATCCCCAAACTGCATACTAAGCCTCGCCAGTAGAGGCCCTTCTGAGCCCAGACATGGCTGGTAACACAGTGGACACTGACTCAAACACACCATCTGTGTCCCTAGGACATCTGCCATTATTGCCTCAGGAATGCGTAATCTCTTTCCTCAATGTTCCACTATTCTCACAAGAGTACAGATTCTATGTGACAGCTACACATAGTTCTTCATAATGTTCCCTCCTGAATAAAATCATTTCAGGAGAATGGCTCTGTTTGATAAAGCCTACTCTTCAGCCAGAGGCTGGGAAATCAAGTTTTGGCTTCCACATAGGATAGGTAGTTTTCTTCAGGTGAGAAATTCTCCAAACATAAGAATTTTGTTTGAAAGATGCTCTGTGGCCACAACCATAAGACTCTAAAATAATAAGCCAAAGTCACACAGAGCCAAGACACAGGGGAGCAGAAACTATGGTCCTTTTAGAGGAAGCTGGCTCACGAAATCAACAGCAGAGGTCCAGAAAAAAAAGCCACCTGAGGAAAGAAAGAACTGTTGAATGGTGATTTAAGTTTTGTTGGAGTCCAGCTGTCCTTGCTCAAATTGGCTTCCACATATTTTCACAATACAAAGGTTTCTGCAGTATTTAAAGAGCAAGTTTGTAAATACATGCCAAGTAGTGAACACCTTCAAAATGTTGACATGAATAAATAAATCTGATAGTAAGACTTTGAGAGAACAGAGGGAAAATTCTGTTTCTAATGGATTTGGGAAGTGCTTGTAGATGGTGTTAAAGATGATCGGCTTTGACAGCCCAAACACTTGGTTTGAATTGTGGATTCACCAGTAGCCTTATCTCCTCACTATGTTGTAAATTCCATGAAATTAAGAGTCATGTTTCATTCCCTTATTTGCCAATTATAGCCCCTGCCTTGACACAGAACTTAGCAATATTTGTTGAACAAATTGTTTCAATTGGTAGTAACAAAAAGGGGATTTTATTTAAGGAAAATGTACAAGCAACTACTTAATAATTGGGATAAAAAAATGCATTGACAATATGGCTTTCCAACAACCCACACTTGGATGTATCATTTCTAGAAGGATTGCTTTAAAGAATCAATTTTATAACATTTTTAATTGCCACACATGCACAAATTGGCTTCAAAACACTGTATAAGGATTACAGTGGCTATACATCACCCTGATGTGACATTGCTTCTCCAAAGTCCAGAGCTAGTTAACATACAGTAAAGTACTCACTACCCCTCTTTTTCTTTCCAATGTCTGTGTCCAAACATTGTTTCTCAAGTAGTCATATTGATCACATTGATTAATACTCCTAATAGAAATGATGAAAAAATATCGATTTGCTCTTGTAAACCTCAGCTCTAACTAAAATATCTGGAGTGTTGCTTCCTTGAACTCCATAAGGGCTCTCTTCTCAGACCTCTTCCATTCTTGCTGATTACATCTCCAGATGGAAATCAGGTGTGAAAAGCCATTAAGACGCCTCACAACAGGACAGACTGTGACTCTTATTGAACTCTCATGTTCTCTCTTCCTTAATTAAGGCAGGAGAACATTTTACCATGGAGAGAGAATGACTTAGATTATGGATCTTATTCCTTCTAATGGCATGCATCTTACCCAATTGGGGGATAATACATTTCTTACTTGGTTGCTTTGCAAAGAGCCACTTACTCCAGGGGAAGAATAAAGAACGTGATTTTACTTATAAAGAACATTCCGCTATCCATGCAACAAAAGAGAAATGAAGTATACAGCTGTTCCCCCCAAATGATAACATGTTTTTTTCACTAAACATTTAAAAACCCAAATAAAGAATAGCATTTAAATGAGTTAGTGACATAGAATCCTATTTTAGAGCTAGAATAATCCTTAATGGTTGCAGCACAAAAAAGCAGTTAGGAGCACAGGCTGTGGAGTCAGATGGCCCGGATTAAAACCCTAGCTTTAGATTTACTATCTGTGTGACTTTAGGCAATTTATAAAACTGCCTGCCCCTCAATATTTTCTTCTGTAGAATGATAACTATAAATATAAATCAATAAAGTACATTTTAAAATAAAAATAAAATTAATAATAATAAAACATAATAACTATAATACCTCCTTCATAGGCTTGTTGTGAGGGTTAACTGAGATACCATATTCTAGCACTTAGCACCCAATACATGTTCATTATTTTCACTTTTAATACACTGTGCATTTCCATCCCACAGGCAAGGCCTGTAAAAAAAAAAGACTTTATAACCTTTCCTCATCTTTAGTAATGAGATTAATAAGCCTCAAAATTTTTGTTTTCTAAAAATTTCAAAGAATGTGAGCTTAAAAAAAAATCATTTATCTCTATGGAGGAAAAAAAAAGCCAAACTACGGAGTAGCTCTAGACTGGTAGTTAGCATAAACATGCAGACAGGATAGTCTCTTGGTCGTTCACATTTGCCAGCTTACTTCCCCTAAAGTACTCACAATAGCAGGACCGTTAAGTGCAGACTCAGCCCACATGGTTTAGCTTTTGTTGATTCCGAAATTGAGATGATTACCAAGAACACCGACAACAAACCATTGTCACTAACATCCATGATATAGGCTGCATCTAGTAACTTACCCAGAAGTAGACACTTCATAAACAAAAATAACGGGATCAGGATTTTGAAAGCCGAGCAAATGCAAATTAGATTGCCTTTTACAAAATATGGCTGCTATCATTTTCAATGAATTTCCAGGGAGTCAGACAGATGAAAGAATAGTAAAGCCTCTTCCACTCCTTCTGAATTATGCCTCCTCCTTGCTTTTATATCTAGATTTTTTTTTATGCAGTAACAATTATAATGGCTATCAACTATTGGGTACTTACCATGTGTCTTGCCTGAGGATTTCAGCCCTGGGCTGGTTCACTGTGGATTTGGTGAGACTGAGAGATGATAACAAAACATTCTTGGGGTAAAAACAGTTTATACCCAGCTTTATTCTCCCAGCCCTAGATCAAGCACTAGGATAACATCTGCATCCAGCAGTCTGTAGGTATGTAATCTACCTCTGTCTCTGCCTCCACCCAGAGCACTGGGCAGAGCTCTTTATATAGTGACTCGGTCAATAATAGCTCATTGCCAATAGCTCATTGCCTAGCAGTAGGCCAATTACATCATCAAGTAGTTTAGGGTCAGTGAGGATGCTGGCCATTGGGAATTTCCATTTTCCCCATCTGTGCCAGCCATTCTGCTAATATATGTGCATTATCTCATTTAATCCTCACAACATGTCTATGAGGAAGTCAATTCATTTTTCTAATTTCACAGATGAGGAAACTGAGCATAGAAAGGTCCTTGTCTATGGCCAGCAAATGCTTCATCAGACTTTGACTGGGTCCAAAGCTGCGCTGTTAACCGCTATGCAGACTACCTCTAAGTGAGCAGCCCAAAGGCTCCCACCTTCCTCCTCCATCCTGGAGCTTCAAGCCCGGTATACGTACAGGGGCTGGTGACAGCTGGAAGAGCAGGTGTGTGGATAGACTGACTATTCTTTTCCAATACTCCTTTCCCACTGCCAGATGTGCACCTGAGGCCATACGTCTGAGGCTAACTTTCTCTCTTGATGCCAGGAAAGAAGAACTAGCCAATGAGACATTTGCCTTTAGAATTCCTTATGCTAAGTCCTGGGGAACATGACTGGACTGTGATATTCCTCAGGGAAAGTCCCCCCTTTGAAAACTGCTCCTTTATCTAAATTTTGAAGCCTCTGTAAATTTTATTGATTTAATGCATTTGAAAGGCATTTAATTGAAGAGAGATAGTATGCCACATAGGAATAAAGCATCAAAATCAGTTTGGGGAAAATATGAGGCCTTTTTGCTCATTAGCTTTATAATGAAAAGAAAATAATTTAATTATTTGAATCTCATTTGTAATAGAGGATAATATTTCATTGACTCCAGGACACATTTTCTTTTGCATTTTAACATATCTGAAATTTGAGGTGTTTTATAATCTCTAGCATCTTGCAATCTCCACCAGCCAGGTGGCAGTTGTGAGGTACTTGTTAGCACCTGTGTATGTGCAAAAACCTCACAGAATGGGTGGCAATGGAGACAACAGAGCATCTGCTCCATGAATCTCAGGGCAGTGTACCAGGAGTAATGGAAAGATAATAGATAGGTATACTTATAATGGGTTAGAAATACAAAGCATACACACAAAAAATGTTAACTATGAGTTCATTTCCAATTCATAACATATCCTCAACTACTTTGTGGAGAAAGTGAAGGTTCCTATGGCCAGCATCCTCACCTGTTCCTGGTTGGCTTCCTTACTACACACATGTGGGCAATACGTTGTTATTGGGCTCTATATACAGAGCTCTGCCCAGTGCTTTGGCCTACCACACAGCTGCAGGAGAGCAGAGGCTGGAGTGGTGGCAGCACTGAGGACAGAGACTGAGTGGCTGTGGGGACAGAGAGGCCCAGAGGCAGAGACGGGCTTTCTGCGCACAGACTTGCTCTGAGTGGATGGGATTCTAGTGTTTGATCTGCCACCATGGAAATAAAGCTGGGTATAAACCCTTTCACCCCAAGAACGTTCCATTGTCATTTTTCGGGTTCACTGAATCAAGAATGACAAAACAAGATGGAAAGAAGGACTAATTATGAAGGGCCTGGAATCCAGATCACAGAGGTCAGCCTTTTTTCTAAAGATAACTGAGTTGCCAATGAATTCATCACATTTTACAAGTTGAATTTGGGAAAGTCTGGTTAGTTACATTGGTGTGTTAGGTGTGCAGTTAGGTGTGAGCTGACCTTTGTAAACGAAATACAAGGGGAGACTGCTAGGATTTATTTCCACGTGAAGTCTTATTCATGATAAATGTGATAGATAAAAGGGAAAAATATATTACAGAAGCTCTTATGAATAAGTGCCTTGTGAAAGTGTTCAGATAAGTTTGGGAAATGTCAGAGTACACAAACCTTCCTGATAATTACAATGCTAGACTTTCCAGGTCCTTTAGGGGATATAAATGATAACATTACCTGTGTGCTGCACATCAAAAGCTTTTATGGTTTTTTTCCATGAGGTGCCTATCAATGACTTCTGATAACATGAATTCCAATGAACATAGTTTGAGAAATGCTCCAGCTTTTATTAGTCGTTTCTATTCCAGCATTGGATTATCAGCCTCAGAACTTTTATAAGTATATTCAACTTAATATTTCTGAACTAGATCCATAGGTAATCAAGTTTCTGAAATTAACTTAGATGACTACATTATAAGAACATTTCATGAAAGTAGTTAGGAGACCACAACTGACATGAATACAAATAGATAGTATATGCAATGTATAGATGAATATGTATGTATGTGTGTATTTCTTATATTCAGTTCCACAAAATTCAGTGATACTTTATGCTTACTTATGGAGAATATACTAAATGGTAGAACAGTAGAAGTACCTTGCTAACATTTTTCAAAGTCTTTACTAACAGAACAAAATGGGCAGTTTGCACTTGCCTTAATTTTACTGTCTGTGACTTTGTCAGCAAAACGCACAATTGTAATAAGTGGAATTGTAAAAAGGCTGCTGTTGGTTTTTTGCAGACTGTATCCTTCATCACACCTTCCAAAGATAGTTTTAAATAGCAGTCAGTAAACACCATCGAAAACAAGAGTCTGCAACAAGTTTAATTGCGAGTACAAAAATCTTCCCTTTGTCAAAGACAATATTGACCTCATTTTCAAGTATGCAAAGAATCAATGGTTTATTTTTGCACACAAAAAATGAAGTCAAGCCATCAGTCTCCTAAGAAAGGCTATTTATTATGAAGTCTCCCTCCATCTTAAAAAATGAAAAAAACACCACCACCTTATTTCCTACGTTTCACCAATATTCAGGGGTATGTTTCATCCCTGGCCACACCATGTTGGTTCTGTGCTTATACTCATGGAGCCACTTTTGCCAGGAACGTTCTCTCCTTCTTAGTCCTCGGGCTGCTACAAGATACCACAGACTGGTAGCTTATAAACAACAGAACTGTATGGCTCAAGGTTCTGGAGGTTGAAGTCTGAGGTCAGGGTTCCCTCGTGGTTAGGCAAGGCCCTCTTCTCATTGCATCCTCATGCAGAAGAAGGGCTCAGGGCCTCTGTGGACTCTCTTTCTTAAAAGCACCAATCCCATCATGCAGACTTCATCCTTGTGACTGCATCATCTCCCAAAGGCCCCACCTCCTAATACCATCATCTTAGTATTACATATATGGGTTAGGTTTCAACATACAAATCTGGGGTCAATGCATTCAGACTACAGCACCATCACATCCTTTCACGTGGCATCTCCTTGTCCTCATTCTTCTGTGGCTCCTCCTGAGAGTGTGCCGTGAAGCAAGTGCTGACTCCTCCCAAAATGAGTTATTAACTGAATTGATTTGGAAACTGTTGCAGCCTCTGTCCCCACTCCGTGCTGACCACTCGTCCACCCTCGCCCGTTGGTCAGATAGATTGTTCTTCAGTAAGCCCAAGGGTCACCATGGCTCCATTATCACCATCAAAGGCCCCCTAATGGTGGTTGATATGTTTAGAAGGAAACAAAAATGACTCATCTTGAGGCCTTTACACTCATTCCCTCTGCCTGCCCGGCACGCTCTCCCTGAGGATGGGCAGGTGGCTCACTCCACATCTAAGGTGCTCCTTAAATGTCACATCCTTGGAGTTGCCTCTCAGCCATCTGAGCACAGTGCCACCCTCAAGTCCATCACCACTTATGCCCTTATTCTGCTTCATGTTTCTCCCTAGCACTTATCAGTAACTAAATACTTATCTAATTACTAATAAGACAGAGGTTTGTTTTATTTACAAATGCCTCCCTAGAGATTCTGATTCTGTAAGTCAAGCAGGGAAGCGCAGAAATCTATTTCTAGTAGACAACCCAGGTCATTTTGAAGCAACTAGGCAGAACAGTATTTGGGAGACACCAATTGACATCAGACTTTCCCTAAGCCTGAGATGGCAGTTGTTGCTAGAGATTTATTTTGTTGTTCATTTGTTTTGTTAGTTTTTGAAGAAAGAGAAAACGTTTTCCTTTCCACGTCTAGAAAACCATGACTCAGTGTTGTGGTGATCCTCCAGGAATCACTTAGCAAATAGTAATGACGGCAGAGGGAAATGGGAGGCAGGGACTCTCCAGAAAGAGATGGAATAATCTCCCAATAACTGAGAAATGACTGTATATTGAAGAAAGTATATGCTACTAATTTGCTAGGCTAGCATAAAAAGTATTATCATGGTTGCATTTTACTCATTTTCAGCTTTTGCAACAAAATGTTTATGTGGAATATTCCCCTTTTGCCCCAGCCTGAGTGTCTATGTTACCATCACTAATTCTTAAGTGAATTCGTGGGTTAAATTGACATGCTTGAGCCAAGTAGGGTAGAATCTTCGATCAGGGTATCAACTGCTTGAGTTGGTTTCTCTCCAGGTCAAAAGGAGCTCCGGCTGACTGTCTCCTGGTCGTGGACGTTGCTGCACAGCTGGAGCAACTCAGGACCGGCAAGTTGCTGTCAGACCCGCTGGCATCTGGGGGGCCAGGCTGCCTCGACTTTGGTTCTGGGAGAACAGGACGAGCAGGCCACTTCCTCTCAGTTTAGGACAAGCTTCATCGAAGTGCTTTCACAGTATTTTAAGAAAGACATCGTCTGGTGAAGAAAATACTTAGACAAAGGAAGGGAAATAGTTCCAAATATAGAAAGGTCTGCTGGATGTAGAATAAATGTAGGAGATGGGAGACCTAAAGAGAGCAAAGAAACGAAGGGCAAATGGGGCAGTGAAAAGAGGGGACAGAGATGGGAATCCAGAACACGGAAGAGCCCGGGTGGTCAGAGGAGGGCCTGTGAGCTGCCAACCATGCTGGTGTCACTGTGGGCGGTTAGATGTCCAAAATCCCAAAGTATTTTCTAATGCCTTGCTGGCAGTGCCCTACACAAATAAAGAGAACTGTAACATTGAACTGTATGGTTGTCCCCAATAACCAGTCACATGAACGGAATGGTTCCTAGACCCCTTTGGCATGACGTCTGACGTGTGTGAACAGTGGTCACACTGCCTCTTATCACCGACTGATCCTCCCTCTGCAAAACCAATCCTCCCAGCCGGTTAAATCATTTCCCTTGCTCTTTCTGTTCCTCCAGCCAATTTGTTCATTTCTGGGGGAAGCTGGCACCACATTATTCTAGCTGGAGACTCACAGTTCCATTTACAATTAGTATTTATTGAGTGCTAACTAGGTGCTTGGCCCCGCATTAGGCGCTGAGAAGGGGCTCCAGTTGCCACTGATTTAAGCAGGCGCCGCTGTGGTGGCCGGGCAGCCACGTTCTCCCCACTCTCATTCCCCTCCGTGTCATTTATCTTTCTTGACAGTGGGGTATAGAACCTCTACACAAAAATATGAGCATTAAGAACTAAAAGCAGATATGCCATCTCTTACCTATTAGAGGTTCCCCCCCATTCAAATGTCACTTTGATTCCAGTAAAACAGACAATTGTGTTGTCTTGACCTTAAGTTCTCACAGACTTCCCATGTATAATGTTGAAGTGTTTTCAACAAACGCTACCTGAACCTGAAAAGTCCCAAAGAAGTCATTACCCTGGCTGTACACCCCTGCTTATATGGAAAAGGATGTGAAAAAACATTTTCTGTGTTCACCTGACTC
The DNA here is from genome assembly GCA_032199065.1 of Smutsia gigantea. Taxonomy (NCBI): domain Eukaryota; kingdom Metazoa; phylum Chordata; class Mammalia; order Pholidota; family Manidae; genus Smutsia; species Smutsia gigantea. The sequence goes on from JAVSCE010015234.1 coordinate 209,330, forward strand.
AGTTTTCCCCAGCATGACTGAGAACAGACTGACCAGGGACAGGTTTGAGCAAACACAACTTTTTATTTATTTGCCTTGGAGTAAGGGTGTAAACACCCATACAGAATAGCACATATTTGCTCATTTCCTCCATACCCACTGCAGAGAAATAGCCGTAAGCTCTTTTATGGCAGACACATTCTTTTATATTATCAAATACATTATGAACATTTGTAAAAAAAACTGGTGTCTACTACCAAGAAATCTCTGGATTTTTCTCATATATGTCAGTTAAACTACAAAGCATTTCCCATTTGCCCAACATATCCACTTGCATGAACATGTCACAGAGGCGTTTCCAAGAACTACTTATAGAGCAAGCCCTGCAGTGGGCCCCGCTGCTGCTCTTGTCTGCTAGTTCTGGCCTGTTCCACTTGGAAGAGAAAAAAAGATACAGGAACACATTAAAGGATGGCAACTTAGGCTGGCTGACCTGTCTTGAGAAAATCAATCATAAATTACTGAATTAAGGATCCAGCCCTAACCATCACGGTTGTGGGGCTTGTAAGGAAGTGGGCCATTACTCATTCTCAAAAAGTTAAAGTTTTTTTTCCTTTTGTGGATTACCAAGCTCCTCAAGTAAGTAATATTAAGCAAAGTCCATTTCCCAGGAAGCCCAGTTAGAGGGGCCAGGCCTTGGGACAGGGACCCACCTGCCCACAAAGCTCAAGACCTCCAGCCACCCTCCCCTGCACCAGCAGCCACCTTCACACCCTCTCTCCAGACACAACCTGTCCTGCGTATGCCTCGTCTTCCTTGTTCTTCATAACTATTTTTTTGGCCCACGAATTTGAGAACATTCAGAGGGAAGAGGAAATTCTGCTACAGCGCAGTACATATATTTACTACAGAAACAAAAAAAAAACCCCGTTTCTGAAAATTACACATAAAAACTAACAAGGTTTGCAGGGTTGGGGAAGAAGGGTTAGGACTTATTTCAATCCACTTTATAATTCGAACGTGAAAAAAAAAAAACACGTCAGAGGATATATAATTCAGACCTCCCAGTCAAGAGACTGTCAGTGGATAACAATGTTCAAAAACAAGTGAAAATACTGGTGACTTTTAGAGAAGGATGGTGGACGGGGCAGATGGAAGCAAGTTCTGCACCAGCAAGTCTGCCATTCAGATGTACCTGAGCCGAGTCACCCAAGAGCCAGAGCCTCGCGAGGTTGGGATGAAGCCCTGCAGAGGGCCACCCTAGTGTAGGCTTTTGTTTCTAATTTTATCAAAATACAGCCCAAAGGGTACACAGCAGCTAATTTAAGCAAACCAAGCTCTCCTTTCTTCTGGAAGGTTACAATTCTCCTCCATTTCAGGCTCCTCTTGCCTGGGGAACAATCCCCTCAACTAACTTGACATCTGCATTGTTCTGACATCATTTCCTACCCGCCGATCATGAGTAAGCCAGCTTCTATTAAGGACCCAAGCTTTATAGTTAAGTAACTATAGATGTGCATCTGCACTATGGGGGATGGACTCGCAGGCACGACCACTGGGTGGGCAGCCATGGCACACACTGAGGATAAGGGAGGCGGAGAATACAGTTTTTTTTTAAACTTTTTTATTACACAGTAAAGAATACAACAATACCTGAATCATACTTTAAAGATTCACAGGTTGACAGACCATACATTACAGTCCAACTAAGGAAAAAAGGATAAACAAGAAACCACAGTTCAGACATAGTAGACTTAAAAGCTCAAGAGTATGCTGACGAAAGCATGATGCCTAGACCCCACCCCCCAGTGTTAGTCTACCATTAACTTGTGGTACATGTCTGAATTAAATATTGCACAACAACTTTAATTTTTCACAATAATGTCGCAGAACCCAAAATAATATTAAAAAAAAATTACTTTAAATCTGCATTTCAACAGTCTCCAATTTTTTTCTGTCCCTTGAGGAATTCGGACAACATGGAGTCGCTTTCTTTCCCTAAGTATTCCAGACGTAGGCATGCTTTGCATAAGTAAACCAGCCTTGAAATTTTTAAATCCCCAAGACATGCACCTACACATAAAAAAAAGTTAACAAAAAAATTAAAAAGACAGGTGGCCCTGTCACACACAGTCTCATGACAGAGAAAAAGAGAAAGAGAAAAGAGTCAGAGACAAAGAGAGGACGCCCTATTCCTATCAGCGACCACCATTCAATTCTATCCAATGAAGATAATTTTTAAAATGTGTTATACCTACAAATTATACTCTCACATAGCCTGTATATAAGTGACAAGCAAAAAAGGAAAGTAACAAAAGTTTTTTCTTTTCTTTCTCTTCTTTAGGTTTATGAGGTCTGCATTGTTACCAAGAAGTGATATGGTTTGCAGCTGTATGAGCTTAACTTTTGGTATCCTGGTTCTTTTGTGCCCATTTGGTTTGACTAGACCAGTTTTTGTTAGCTACTGGTGCAATATACATGCTGTCAGAGGTAGAGTGAAACTTTTTGCCACTGAGGAGAATGTAGCAAAACAGGAGGAGAGGAAGAGGAGGAGGAAGTGGGGAAGGAGGAAGAGGAATCAGAGATAGAGCTCAGTTAGGGATTTTTTTTGTATTTGTTTTCACTCAGGGTGCCCTGAATTAAAAGTAATGAGAAGTACTGTACTAATCCTTATTTCACACACTAGTGTTAAGAATAACAGTGCTGTTTCACATACATCACAGCTTCTAGAGAAAAGACGTGTGGGTATGACATACCTCATTTTTGGAATTATTTAACCCTTCGTAGCCTAGAACATATAATAGCTCTGTAAGAAAGGACTGTCCAGTGTCACAAGCAGACTAGAAAGCAGAGTGAGGTCAAAGGATTCTGGGAGCACCATGATAAAATATAACCCATTCAGAGCCTGGCTATGTGCTTTCACGTCACTTTAAGCAGGTGTGCCGGCAGATGGACTTCCAACATGCAGATAGATGCATTTACTTGCTCATCAGAACTTTCTGAACTAAAAAGCCATTAAAAAAAACATTACACCATCCAAACAGAACTCAAACCAACTTGAAATGAAAATACAGGGGAAAAAATGCTAAAAATGTTAGGTTTCAGAGACTTAAATGAAAACCGATTTACGATTGCCTCTTCTATACAGATACTTAAAAGCCACTTAAAACTGTATTCAGGGGCTATGTTTAAAAAAAAAAAAGCTAATGGATTTTCAGATTTTTAAATAAATGCCTGGTGTGTGTATGTATTTGGAGAAGTGTCTTCCCAGCCTTGAAAACTTTGGTTGTCTACACAGCCTGCAGCGCTGCTGACCTTCCCTAAAGCACACAACCAAATCCTGGGCTACTGTTTGCAAAACTAACAAGCAGTTCTGGTCTGGACCCTGGACAACGAAGGGTTAATAGATTCACACTATACCTTTTTGCTGAACATGTTTAACCTGCTGATCATTTGGAAAGTAGTACTGGTGCTTTTCAAAATTCCGATTTTGGTCCATCAGATCAGTCTTTGGCTGACTTCCCTTTTTGTAAGAATACTGTATAACCTGGCATTCAGCAGTGTTAAAGCTGTCAGTCTACACCTCAGCATTTGGAGCTCTAATGATTTATCTTTTTTTTTTGTAAAATTAGAAATACTTAAACAACCTTACAGCAATATGCATGCACTGTCTTTTTTTTTTAAGTAGGATATCTTGTTATTTTTTTTTAAAAAAGGCCCTAATAATGGTTTTTCAAAAAGAAAAAAAGAAAAAAGAAAAAAACCCCCACTACTACTCTATGCTACAGCTAAACTTGGTGAAATGGCTCTAGCATATTTAAAAAGAGTTTGCTTTAAAAAAAAAAAGCATGCCTAGGGAGTCATTGTGACAGTGCAAAATACATTTATGTACATCCCTCTTACAAAAACACCGATATGTTAGCATTCCGTGAAGCATGCTGGTTTTCAGGAAAAAAAATCCTAGAAGATAGTGAAATAGCAGCTCCGAAAGATAGCCTTTTTTCTTTTCTTTTCTTGAGGACAACCAAAAAAGTCTTTTTTTTCCCCCAACTACTAGAGAAATATCACTAATACATACAGATATAAAAGCAGCATAGAAAGATACAGGTTTCTCACCAACTAGGAATAAAGAGACTAAATGTGGGCATATGGTCAAACTACAATGCATCTTCACATTTGTCCAACACATTTACAAGAAAAACACCATTGGGAAACCTCACAGGACAGAAGTGTTTTAACACCAAGAGAACTACTAGTTTTTAATTAAAAATCCAAACAGGGTGGGGTTGAAAAAATTTGGAAAGGGGCTGGAGCTGGAGCCACCATTTTTTAAAAATTATTTTTCAGTATAAAATGAATGAGCTGGAATAGACACAATGTCTTACTCTGTGGAACCTTGCAAAAGTGAAGAAACGTTGAAGGGTTATTTAGGGCAGCTGGCCGATGTCAAAGCTGCCAGAATGCTAATTAACTGCAGGCTGAGTCTCTTACTTCTGTGTATGTATGTATGTATGTATATATATATATATATATATATATATATATATATATATATATATATATATATATAAAGGAGCCTTTTGTATTATGGCATTTTTTTTTCTTGCTGCTGTATTCATACATCCCACTGCAAATCATCTTTCATTTTTCATTCTGTTGACCTGGGTATTATTATTTCTTTTCAGAAACAGGAAAAAAAACTGAACATCTGTGTCTCCTTCCAATATGCTACACATCTGCGCATTCTGTAGCGGGGTCTTCAAAGTTCAGTTAGCAACCCACGGACGCCATTCATCTTCTCGTTAAAATGTCTACCGCTGTAGCCAATGCTCATGCCCTTGAGGGTTTTCCTTTTTTTTTTTCCATTATTGTATATAAAGAACATTGTGACTTTTAATATTAGCATTTTTGCTTTCAACAGCAATTAGCAATCTCTTGGTTTGCTGTTTGGTAAAGCATCGGTTAATGAGGTCATCTAGTTTAAAATCCCAGCTACTGGAAAATAACAGGGAGGAGGTCAAATCTATCAATTCATGTTATATTCTCTGCTCTTTTCAGTTCTCTAAGGAAAAGATATCTTTGTTATCCACGATAAGTCATTACGACCCGTTACTGGCCCTCTGTTTTACTACCGCCTCAAGTTACAGTTCTCTCTTGCTGAAGTACTGAAATAGGATAGTTCATCTATAAACAAACAAAAAAAAACCTTTGAGCATCTGAGGATGAGGAACTGGTTTCGTGTTGGTTGTGTTGTCTTTCCTCCGACAGTCCTGAAGTGCCGTCTAGCGAGGGGTTGTCTCTATGGTGGAAGGGGTCCCCGGGGTGGTGGACCTCGGGGTGGCTGCTGGTGGTGTGTCCATCGGGCTCCCGGCCCCGCTGGTGGGCGTGGCGGAGGAGCTGACGGCAGGAGTGTCCCCCTGCTGCTGGGCCTGCAGGGTCTGTCCGCAGATGTGGTGGTGCTTCTCCCAGTCCTTGTGCTGGCAAAAGGAGCCGCAGTACCGGGCCGTGTTGCAGCCGCTGCAGGTTTCACTCGCTTTACGACCACAATTCCAGCAGCTCTAAAGGAGAAGGCAGAGGAGAGCGAAATCCCGAATTAATACAGGCCAAAGTCTGAGGAAATATGCTAGGCAGTGCAGTCCCCTTATTTTCAAGAACTATATGGTAAGAATGAAAAATACAGGTGTGTGTGTGTGTGTGTGTGTGTGTGTGTGTGGATGAAAAATACAGGTGTGTGTGTGTGTGTGTGTGTGTGTGTGTGTGTGTGTGTGTGTGCGCGCGCGCAGATGGAGGTTTTGGTGATGACTGCCCAAACTTTTTTGCTAACTATAATGACTTCTAACACACTAGTTGAGGCTGCTTTCCATTTTCATTATAAAATCTCTTCCTTTTTAGACTTGGTGATCTTCACATCTAAACTCTCTAATCACCCATACTAACAATCGCTCTAATTTTTCCCCTTCTAATGCCCATAACCACCATGGTCAGACACAAATATATCACTTCTGACAGAAGCTTCTTCCTTCTAAAAACTAACTGGAATCACAAAGATACTATGAGAACCTGATATCACACTCACAGAAACATGACAGAGCAGACAGAGGATTCTATTCCCTGCTTCATCACAGGCTACAGGGGGTGGCAAGGGGCTAGAACCTCCCCGTGTGAGTTCTTCCCACGCAGTCAGTTACCCGGTGTCCCTGACAACCAAACGGGAGGACGGTCTCAAAACAATCCCCTTTCCTTCAGCTCCTTGGAGCTGATGCATTCTAACCACCCAGAATAATGCCTGACATAGAGTAGGCACTCAACAAGTATTTGTGAAATGGATACATCAGATTACACCTAATCTGGCTTTGAAAAACTAGAAATACTAAAACTTGGTAAAAAATAATTCTATTTGCATCCAGTGCTTTCCAGCTGATGGAGTTCCTCTGCAGCTTATGTGAGCCTCAGCAACCCTGAGGGGGTCAGAAACGCAGAGAAAACTAAAAATTTGGACCCTAGCAAGACCACTGCCAATCTCCAGTAATTAGAATAGAAGAAATGAGGTTGCTTCTGAGACTTAAACTTTGAGATAAATACATCAGCACAGACATACTCGAGGCAGAAGAGTGTGTTGTCTGGGATAGATCCTAGGAAAGAAGGAGGGTCGAGGAAGAGGCAAATGACAGTAACCTCAAGAGCCCTTCCAGGAGGAGAGAGAAAGTCAGGAAGTGACTTTAAGGTTTGTGGTTCCTCTGGTAAGACCATTGCCTTTGTGAAACGCTGTATCAAGTGATCAAGTGATCTCAGCTTTGTGTCATTCATCTTTATATTCTTTATCTTCCTTGGTTTTGATTATTTTCTTGCAAAACAAACTTCTGACTACAGTCTGGTAGCCTCAACCAGCTGACCATATGTGGTTGTGTCACAATTACATTTTTTAAAGCCCTGATATATATGGATTAAAAAATCTCCCCTACTGGGTTCCCCACATTTGTTTTGTTTTCAGCGTGCTGGTTATGTGGCTTAAGTCATGAGCCTATTGAAAATACCCCATGAAATGTCAGCCTATCACCCTGGTATGTGTGGATTTATCAATGTACAAAATACAAAATGGAATTTTTAGCAGTCACCCTAATTTGCTAATAAATAAAGGGGCTCCTAGAGTCTTTCAAGTGCTGGAAGTCTGTATGTAAATTTAAGAACTCTGGTTAAAAACATTTATAAAGAGCTCAGTTCTAGCTTATTCATCCATTGGACAGAGAGGAAAAAAAAAATCTTAAGATCTTAGATTGGTCAATGGGAGGTGTTTTAAGTGAACATTGGTGAGAAAATCTAGAAATGTGGTTTATATGTTAATATGATAAATAAAAATGAAATAAAAATTAATAGTAGTAGAAACAAAGTAGTTTTTTTACTACTATTAAATTTAACTAGAAAAATCTCTCAAAAAATGTGTACCTCTCATCAGAGGCATCATTACCACAACTAGAAACCTTTCTCGCTCAAAATTAATTCAATAGCATTGCATATGTAATGGCCATGTAAAGACATGAGCAAACACAAGCGTGGCCATCCTTCAGAGCAATGAGGTATGATACTTGGCAGTCAGAGTTAAGTTTACTTCCTTGAGGTTTAGGCATTTAGTGTAACACCAGCTGGATCTCGGAACAAATTCAGCAAATAAGTAAAATTCCTTATTATATCAGAAAATCCCAATTAGAGAACAGAGACCCAGATCCAAAACAATATTTTAAGGAAATTAAACATCTAATCTGAATCAAGTGGCTTCTTTAGGAAATACCCTGGTGTGAGCCCTATCCTTTTTCTGGCAGAGGTACATTTTGGCAGACACAAGGGTAGTAACTGCCCAGTACTCAATGGCTCCTTCAGATTAAAATCAGATGTAGGCAACCTTCTCCGTTTAAGCTGATTAAACACATAGACTAAACCAGGTAATTACAAATGCATGTGTTGGGGAGTGGAAAGAGGAGACAGAGTGGGGACTTCTTTATTTTTTAAAGTGTTTTCAAAGATGGGAACAATTTTACAAATAAAAAAGTGGAATTATGCCAAATACAGAAACAGATGTTTTGGATCATGAAGCTGCTGGGAACTGAGCCTTGCCTACTAGCATCACCACATTCTGACCCAGGATTCAAGGGCTCTGGCTAGTTTTACCTCTAGTCCCACTCCAAAATTGCTCAATCCCATTGACTTTACCACCCATCAAAGCAGCCTTCAGGTATAGGAAGGTACAACAAAGATCACTTCAAATGAGCTAATGGGGAAAAACCTATGTATTTTTATTGTACATAATATTTGCATTGCAATGAATGTGTAGGGAACTTTAGGGCAAGTATCCACTTACAATAAAACTCCCAAAGTACATATTCCTTTTTAAAAGCTCATTAGAGAGAGAAGACAATGCAATTTTTAACAATATTTCTCTACTGGATATGGCTCTACTGAATTTCCTATTGGCTGATCCATACCTGCAAGACTGATGCCTGACCAGTGGCACTCAGCCCCTCAATAGTCAAACTTCTGGGAACAGCGGACTGTGTAGAATCTTGTGAGTTCTCTTAATTTGGATAGTTTTAAGTTTCTAAGCTTTCTGCTGCTCACAGGGGTAGAAACTGCAAATTGTGTAGAATACCCAAGGGTGTATTCCTAAGGGCAGGGATAAAGGTGGTCAATGGTTTAATCCAATTTTGCATTTTTCAGTTCATGATTTTTATATTCAGGCTAGTTATTTCCTGATAGTTGTTCATTTCATTCCATTCATTCATTCGTTCATTCGTTCGTTTGTTCTATCACTGGGCTTCCCTTTCAATTCTCTAAGTAATGATGCTAATGAGTAAATTACCAGAATAGTGTAGGAGGCTTGAGAATACTATTTCAGAGCAAATTTCATTCCCAAAGCTCATGGCACTTTATAGTCTTCCCTGTTTGTGATGGTATTATTGCCTTTTTGGCATAAAGAGTATTTTCCTTCCTATCTGGAAAACAGTAATCAACTACTGACCAAAGGTAAGCTGCAACTCAGATGAAGAATGAGGCTGAACACAACCCCCATCTTTTGCTAAATGTACAAAATACTACAGACGGAGGTGGAAATGGTGAATTGAAGCTTCTGAATGCAAAAGTTTCAGGTCAAATATTGTCAATACTGTGCTTCATATTAGCCATTCTCTTGTCCCTAAGAACTAAATAATCTCCTTCATCTTGTTATATAGGATACACTGAGAATGGTCTTTCTACCCTAGTGGCAAAGTATATTCTTCCCGGTTGTTATTGTTCAAAGTTCCATTTCCAAGAAACAAAACACTTTCTCCTGAATTACTTTAAGTTTCTCCAGGTCTTACACACCTAATAATTCTCCAGGAAAACCCCTGCACAGAAATGATCCTCCATGAATAAAGTACAATGATTATAATTAAAATTCCTCAAATGCAAAGAACTCTATGGAAGGCAAGACATTGCCTTAAATTCACACTAAGAACACATCTCATGTTTGCACTGTACTTTACTGTTTGTAACCACTTTCAAATACATTTTGCCACTTAAGAAACTAAGGCCCAAAGAATAAACAAATTTTACAGTAAATGGCTTGCCTAAAGCCACACAGATATGCAATTAAACAGACAAGGTTTGATTTACCCAGGTCTTTAGGCTGCAAAACAAATACTCTTTCCAAAATGTCACACTCTGTCCATTTTAAATCTTTTTTAGAGACTGTTTTGGCAGGAATAAGATTAGAAGGGCATTTAACTCCAGAAAACAGAGATTAGACCAGGAAGTTGGAGCACCAAAGACAAACTATCATGGTGTGTAACAGAAATGGCTTCCAGTTGTGAGTGGCTTCAGAGTCAGCCTATCTTGTGTTTCACTCCCAGCTACCACCGTCACCTTAGAACTACAGGCAAATTACCTGACCTCTTAAAGCGATAGTACCTGCCAACTAGGAATAATAACTGCATGGTTGCTTAGGATCACATCAGTGCCAAGCACAGTGCCTGATGTTCAGTAGGTCCCCCCCAAAATGGCAGGAACTAACACTATCTCCTCCTTTTCAACTGGCTGTATATAATCCTTGCAGTTACAACCTTTAGAGTTAGAAAGCTCATGACCCTGTGCCTCCCTGCCACGCACTGACAGCAACCCAGGGAGTAGGTTGGCTTGCTGCCCCTTACACTTCATTAGGGATCAGTTCCTTTTTCCCCATCCTCACTGTCCTCAGACCTTCTGAAGATTCACCACTACTGACCATTTCCCCATGCCTCCTTTTTAAATTCTACTTGTTGAAATTCCTTCTATCTTTGGTTTTGAGACACTGAAATTCCATTTCTTATCCTATATAACCTCTTCCTCTTCTGTTTGTTCATTTTCCTCTAAATATTTGGTGGGAAACAGGACTGGCAGGGGTGAGGTGGAGTGCAGGAGGAAAAGAAATGGCCTTTCCTTCCTATACACTCTCCCTTGTCAGATCTCATGGTTTCAACTATCAGCTGTAGGAAAAAAAAAAAAAAGATTTTCATGCCTGTTTCTCCAGCCCTGGAAAGTGCCTGTTTTGTACACCCACCAGGATGCTTGCTCCTCTGTCACCTCAGTCAGTCAGTGTCCCTGAAACCCAATCCTCTGGTGTGCCCCAATTCAGTCACTGGCAATACTCAGGCCCAAAACTTTGTCTTATCAGAAAATCCTTTCTTTTTAGCCCTTACCACCCACTCAGTGCCAAACCCCAAAAGACCTTCCATGGTCTCCCTTCCTTTCCAATTTCATGGCTACTATCGAATTCCTTCCCTGCCCTTCCCATTAAAATAGCTTCTTGCTTGGTTTTTCATCTCTCCCCCACATATACACACTGCTCATTCGTAAAGTGACTTGTTTATAAAAGTATTTCCCTTCTTATTTGCATGTCTCGATCACCTTGCAAACTGGGCCATGTAACATTAACCCAATTTTACAAATGAGAAATCCACAGCTCAAAGAGGTGAGCCTTGCAAGGTCATTCAGGCCCAGTGTTTCGTCCACTACACCATGAACATCTATGGATTCCTATAGCTGGCTTTTTAATAAATGAAACAAAAATCTTATTGTAAAAGAATCATAACTCATGCTCTGAAGGCTCCCAACTCTTCTGGGAACCAATGGGGCTTTAACGGGCTGTGCTGGTGACTCCTGTGTATTCTACAGAGTCCAGGTGGGTGGCAATGCCACAGTTTGGGCCATACTGCACAGATTCCACAGGGGATGGTGCCACTAGTTCTGTAAAGTAATGGAGATGAACCTCTTAGAGTGACACACACTATTAGGACTTAGCAGGTTCTGGAAATACAAAGTTTAAAGATCTGATCACAGTTTCTGCGTGACACAAAACTCCCCAACTTTTGATATGAACTGTGCAGTTCTGCTCCTATGTAGGAAAAATGAATAAAGGCTGTTTCAAGCTGAGGGAAAAATGTCACTTTGGTGGCTTAAAATTAAGAACTGTTGGAACAGTACAAATATTTATTATCTGCTGTATGCCCTTGTGCAGCCACCTGCTTCAATCCCCGAAACTAGAACTTATGGATCTTAAAGAAGAGCTGTAGAGGGTTCTTTTGAAATATGCACAATCTGACAGTGTTCATTGGGAACAAACTATACATGTATACAAACCAGAAATGAATGTGGAAAAGTAAACAGTTTAAGATAGCCAGATTTGTTGAATTTCCTTTCCTTTGACTGATTTATGCTAATGATGACTTCACATTCTTGGTGAGCTATGCAATATGCTAGAAAAAGAGAAAGTATGGAAAAATATCACCTTGCTTAGATGTCTGCTCCAAGTCCAGTATCATTCTGTTATAATAACAATTACCAGTCTATAAAATGAAGTATGGTTAGAAAACTAGTAGGAATAATCTGAAGGAAGTCCAATGAGGAAACACTACTACACAATCAGGAAAAAAAATCTCCACTGCACTGCCATGTGGCTATTAAGTAGGTGGCCTGGGAGGCAGGCAGCCTGGGCTGAGGACCAGCTCACACTAACGCTGTGAGGCCCTGAGCAAAGGCCTAACCCACCAAGATTCTTTTCTTGGCTGCAAAATGAACATGAAAGCACTGTCAATTCTGCCTGGGTGGAAGAACTGAAGTAGGGGAAGTACAGAAAGCACTTTCTACCACACCCTGTACAGAGTGAAACACTCGCCACAGGTCAGTTTCCCCTCAAACACACACACTTCATGCCACCCTAACAACAACCTGCTGACTACAAGTTCCCATGTGGCTGGGACAGGGTGGTGCACAAAACTGGTCTATCCTGGTAAGAGCACCCCTTTTACTCCAAAAAGTGTCCCTGTCTGGATAAATAACGTAGCCCTGCTAAGAACAACATCCATGCATTATTCACTCCTGACTCCACATTTTCTTCCTGCTCTTCTCCCCAGTTCCTCTCTTCTCCTGCTGGACCTTCTCTGTTCTTTACTGCCTAATTTTCAGAAACACTGGCTTTTCTAAGCAGAATGGGCATTATTAAGCCGATAATATATATGTGAAAACAGGGAGAAATAGAAGACCAAGTTCAGAAGTTACAGAGTGGAATTTATGAGCATCTGTCCTTCACACATAAAACACAGAAGGAACATATGAGCAGCCCAGCTTGGTCTAGAACTCTACTCTTCTGATTCCAAAGCTCAGGTTCCTTCTAAAAGTCACAATGAAGGGGAGAATAATAATTTGTGCATTTACATTATCTACATATGTACTTTTTAAGATTTAGATTATAGAGATCATATATAACCTGGATAAGAGATGGGTCTATGTCTCTAACAGGCTTCAAAAAGGAGGCGGCAATCAAGACAATTTGGTACTGGCACAAGAACAGACCCACAGACCAGTAGAACAGAGCAGAGAACCCAGATATAAACCCAAGCATATATGGTCAATTAATATATGATAAAGGAGCCATGGATATACAATGGGGAAATGACAGCCTCTTCAACAGCTGGTATTGGCAAAACTGGACAGCTACATGTAAGAGAATGAAACTGGATTACTGTCTAACCCCATACACCAAAGTAAACTCAAAATGGATCAAAGACCTGAATGTAAGTCATGAAACCATAAAACTCTTAGAAAAAAATATAGGCAAAAATCTCTTGGATATAAACATGAGCAACTTCTTCATGAACATGTCTCCCCAGGCAAGGGAAACAAAAGCAAAAATGAATGAATGGGACTATATCAAACTAAAAAGCTTCTGTACAGCAAGGGATACCATCAGTAGAACAAAAAGACTTCCTACAGTATGGGAGAATATATTCATAAATGACATATCCGATAAGGGGTTGACATCCAAATTATATAAAGAGCTCACGCACCTCAACAAACAAAAAGCAAATAAGCCAATTAAAAAATGGGCAGAGGAGCTGAACAGACACTTCTCCAAAGAAGAAATTCAGATGGCCAACAGGCACATGAAAAGATGCTCCACATCACTAGTCATCAGGGAAATGCAAATTAAAACCACAATGAGGTATCACCTCACACCAGTTAGGATGGCCGCCATCCAAAAGACAAACAACAACAAATGTTGGTGAGGATGTGGAGAAAGGGGAACCCTCCTACACTGCTGGTGGGAATTTACATTAGTACAACCATTGTGGAAAGGAGTATGGAAGTTCCTCAAAAAACTCAAAATAGAAATACCATCTGATCCAGGAATTCCACTCCTAGGAAGTTACCCTAAAAATTCAGCAGCCCAGTTTGAAAAAGATATATGCACCCCTATGTTTATCACAGCACTATTTACAATAGCCAAGAAATGGAAGCAACCTAAGTGTCCATCAGTACATGAATGGATAAAGAAGAGGTGGTACACATACACAATGCAATATTATTCAGCCATAAGAAGAAAACAAATCCTACCATTTGCAACAACATGGATGGAGCTAGAGGGTATTATGCTCAGTGAAATAAGCCAGGTGGAGAAAGACAAGTACCAAATGATTTCACTCATATGTGGAGTATAAGAACAAAGAAAAACTGAAGGAACACAACAGCAGCAGACTCACAGAACCCAAGAATGGACTAACAGTTACCAAAGGTAAAGGGACTGGGGAAGATGGGTGGGAAGGGAGGGATAAGGGGGGAAAAGGGGCATTACAATTAGCACATAGAATGTAGCGGGGGTGGGGGTGGGGTGGGGGGATACGGGGAAGGCAGTATAACACAGAGAAGACAAGTAGTGGTTCTATAACATCCTTCTACACTGATGGACAGTGACTGCAATGGGGTATATGGTGGGGACTTGGTAACAGGGGAGTCTAGTAACCATAATGTTGCTCATGTAATTGTATATTAATAATAGCAAAATAAAAAAAATCTTTCAAAAAAAAGGCAGCAAGGGGGAAAAACAGTGTTGTTTCAGTTGAAAAAGTTTAGTGTATCTTGTAATGCAGGACTGTGGGAAATACGAGCAGATAATGGATGGTGCCTTGTGTCAGAGCTCTCAAAACACTTTAAAATGCTGGTGTCAAAAAGTCTTCTGAACACTGTGAGGCAAGGAACTAGCATTTCAGTCCTTAAGCAGAAATGGAGGCTGACAGGAATGAAAGGAATCATTGAAGGACCCTGATACGGTACATGAGCTGGAGCCAGAATTCAGGCCTCCTGGATTCTTTCTGCCAGCCTTTTGCCTCTGAGCTGCACTAGCAAAAGACATCATCTAATCGCCTGACCCTGAACTCTAAGTGGTATGATTATGTAATTTATCGTCCAAACCAGAACATTTTAGAGTGTCAGGGGGCACTCATAATTGTACCCATAATTACATGGGGCCAATAGGCGTAAAGTGGTTTGTCTCACTCAGACCGGGATGTATGGTCACCCTGTACTCTACCTTTATGTACCACACAGGGCACCATTCCTGGTTTTCACATTAAACAGCATCAACTATTTAAGCCTTTGTGCTCTATTTCCAATTCACAGAGATCTGTCTGTCTAGCCAGGCCAAATAATTGCTTTGAGTTTTTTAAAATGTTTTAACTCATGTTGTTTATACATAAGACATGAAGAAAAGTTAACTCCTCCACCACTCATATACACACCTGGGACAGATCGGAGCCAGTAAGATCATGTAATGTATATATCCTAAGCCTTACATGTCCACTGACTCCCTCTTCTTCCTGGAGAGCTAACCAGTCATCAAATCCTGCCCATTCTATCTCACGGGTTTCCATCTAATGCATCTAATTTTCTCCACTCTTTGAGCCATGGACCAGCCATCTTCATCCAACTACCTTCATCCCATCTATGTACTGAAATAGACTGTTCCCTCCTTTTCATTTCCTCTGATCTCTCTGCACTGCAGCCTGAGTATTCCTTCCAGAACACTCATCAGCCACCTAGTCACCCCACCTTCAAAGCCTGGAAAAGCTTCTCTTCCATCTTTTCTCTTCTTCCCTTCCCAGAGGCACTGACATGCCCACTGCCCGAGGAGGCAGTGAAGAGGCAATGAGGGGTGGTGTGGACTGTGGAGCAGCTGCTGACCAGTTCTTGATTATCCTTAAGCATCAGATGAAATGAAACTTAATTTCCAGACACTTTCACACTAAACCTATTAACATTCATAATTAAGTGATTTGACTCTAATGAACTGCAGCCAACGTGAAAGCAGAGACCACTGTGCCTGCACTAGAGCCCAGCACTGTCCCCAACATAAAAGCTCCAAAAATGTTATTGAAAGAATAAATGAACAACTGGATTAAATAAGTAATTTAGAGTTATATGTATCAACTAACAAACTGCCCTGGAAAAGTCACAAATACAATTTTTTAAAGAATTTGATTTTTTAAGAAATGTCCATTAATTTCTGAGTTTTAACATCAATGGCTGCTATATTTAATGGGAATATATGGTTTTTTTCAACCATGGTGGCCAGACCTCTCGTTTATTTCTAAGAACACAAAGAACAATTCCTAAAATTTCTGAAGCACAATGCTCCGTGGGTCTTACTTGGGGCTGAATGGTTAAAATCCAAGAAACTTCCTGAAAATGGAAAGATAGAATTCTGAGAAATAGCTACACTGTCTTCTCTGCAGATCACAGCCCCACACGGTACTGACCTAACAGGTTCCCCACCACGGGGCCAACCATGGTGAAAGCCAAATGGGGAGCTCCACCCTAACCCAAGGAAGCCAGACCTGCTCTGGCTCTGTCCCAGAGGGCCTGGGGAGCTTTCTAGGCTTGAGTTGAGTTGCCGGCATCACTGCTGGGGTGGCTATCAGGTCATTTCTATGAAAAGGTGCACATCCCCAAGTGAGAAAAGAGCAGGGTGCAGAAAAACAGTTGGTGGGATTCCAAGTTGTGTCCCAGGCTTAAAAATAAAGAAATCCTGAGAGGGTGGAAAGGTATTTGACTATAAATTCAAGCTAACAACTGGGCAAAAAGTAGAGCTTAAACCTAACACCAGGCACATAGATTGTTCTTGGACATTGTCATTCTGCAAGAGAATTAACGACATTAACTTAGGGCTAGTGGAACCCTTTACTTCTTTGTCAAACCCCCTAATCAAACCACTTTCACAGTAAGTGTGTGCAGACTACGTCCAAGTCTAGAGGAGTCTTGGCTCCGTTCAAATGAGATTTCTGTTCCATTTCTTGCTCTCATATTCTGAGGAAAAGGCCTACATTACTTTTGAAGAAGAGGCTTACTCCTTTGAGAAACCAAGTGTCCACCCCCAACCCCAAGTCTTAAAAGTGGTCTCACAGTTTAAGGAGAAGTAAAGTGAGAAAAGAGACCTAAGTTGCCCTTATCTGCACCCAAAAATTATCTTAATGATCCTTATGAAAAAAATCCTTATTCTGTTGTTATAAAACAAAGCAAGGACTGACAACATGCTGCATTCCAGTTCAGATTCTGCCATGTCCTAGCAGTGTTAACTCCAGCCGGTTGCATTTCTTCACCTGTGACATGGTAAAATCATCATGTCTCAAGGTTCTAGCCACTGTATGAAACACTTCCACTCATTCTCCAGACCAAAGCTTTTAGAGGCTTAGTGGCTCTCTCAAAATGACAGAATTCTAAGAGAAGGAGCCAGTTATTAAATTTGGTCCTCGGAAATCCAAACCCCTTTTCCTAGCACAGTCTGCCTTAAAAGCCCTTGGGAAAGTGACACTTAAGACAAGGATAGTATCGCACTAAAGATGAACTTCCCAAGAGAGCCAAAATGAGAAACAATTACTATAGAAGATCCCTCATATCTAGGTTTTTTCCATTCTCTCTACTACTTACATCTATTGTCTGATATACTATCTTCTTATAGTGCAAAATACTGGTGTCTAGAGTATGTATTTTTTTGGATAGGTGTTAGGAATAAAGACACAAGGCTTATAGATATTGAAGGAATACTGCATGTCATTAATCAAATAAAAGGACTTTAATTCTCAATTTCTTCCTTGCCATTTATATTTTCTATTTAGTGACCTATGAGGTACTCTAAAAATACATAACAGCCCTAAAATGTGCCTATGAAAGTGAGTTTTAATGATGGCCAACAACTGGGCCTCACAGTATTACTAACTTGAATGTAGCAGGATAAACTGTCTCCCAAAGATGTTAATGTTTTTTCTTTTTCTAAAAACATAAAACAAGGTCCTTAAATCTCTTAGCCAAAAGATGCCAATTAGAACTGAATTTATGTCTAGTTTCATTTGACAATAGAAAAGTCAGCAGATAAAAGGTAGATAAACTTCCCTTTGTCCCTCTCTTCCTGAGAAACTTTCAAATGTTGAAAATCAATTCCTTTTGTCCCCGTTATTCATCTGCTACACATTAAATAGAAACTCTGGGCATCAAGTGATTCCTGCAGGGTCTTTCATCTAGAGAGAAGCCTGGTACAAATTAAATTCTTACTCTCCCTCACAAATTATAGATGTGCATTGTAGTAGACCATTGATTTTCAGTTCATGGTTTTACTAGTTCAGCTTGGTGTGAACTAGCTAATTGCAGTCCTGTATCTAAAGTTATTTTGGCGTTGGGGGCTGTGGTGCTATATTAATTACTGTGGAGCATTACCACATTGCTTGGACTTATAGGCTCTATTTTTAAAAGCATTGTTAGATGTTGTGTTTTAGCTATTTACCAGATCCTTGAGCTATAAAGACTGCCTGTGTATTTTAATGTACTGGAATAATACCAAATAATATTACCTCGGGCACTGACATTATACTATGACATGACCACCGTGATGGTTATTACAAATAATGTTTTAAAACAGACTGCAGAAGATCTCTTACAAATGTCGAACTGATGCAAACACTGTTTTAGCGTTGAACTGTAAGACCGATAGTTAAGGAAGTGACTTTGAACCCAGGCATGCAGTATGTCTTTGGAGAGCACAGCTTATACAAAGAAACCATGTACAAACGCTAACACACTCATATACCCACACCCAGCTGAGTTCTGGAAGTTTTCAGAATTTCACTTTCATCTGCTACCCACCAAATAAATTAAAAACCCTTTTGGGCAGAGTTGTTCTTTTAGGTCTTTGATCATTTCCACAAGGGCCAGGGCTCCCCAAATTACTCTAATTTCCCCCCCAAAGATCTGTTTGTCTAAAATCCAATATCCGCCTGTGTCTGTGATCTCCTAGAATCAAAACAAGCACTCTCATGAGCAGAAGGCATCTCCTTCCCTGGGAAGCCCACTGCCTCACCTCGCTGGAATCCTCCTGCTGATTGATGACTGCCAGTGCATCCTCCGCTGCCTGCCGCTTGGCCTCGGCTACTGTGCGCTCCATCTTGGCGCGCTCGGTCGTGATCATGTCATGGGCTTTCCTCTCGGCCTCGGACACGGCCTTCTGCAGCTCTGTCATCGCCTGGCGCTTCACCTCGTTGACGGCCTCCTCTGTGTGCCAGGAGAACATGCTCGGTTAGCCAGGACCTTGGAGGCTGATGACTGTTGAATAGAATTCTATAGAACAGGCGTGACTCTCACCCAAATTACTGGGCAGCTCTCTATCTAAAAACTAAATTTCTGAAATTCAGTTAGGAGAAAAAGAGTGAAATTCTTCTCTTGAATTTGCACTTTGAGGAACAGCTTTTAAACTATAATGTTTACTACACCTTTTCTAGCAGTCTAGTACCTCCAGAAAGGATTATGAGACCAGACTAAGTAGTTAAAGGACAAAAACAATAACAAGAAACCTGTCTGGACAGTTCAGACACAGAAAGAAAGCGGTTTGCCAGAACGCTATCAGTCAGCATGAACATAGGAAGGACATGAGTAAAGCATTCAGGAAAAAAAGAGGAAGAGAACAGATTTTACACATACCCACATATAAGTGCAAACAATTATTTTGCTGGTAAAGAATACAGCGCAATAGTGTAATTCATACAGCAATTAAGATAATGCAGACCTTTTAAAGAAAATCGATGATGAAACAGGCGATCCAGCTTTTCTTTTTCTTAAGTCCCTTCCTCAGTAATGTGGATAGATGCCTTCACAGACTAAATGATAGGGATTTTTAAAAGCCATTTTCTTACTTCCCAACTTTAAGCTGTCGTCCATCTACTTAATCAAATATATACACAGTTTTGTATAACCAACTGTTGCACTAAAAAATGTTAATTGAATCAGGCGAAGACAATCAGGCCTGATGATAAACCTGCAAGGTGTCAAATTAGCTCTTTACTTTTGGCTGTGGGAAGGGTGCAAAGATTTGACTAATGTACAACACAAGACTGACAACTAAAACAAGTCATTTCCATTTTTAAAAATTAACTGTTCTAATTAACAAGGGAAAAATATCCACCCCCTGAATTAGTTTATCTAATATTCATCTTTATTCAAAGCAAAATGACAATGATTAATTGAAAATTTAATAAGCAGTAATTATTAACTTGGCAAACCTAGTACCAATTAACACTCTATTAAAACTAATTATGACATGTTTCATTCAAGTGTTTGCACTTAATTGTTTCACCCACTTAAAAAGCACCTTAATTAAATGTTCTGTTTGATTAAAAACATAGATTCCTAATAAAAATGTTTTACTGTAGATTAAAAATATAAAAGATGCAAGTACTCCTGTGATTTCTTAAATTTCTATGGTTTATTTCACACATTTACAGTCCATGACTTGAGGATCATCAGAAACCTCCACTAGGAATTAGCTGTCATGACATTTGTCATTTCTGTCATTTTCACAGCATTATTTCTGAAGTTTATTCATTTACGATTACTACCTACTAAGTTTTATAAACTAAAACATAAAGGGAAAGATCCAGACTGGAAATATTAACTCAAATATGTTAAGCCTTTGTTGGTTACTTTAAGATATGCATTTAAAATCTGGATAGAAACTGAGTAGTGCACAGAACTTGCGGCACCTTTTTCACCAGGAGGTGAAAAGATGCCTTTATTACCCTATCACAAACGACTTGGGGCACCAGGGAAGTACTGCCCTTCTAACTGTATAGCCAGGATCTAATTTGGTTTGAATATTCAAGGTGAATTAAAATTCTATCTAAGTGGTAATACAGGACAATAATTTCTGCTTATGATCAAAGCTGTAGCTTGACTAATTGTGTATGCAAATCAGGCAATTTACATTTAAATTATGCATTCCTAGTCTAATCCCACAGGCATATACAGATCAGCAAAGAGAGTTGGTAGGACATTTGCAAGGTGCTTGAATATTTATTACCAACTGCAAACATTCACTGATCCTTTGAAAAAGAAATATACTGAAGAAAACCTTCAGTTGAATTTTAAAACCATCTTTATGTTAGAATTTTTTTCCAGTTTTATAAAGATCTTTGGTAACTTTAGAGCATGTTTCTTTGCCTTTGGAATTGCTTTAAAAAATACTACTTTTAGGGAGAAACTGATGTGGCCTTCAACATTTGTTAGGAGTCCAAATACATAGTTATTATGTTGTATTATTTGGGCGACCTGCAAAATTTGAATAGGATTTATAGGTTAATTGTGTTGTTTCTATATTAATTTCCTAATTTTGGAAACTACTGTGGCTATGTAAGAGAATGTCCTTTTTCTTAGGAAATACACACACACTAAATGTTTAGGGTAAAGGGTCATCACATCTGCAACCTACTCTCAAATGGTTGGAAAAATTATACATTGTGTATCAGAGAAGGGAAAGAAGGAAAGTGGAAAAGAGAGGATATTAAAACAAATATGGTAAAATAGGAAAAACTAAGTGAAAGGTATAAGGGAATTTTTTATACTATTTTTTGCAACTTTCCTGCAAATTTGAAATCATTTCAAAATAAAATGGTGCAAAATACTATACAATACACTTTCAAGCACCAGATATACTTTTGCAATTGTAGTTTTCTGTGAAAAGGAACCATTGGTTATACTACACTGAATATGAGAGCTCTACTCCTTTGACATTTTTCAAATGCTTTAACATTTATTTTTTATTTACTTATCTTTTGCCACAAAGGTAATGTATAATACTTTCATTGTGAAGACACAAGTTTAGGTTTTTTTCTAAAAAACCTAAATGAAAATTTTGCCCACAAACTGTAACAAGCTGAATTCAGGTGTCACATTCTGTGTTTTCATCATGTTGGAAGCCTAGACACTGAGAACACTAGAAATGAATTTTAAGAGCCTATAAAAATAAATATTATAAGCAGTTATTCAAGATTTCTGGATGAAACTGTCATCTAAATACTTAGGGGATTTAATATATACTCCTTAATATTAGCATACATCCACAGAAAACTATTCCCAAACTGTTCTTACGCAGATTAGGGATACCACTATGAGAAGAATACGAATTTAATCAACACCATTTCCAAGTCATACTCTAGACAGATGACCTGAGAGAGATTGGCACATCTAGAAAATACCCCAAACATTTGCTTGATGATAAGGTTTAACCCTTCCCAGAGTTACATGGACACAATATAAACAAGTATTGCTCTTTCTCTACTCTCAAAGTCCCCACAATGTCATGTATAACCAGAACTGGCTTCAGAAACCCACAAAACAGACAGTGAAGAAAAATAATAGTGGACTCAATAGATTACAACACATCAAGTTAAAAAAAAAAAGAGAAGAGCTGATTAAGTGGAAAGTACACAGTGCAGTTTTGAATCTGCTTCCAATTGCTTACCACCTCGAGAAGGACTTCCTTTGTGCATAGGTATTCAGTTGACTTTCCAACAACAGAGGTGGTATATTCAGAAAAATCTGCTCTCACTTAATAGCAGTCAAACAAAGACTTGAGCAGATAATAGCACAGAAGGAATTTGGGTTACATCAGACTTTACTGTCAATTTTTCTTTATGAACTATCAAGGATTTAACTTAAATACACATAAATAAGGGAAATGCAGAGGAAAACTCTCAACATAAAAAGTCACCCTTCTACTGTCCAAAATGGCAGTTTTTTGTACCTCTTAATGGTCTAAGTTGCATTGACAACTTAAAAATGGGGAAGAAAAATGATCAGAAGGAAGACGTAGCAATTCTTTTTCCAGGTAGGTAGGTGGCATCCAGCACATTTTAACAGCTCAGGAGTGTCCCCTGACTACTACCCACACAGGAAATCTTAGAAGTGATGCTGTGAATCTGGTGGACTATGTAGCTGAGCAACTTTCATATTTAACATTTAAGCTGAATGGATCTATCTGATTTATATATTGGGCATGCAAGAGAGCTTTCTGGTTATCAATTAAGTTACCAAGCCTAGCATACTATCAGACTTTGAAACTCCTTATCACTCTTATAAAAACAATTATTTCTTAGAAAAATCTATAAAAACACTTTGATAAGAGCCAAGTGACCCAAGAGTTAGCAAGCTGCATGAACTACAGACACAGCAGGGTCAAATCAAAACCCAAAGAGAAATCTTTTGTAGGGAAAAAAAACCCTTTTCCCTTGACTCTTACTCTCCTTGATTAATTAGGGTTCCCAGCCCTATGCCCATCTGACCATATGCAGAAATGGCATTTTCCAGTTTCTTAATTCAGACAAACTATATTAGCAGTGGAGTTACAGCAGCTCAAAGCCACGGTCTGTGTGTGTCATCTTTAACTCTTGAGACAGGTTTATGCTTTATCTCCTAAGATGGTTTGTAAAAGGTGTTTGGTCAACTTTTATACTGCTGGTGTTCCACTAAGATTCTGCCAATTCTGAACTTCTTTATGGCCCATCAGTCAGTGGGTCATCAGAACTTACATCTACCTCAAAATGTAGAGTAGTATGTCAATGAAAATAGGACAAGTGTATGCAGGAAGGAAAAATGGAATACAACCTTGTCGTTCAACTTAAAAAATAATGCAGCCCTTACTGCTGAATATTAATTGGCACTGAAGGTCAATTTAAAAAAATGATTGCAACTAAAATCTCTGGGCGCTTCACCCATCAACTAGATTTGATGCTTTTTTTTTTTTTTAAGAATTCAGGAGATACATGCCAATTACACTTCAATAAAAAAATTTCAGGAGAAAAGGATAAAGTATGCAATTTAATCTCTAAAACACTGCTTTTTTTTCTCATGATGGAAAAACTGCATGCAAGCAAAGATCTCTTATGCCAAATTTCAGCCTAAAACCATTATGGCCCCTGAAACATAGGGGTTTGCCACAGAAATACTGCTAGACTCTCAATTACAGTGGCACTAGCAGATGCTACTAGAAACTGTTTCAAGTTCTAACCAGGCCTGGTTTAAGAATATTAATCAGGATTTAAAAATTTTGTTGGGGTTGGGGGTTGTTGTTTTGTTGTTGCTGTTAGCAGGGAAGTCCTTTCTTGTCATTCTTCACATCACTGCATTAACAACTGCACACAGCTGCCAGAACACTAAACTCATGTTTTTAAACAATTCTTACCAGCTTTCTTCCAGATCTCCTCTGGCACATATCCAGAAGCAGGCCTGTGAAGGAATTCCCGATGTGCATCTATGAAAAGGATACAAAGCGGGCGGAGAGGGGAGGAAAACACATAAGCACTGTTCTGTCATTACTCAGAGTCGACGTAAGCAATGCCCATGCTCTTGGCTTCTCTATAGAAATGTAATTTTAAAAGGCTGAGCATTTCACTTCTAGAAAACAAACAATAATAGCAAGGCCAGTCATCAGGGCTCAAGGAAAACAGGTCACTGGGCCAAATGCCTTGTATGCTCAAAGCTGACACAACTTGAATGATTTCATTGTATCATATGATGTCTGGGAACACTGTACCCAGCACTCCCTCATTATGAGAATTTCTATGGGTATATTTTGTTTGGTTAAAGAAAATAAACTGTATTTGGTAGTTTTCTTGTCAAGAGTCAAACTGGTAGTTAAGAAAGCAAACATTAGGGTAATATAATTTTCATATAGCTCTGATTCTATCACCATGCAATAAATAGTGAGCCTTCCTCCATTGCTAACCAGTTCTCACACTTCTTTGAAATCTCAATGTGCATTAAAATTTTTCACACAAATTAGATCATATGGATTTGATGTGGGCAAAAGCAAGACAAAATCATTAGAATGCATTCACAGATATTCAGTTAACGAAACAGAATTAGTACACACTTTCCAAAAAAGAAAAGGAACTTACACTTAAAATGAAATTCTGTGCTTATTATGCTTGTCAAATTTTAAAAGTTTGAGAGAACAGACAAAAATAAAGTTGTAGGAATGAATACTAACCTCCAAAATGACATTCATGGAAATGACATGAAAACTTTTGTATTTTTTTTATATACGCATGAAAATAAACTTAGTGTTTATGGTCTTCCATAGCTAAAATACACCCTATAGGTCATCCCTGCTGGATTTTCTACGAAAATATATGTATTCAGACATTTGAGGGAAAGAAAAAAATCACTTTAGCTTTTATAAATCTAACAATACATTCAAACTTATGATAAATTTCAAGTAACTGAGATTTCTTCTACATTATAAGAAATGTCAAGTAGCAGACTGATATTTTAAAACAATACTTTAATAGTACGTTGAAAGTCAGAAGAAATTCAGTCCGGTCTTCTGTATTTTATGGAGCTACAGAATATTGAAAACAGAGAAAAGCACAATCAATTTAGTGAAGTATGTATCACTGCACATTTGAATCCCTTAGATAAATCTGAATGTTTTCAATCTTTCTAGGATACATAGATTTTCCAAACTATTCTGGCCAGAACACAAGATTTTCCAAACCATTCTGAATTATCAAAAGTTTATTATAGCTTGGTGAAGGGTGTATGGAAAAATCTCTGCACTATCTTTGCAATGTTTCTTTAAATCTAAAAGTATTTCAAATATAAAATGTTTATTTTTAAAAGTTTACATTGCTAATTTCATGACTGTTTGATAACCGGATGGACTGGAAATACCCATGCATTCTCATCAGCACAATTTCTATAAAGTGCTGAAAACCAAATGTTTTTATTTAAGTAACTTTCATTTGGAAAACAGCTAGATAAAACTGGTGTGTACAACCAGCTTTAGGGAAATGTGATACGGCTAATTAGATTTGTCAAGATAAACGTCACCACTATAACTATTCCCAGAAGAAGAAAGTGCAGTCCAGTTCACATTTAGCCATATGACACACTGAAAAAAGGATTTGCTTACAACTACTTTCAAAAACAAATTTTTAGGAAAATACTTTGGTATAAGTGTAACCTAATGGACAAGAATAGATTTGTAAAGTACAAAGGCAGAAAAAACAAAAACATGCCTTCCCCAAAGTAGCAAAAAAAAAAAGTTTTTCATTTATTATGTTAAGGAGAGACCAGTAACTTTATACCAATTAAAAAAAAAATAAATGGCGACTCATTACTATAGGGAACAGGAAAGGTGATGCTAAGGTATCCAAGTTCATGCATGAAAGATACTGAGAACCAGCCCCAGGCAACACAGACAGGAGAGTTAGTCCTTGAGTCCAGTGAGGGTGACTGAATCTTGGCTTGCCACCTGCTAGCTGGGTGACACTGGGCAAGCTAGTTTCTCCAGGCCTGTCACCACATCTGTAGAACAGGGACAGCACCACCATATTTCAGAGGACCAAATAAGGTACTTCCTGTTACAGGCTCAGCATGGCCCGTCCTGAACACTCATAGGACTTTAGATGCTATTACCCTCATTATTATTATCACTCTTGTTATTCAGTAGGTTGTCCTTTGAGAATGGATATATACTTATTTTCTTATAACTAAGGTTAAAAAAAAAACACCTTAAAGTTTCTTTTTTCTCCTAACACTTAAATCCACACTGCACAAAACTTTAAAAGAAAGCAAAACCACTGAAGAGGTTGGATTAAACAGTATACACCAGTAACTTTTAGTTCCCCAAGTATGTCACTTGGAGATTGATGTTATTTCTATAGCTAGCAATTCACTGTCTTATTCCTTGGTGGGAAGTCCACAAATTTCTTTGGTGATCTTTTTATAAATTTTATTTTAACCTCATCAATGTTTATATCCCCCCAATTTACTCACAGATAATGAAGGTGGGCTTGACAGAGCTCCCACCCTGCCATGTGCTGTACAGTGGAGAGCCTGACAGTCCACAAACCACACCAGAAGTTATACAGTATCTCACCTTGGCTACAGCTCCGTTCAATTCTCGACACATTGCCGTGCCCACATAGACTCACACTCCATCTAACCTAGTAACCGGATAGAAACACCAGAACCAACCAAGCAAAGGTTTTCTTACTTCTGTCCTTCCTAATTTTTTTTTTCAAAACAGAAGCAGAATCTAAAGGCAAACAACAGTTTGTAAAATATACATACATATACCTATTTTATAATATGCTCTTCAGTTCTACATTAATGTGACATCCTGTCTAGACATCAAGTCTACCAAAGGAGTGATCACTAATAGATGTATTAGCAAAATTGAGTTAAAAAATCTTCAAGTTGATCAATATTAGAACAAGAGACAACTTTTCTCCTAGAACTTTCTTATTGTAGAATATTGGCTAATCTAGACAAACCTCTATTTCTAAGGCTTTGGTTCTAAAGAAGGTAATTTTAATCATTAAACCTTGATCACCTATAAAACATCCTTTGCTGTAAAATGGATAGTTTCACTAAAATGTAGTCACAGAAACAAAGACAGAAGAGCCTATATGAGATGGTTGCAAATGTGAAATATATACATATGTAACTGCTGTAGGATAGAGAAATGATAGCAAAGTCCTTCTAAATTACGTTTAGGATACAAACTGTGAGGGGGTGGAAGAAGAGGAGGAGGGGAGCCTCTGGAAGATAACACACACCTATGAAGAGAGGACATCAAGTCAAAATGAGGGAAATGTTATAAGAAATGTGAAGGAACAGAAGGAGCAATCTACGATGTTGATGCGCTACACTTACGACAGAATGGAGACCATTGGATACTAGATACAGCAAGGGCCGCCATCAATACACATGAAGGGATGAGCTGAGAGCCTTTGAAGAACAATGTGACCTCATCTGACCAAGGACAGCAATGCTCAAAGCTTGGCAGCACCTAGGTATGGCCTTCATCCTGTAGTGGGCAGAATGAGGCTATGATCATGAAAATATCTATTACAAAAACCACTAAAGAAAGGAAAGGTTAAGTGAGTCCATATTTTACAAATGCTACTTGTTTTTGTTTTTAAGGATAATAAATTCAGAAATTTCAGTATTATGTTTCACAAGCCCAAATCCAATCCAGAAGCCAGCAACTGCTGTAAGATTTCCTATCTTAACAATAAAAATACCTGATGCTCCAGGAGGCGTTCATCTTTTCTTGTTTTTTAAAAGATGGACATATTTAACTAATAGTCACATCTTCTTAAACCCAATATATTTAAACACATTAAGAGTTTGGCTGAATGGTCTTGAAAAATACAAGTGCATAAAACTCCAAACTTTTGCATGCAGATATATTCTGAACAACTTGTTTAACAAACTGATACTGAGACATAATTTATTTCTTGGTTGGGAGTGAACTATTTTTCTATAGCCTTGTATTATGAATTAAGGGTGCAGATTCGATAGACTTACTGTGTTTAAAACAGAATTTCCCTATTCTAGTTTATTTGCATATTAAAGTAGCCACCTAAAAATTATTCCTTAGAAATACTTCCAGAATGAAACTATAGTTAAGAATCTACTCTAATTTTGTAGTCTTGGATGTCAAGCAAAACACTAGTTTCATGTACCATTATTATTTAAAGTTTCTTTTGAGACCGTATGTTAGAAATAACAATACTATTACTTATACCCTATCTACTATGTGTCAGGCACTGATCTTTTAACTCATTTAATACAGAAACACCTATTAAGTACGTATTATTAAACTGAGGCACAGAGCATCACTTGCCGAAGGTAAGGAAAGGAACTGGGGGTTCAAATACAGGCAATCTACTCAGTATCTGTGATTTTAACCTTCACCCTAGATATCCTGAGGTTTTAGACAGTAATCATAAATTTTGTAGTTCAAATTAGATGACATTTATAAAAACTTTCCAGCCAGAGGGATTTAAAAATACTAATTCCTCTACCAGTCTACTGGAGGCATTAGTTCAATAAACTTCTGAATTCCTAAACTTTTTATGAATGATCAGCTTGACTTTCTACTGCATTTAAAATAAACAAACAAAAAAGCACCCCTCTTTCTGATATTTTTCTTTCTGGCAAGTGTTAAACCCTTACCAAAACATACATGAAGGTATTTCCTAAATTTCATACTCTCTCATCACAATATCCAAACATTCACAAAACACAGGGAACAATGCATTACTATTTCACAGATTTATGCCTCAGTCTGACATTAGTCTTAATTCCATCATTAGGTAGTTCTTGTAACTCTAATGCTGCAGAGGGAGGGCCCATATAAATGAGATGAGCTGTAGAAAGATTCTAAAATAGTCAAAAGGCAGTAAAGAGAAAGTAATTTAAAGGAAATAAAATGTCAGGAGCCAAGGAGTGAGGTAATGTCAACAGCATACCGAGAGAAAAAGAAAATGAAGGCAAAAGAGAAAAGCAGAACCATGGAGACCCAGGTAAATGCTCAGAGAGCCCCTGACGCGCCAACGGGCTGCTACCCACCTACCTACAGGGATAAAAGCAATTATCCACCAGTTCTGTCGGTATTAACGTGCTCTTCAGTGAGGTGCACAGCATAACAAAACTTACATGTATAAAGAACAAGTCTTACTCTAAAAATACAGACAACTGTTTAAAAAAATCAGCTTTCTAATTTTGTTAGAGTTGGATCTTTGGAATTTTCCTGAGAAGTAAATAATAATAAAAATAATAAAAACCTATTATCTCAAGGAAAAACCTATTATTTCCAAGACTCCTTCAAGACCGCCCTTTACATTTTTGATTTAAAGAATGGAAATAACATTATGGGTTCAGCATGTACTCAATTTTAAAATTGTTTAAGAGGTTATTCAAAATGGTCTTTAGTATCTGGGGAAAACTCCCAAAATTCAATAGTAATAGATTAATCATTTTATCTTACTAATCCCTCACACTGAATAAATATTATAGGTGTACCTCAGAAGGGAGAATGGGACTCATTTCACAAGCACAACACGGAATTCATGGAAGCTGTATTCGCCTCTGTGCAGTCCCCAAGTACAATTTTAAAATGCTAAGAATGTGTGTATGACTAAACACTGCTGGTGTTTCCAGGCCAGGCATGTAACTAGGGCAGTATTTTGAACTAAAGATATCTTCTATAATATTATTCTGAAGGTCTCATCTGTGACCAGACAATAGCTTAAGAATTGAGAGAATCAGGCTAAAAGAAACACATGCAACATAACTGTAGGACGCAGAGATTCATGTACATAAACATACAGAGACATAGCTATAGCTCTATGTTTACACATACACCCCACTCCACACTTTCCAGAAGCAGAAAATAAATTAATCAGCTAATCACCTCCATCCTTTCATTACACGTCATTACATTCAACTCCAAAACCCAAGGGAGAACCTTAGCATTTAAAATAAATGACTGTAGTCCATGATTACAAACCACCCACGCTCTTATTTACAGTCACACAAAATGGAACTCAAAGGCTTGAAGACTAGCAAGGATGCATAATGAAGTAATGCTGGATGCTAAAACTTGTGTATCATATGGCTCTTGACAAGTTCCCTCCGAAGTTATGGTAGTCTCTTAAAAAGCAATCTAGGGTTCTGGGCCCCTAAAGAATATGACTGTTTTAACAGAGTCCAAACAAAGAGCTGAAATAGTTGTAGCATTTCAATAATACAATCTCTAAAAGCTTAAAGCCAAAGCAACCTCTCAGTTTTACAAAAACATGAATTCATTAAACATCACTGAAATAAAGAAGCTTTTAAAACCAACTTTACTCTTTTGGTTACATAAAAGGGAAACTAATCTTCCTCAAGAATGATATACATCTGTGTCGCCAGAACGCATGTGCAACAGTGGTGCCTATAATAAGTGAGCTGCCCTGTGCTCTGTGCGCTGAAAATAACTCACTTAGGTATAAAGTCTTATCAGTTCCTGTCAGTTCAGGGGACTGAACTAAAGTGGCCACCTGGTGCCACACCACCATCTGTGCCCCGGCCTATCTCCTATACTAGATCGAAAGTTCCTCATGGGAGAGAATAAAGAATCTTTTTCCTCTATAATGGTGCCCAGCATGATGTCTGGCACATAGTAAGTGCTCAGTAAATAAATACTGACTCGATGCATTTGTTCAACAGAGCAGGCTAAATGGGACTGTTGTACTCCCAAAGTTTTATTTAGTTTAAAGCTACCAATTTTTGCCTACACTGGATGGTTACAAATATTCCTATTATTTATCCTTGCAGATTTGTCATGAATGACCAACTTTTGTTCACAATAAGGAAGTAAAGAAACAAATGTTTATTTTACTCTGCTCTAAATAGTTTTATTTGGACCACTGTCAGTCCAAATTAAATTTAAAGCTATTTTCATTGCTTGCCTTAATGTATCCTAACAAATACACATTTGTCTTTAAAGCATGCTTTAGATTAATGTCTGTTGGGTAAATTGACTTAGAATCTTCCTGTATTTAATACTTATTATGGTAACAGACATTCAGCATTCAGGGATTAGCAGGAATCCACAAACCTAAGTACAAAGAAAACTTTATTAGATAGGAATAATTTTAATAAAAAAGATAATACGATCAATAGACAGATAATATACTTCAAGCTTTTAAATTTTGATAATCAGCCATGGTGAAAATGACGCCAAAGTCACGAGCTTAATCTGCACATGTATGTTTCGTTTTACAGAGCAGACCAGACCCTAACCTGAGTTAGCCGACAGATGAGAGCTAAACAAATAAGAAAATGAGGTGAGAAGAGGGACCCACAGAAATCCATCTCCACTAAGAGAATGGAAGTATAGTGAGTACAAGTAGGCTCTTATGTAAGTGGCTTGATACCAACTTAAAGGGTATACACATGTAATGGCCAGTGATGTCAATGATGACACCTTATTACTAATTTAGGCAAAAATTTACAGGGCGCTCAAAAATGTTCTCAGGTTCAAGATTTCTTTCTATATATTGGCAATTATGTTTTATTTATAACCCAACAACAATCCCCAAATAGCAATGCTAATGTGGCTACATGTTAGAATTCAATTTCTAACAGTCCTGTATATAACTAGAATTAATAAAACTTTAAACAATCTAAGTTAAGGTCAAGTCTCGGAAGATAACTACATCTTTTTTGCTAATTTGCAAGTGGCAGTGGGCAAACTGCATAGCCATTAGGTCTCTTCCTGGAGGAGTTTGGAGTTAAATGTTTTTTTTTTAATATAAAATACAGCTACAAAGCAAGACTGCCTTAGAGACTATGTGTTCAATTAAAAATCAGTCAACACACATCCCTGTGTGCAGTGCTCACAAACATGGGTATGCAGCAGAGAATTCTGCAGAGAGCTGGCTACAAACACAGAAAGCCTGGGTCCCACACCCTGAGATTTTGTTTTTGCAGATTACAGGGAGGATCCACAGTTGCATTATTAAGGGAGCACATATGCATGTGTGTTTTAGGGATGCATATGAAATTCTAGTCCAGCATGAAGCTTTGCCACAAGCCCAATACTTCAATCTGGAAAAGGAGTTGCTTTTGTAACTGCCTCTGTATAAGCCAAACTGCCTGCTTTCCTGACAGACAGACAAGACATATTTGAGGATATATCAAGTGTTTATTGTTCTAAGTCCCTGCACATCCTTTATTTTTAAAAAGACAAGTTAAAACTGAAATCAGCATTAGTAGCATAAGAAGTGTCCGTTCACGACGTCCACCTGAAGGAAAGGTACCTAATGCCACGGGTTCTGGGTTCACAGGACTCTGCTGCCTGGAGTGACCACTGCTACTGCCGCCCTTTTTTAAGTCTTCAGCGTCACTGTACCGCCGGATCCAGTAATTGAGTTCCTCCCGGTCTGCCTCCTGACATCGCCTCAGTACAGTGAGAGAACGCCTTGTTTTCTCTACCATGTCCATTATGCAGTTCAACAGCTATGTGGGAAACACAAGGCAAAGGGAAGAATGTATCAATCACCACAACTTAAAGACTCTGGTGACTAGTGAAACAAACTATTTTAGGACAATGAAGGATGCGATTTCATTCCTGAAGCCTACAAGTCTACCTTCAGTCTAATATCTTCAAAGGTTAAATTTGAAATTGAGACCCAACAGATGAGATGGGGGTATAAGTAAAACGTGGGAGGCATGAATATGAGTGATGACAGAGAGATTTCAGCTAAAGGCACGTAGCTACCTTTCCAAATATTCATCCCACTACTGTATAAACTGAATGGACCTTTTTCAATAAAACATTAGTCCACTGATTTGGCTTTGAGGGTTCCTTTCCATGAACTAAACATTTCTCTTACATAAGTGGCTTTGATACCAACTTAGAAATCAAATCTTATATTCTACTTCAAACATTTTCACTCACTATGTTCTCCCAGGATAGCAGGAAACATCATACCTTCAAAGCATCCCCATACTTCTATTTGATTACATAACCTCATTCCACTTGTTTTCAAAACATTTTTTAAGCTAAATGATTACCGACATCTTACATGGTCTAGGTGTTTCCATTCCTCTGCCCATTCTCTGTCTGTTAGTCTGTGATCAATCATTTCTTCTTGACGTGTGCCATGCAACCCTACAAATGCAGAGGAGGAGGTTGAATCACCCTAAAGCATTCAGGACATAATCCATATGCACACAGGCACTTAGCAAAGATTATGTGGGCAAACTAAATGATGTGAAAATATATTCGATTTTGAATGGAGACATGAGTCATACTCAGATTCAAAATTACCTAATGGGCTCCTCACAGAATGATAAAATATTAGCACTAGGAGGAATTTCAGAGGTCATCTGGTCAGACCCTTCCTTTTACAGATGAAGAAATAAAGAATAAAGTGACACTGAACCCTGAGCTAGTTATCTATGTCATATTCTTAAAGTGAAAATATGAGTATATCCTAACTCTTAATAGATACAAGAAACCACAAGTAAACATTAAGTGGTTTCAAACATTAAGTGGCTTTCCTGCATTAAAAATGAAGACAGCAAAAATCATTTTATATGGGCAGGGACATGCTCTTCTCAAAGAAGCATAGTAAAATGTTTCTACACTTCAGTATAGCATAAATGAATGTAATCCTATTACACATACCTACATGATAAAATTAGGCCATGAAAGGGCTTTTGTAATAGGAAAGCTACATATATTTAATTGACTAAAAAATTTAAAAGAAGAAATAAACTATCTTCTATGCAAAAATGAATCAACATCAGATATAACTTTGGACAAAGACTGTCATTCCAAGCCAAGAAACTGAAAATCCTAACCTGTAATCCACAGCACCAGTACCAATGCTTTTCACCATGAAAAAGTAACATGGAAATGCCTACCAGTGAGTAACAAAAGTAATGAACATGAGCAATTGGCTAGGATGCTTATCAAAATAGAAAATAAATGTGTCTCACTAAGAAAGTGGATGGAAAGCTCTGATCATAGATACCTGGAGATGTACTGCTCCTCTTCCAAATTTCATTATGAATAATACACATTTTCTACTACAAAGGAAAGGGACTGGTCTGCGGCAGTATTTTCTATTTTAAAAGATTAAAACTATTCTTTGTACATGTCACTCTTCACACTGTTATTCTGAATAACAAATTAAGCCTGATATGGTTTGGGCTTCTAGAAGCCTAGGGTCCTTCTCTGAAAGCACTTTGTAGGAGTTAAATGGTGGTAGAGTGGAGGGGCATTGCGTTCCACTTCTTGTGAAATCTGAGTAGTTAGAAGACCCCTCTTTTAGCTGATTTAGAGAAATAACGCTGAGTCACATGACTCTTCACAGCCAACCACAAAACATTTCATTTAAAGCTGATGGAAGTGAACAAATATACGACGGCTCTTTCTCAGACTAAGTAAGAAGCTAAATATAAAACACTTTGCATTATTCTTGTCAAATTTAAGTTAAAATTGTCAACGCCACCTATTGGTAAAAAAGTAAAATTGCAAATGTGTTAATAATTTGCATAACAGAAAAGGCATTGGGGAAAAGTAATATTTAGTTCTTGCTCTGTTTGTTGTGACTATTTCAAGTTGAAATGTTTGCAAATATGTAATTTTTGTTGACTTATTTGTTGCCTGTGTTTTAGGAAAAAAGTACTACGTTGGAATGAGTCATTACAAAAAAACAACCACAGAGCAATGAAGATATAAACGTGGCACTGACTTTCACCATAGCGGCATCCTACTATTTATTTTTACAAACCAAGAACTCCAGTGGTCTCAAATGTTCCCAAAATTTGGCAGACTAAATTAAAAATGATATGAACTCTAACACCTGGAATAATATTAATAAGCAAGAGGATGTCTGTGGCCAATGGGATTCCAGCATTTGTGGAACACAGCTAAGCTTCATCACATTTATAAAAATAAGTACATCAGAAACATGTTTGAGCCCAAGTACTTGGTGAAGAAATACAGGGCTCATCTGCTGCTTTTGGAAGAAAAAATAAAACAACTCAAGCATTTACATTTATTAATTTTTCTATTGCAGATATTTAAATATTCATCACCACACAGTTTCTGTTTATATTTGTAACATCAGAGGGATATACTATGGGAAAACAGCTCTCATCATCAAGACCACATTTTCATTTGTGGGAAATTTGACATACTGACTGGTTCTTATGCTTTAGAAGATTTCAGCTAAGCAGGCTAAGACCCTAAGGTTACTTATAAACTAAGGCTGCTTGTAAAGTTACTTTATTAAAGGATTCTAGTGAGTATTTATCTCTACATATAATAGGTATATATAAATTGTAACCAGACTAAGTATAACTTCATGACAATTTTTATACTCTCAAAATGGCCACCTGATGTAACACCATAATTTGTTTCTCATACATCAAGTTTTTATTTTACATTAACACACATTAAGCTCTGCCAGACTTTAGGGATGGTTAAATAGTTGTACATATTTATAGAGATTAGCACTATTAGTTTTATAAGCTAATTAAAAGGTAAGGAACATGGTCTGAAGAAAAATCACATAAAATCAGTAGATACTGATATAATTCATAAAAGGATATCTTACCTTACTAGATGCAAACATACTCGTTGCGCCTAAGTGTAATTACTTTCTTGCTGATTATACTGCACTGGAACTAGTATTTTATAAAATAGCATTTGCTGCAGAAGAATTAGGCCATTTCCTAGTACCTACAAAGTAGGTTATCTGGAACTGGTCTTACCATGACCTTGACTCCACTTCCATTTGGAAATAAGCAATCATGCTTTGGGTACATTAAGTAATAAATAAATGGCCAGGCTTTTGCTTAGAAGGGGATTGTTATCACATTTGATTTTGGGGTTAAGATATTAATCCAGACTGAGAAACAACCTAACCACTTTGGAGAGCTCTTCAGAAATGTTACCTGAGAGAACATTAGATTGGCTTTTAGGAAAGCACAAATTATTTGCTTAGTCATTTGTCTGACACACTATACAAATGTAGATGTGAGTGTTGTGGGGAAAAGCAGAACTATTTTACTACCTTACAACCAGGGTCTCAATCACCTCTCCTTTCACCCTGACTCTCCCTTTCTAAAGCTTTCTAAACTTTTGCAGGGTTATGTGTGGAAAGACAAGAAGACCCTACATCTGGCAGCCCTTATTTGCTAATAACCTAGTTAGAAGTCTAATGTCAATGTCTGCTCTTTGGGCTCTCTGCCTGTGGCTAAAGAACACTGTCCCTACTATTCAAGCAGCGTGTGACCGGCTGGCTACATTTCCCAGAGTTCTGCGTCCTCAGCTCTGGGTTCTGGTTTTCCACTTGGACTCATCCCTGGCTGTGGACAACATCCTGGGCCCAGATCGCCTGTGTCAGGGAAGTTTGTTGGCAACCAGCTCTGAGGTGAGGAAGTTCTGCTGGGGTGGCAGGCACTCGGGAGATGGGAAAAAAATAAAGGGCTGACTGCTGCTCTCAATTTATAAAGAGCCTGATGCACCAAAAACTAAGAATTAAAGGAGCCCCAGGAACTCCATCCCCTCAACCAGTGACTTGGTGGATTAAAACTTACCTTGTTCATCTCCCCTCTCATCTTTCACACAAACAACTGTTCTTTGGAAGGCAATTGTTTCCTAAATGCTTCATTTCCAATGGTTTTATTTAAAGAGAGAATGAACACTGGCAAACGGAATACATTATTTACCCAAACTCTTTCTTTCTTTGGTATTCTGATCTTTGACACACAATTGTTAATACCAAATTTAATCACTGTCATTTTCAGGTTAAAAAAAAGAAGGAATGATTTATTCCTCAAAGAACATCTTTTAAGCCAGAAACATTATACTATATCCCATTTTTCAAATACAGAATATCAGGGAGACTGAAACAAATCAAAATGAACTTCAAGACTATCTGAAATAAAAGACACAATGAGAGGAAAGAAACTGACCTTTAACAATATTTGAGGCAGGTTGCATACGAAATCTCTAGTATTAAAAGAATCAAGCTAAAACTTCACTTTACATTTGTTGAAGGTTCTGTATTCATTTAGATGCTCCCTCCAAAAATAAACTGACCTGCTGTAAAGAACTTAAGTAATTAAGGAAGAGAAAGCACAGCTGTTAAAGAAAATGTTAATACTAACCAAGTTTCTCATAAGGGAGATATTATGAAGCAAGAGAATTTTTACCCCATCACTTCTTTCAAGCCTCAAGTTCAGCTAAGTAATGATACGAGTCTTCAAGCATCCAGTCCCTTAAGCAGCAAACAGATCCTTCAGTCTTACCCATAGGTCTGTTTCTGTCCCTGAGGTCCCTGTGGCTGGGGTGTCGATAGGAGTCCCTGTAGTGGTGGGCAATGGCCATATCATCCAAACGGTAGTGCTGGGGTGGAGGTGGGGTGGGGTGAGGCAGGCCGTTGGGCTGGTAGGACAAGCCGTTATTTGGACTGTACCGCTGGCCTGGGCTGATAGTGCACGGCCGCTTGCTTGGATGTTCTGAGTGCAAAGGCTCTCTGTCAAAGCCATTTTCTTTGGTTCTAAGGGGGGAAGAAAAAGAGTTTGTTTCATAATGTCCTCAGAAGCCAGCATAGTTCAGACACTCACATTTGAACTTACAATATAAACAGAATATTTCTTTATTGGCCAGAAACTTTCTGAACTCAGCTTCCCACCCAGAAGACCTGTGGGAATTCACTGAAACCCATGCTGGACCGAAACGATCCCAAGACAGCACATGGAGAAAATGGTTCACTTCTCATCAAGCTAACAGATGTCTTCTCAGCTGAAGCTCAATGTGCTTATTAGGTAACAAATAAGAGGAAACCCAATCTCCCTCTGCAGGTAACATGTTTGTTCAAAAGAGAGCGCTTGATTCCTAACAAATTACCCAAAGACTAATTTATTTGGTGAAGAGTCATCAAGGTAAAAGGGCTTCTCTGTCTTGAGGAATTCTTACAGTACACCTATTCCCTTTATCCACCGGCATCTAACTTTCACATCAGAGAACAACTAAGAGCTGTGCTGTCCAATACAGCAGCCACATGTGGCTGTTTAAATTTAAATTAGCTACTTAAAATCAAATAAAATTTAAAGTTCAGTTCTTCAGTAGCACTAGCCACATTTCAGGTGCTCAACTGCCACCTGTGGCTAGTGGCTATGGTACTGGACTGCACAGACACAGGACATTCCCGTCACTGCGGCACAGAAAAGTCTATTGAAAAGCACTGATCAAATTGAACTAATAAAGCAGTGCAACCTTTGGGACTTGGACATTACCTCTGGTCACCAAGATAATGACTCGGCAGTCCTACAGAGCCAGCTGGGACCAGCAGGAAGATGTAGGTGAACTCCCTGATTTTAAAGTTGGGGAAACTTACCCCGAGAGCTTGTGTTACCTGCCTGGGTCATTGGGTCCCAGGGCAGAAAGGTACACTGTTTGCCCTACATCATGGGATACACAGAGCTTGGGCTTTCAGAGGGAAAAAAACAGTCTGTAAGTGAGAGCTGATAACTAGTCACTGCTCCTAGATTCTCAAACACAGAGAGCTAAGGAAGTGTTTCCAGGCTCAGTAATCTCCATTCTTAGAGACAAACCTGATATACTCAGTAAAATAGGAGCAAGCAGCATCCAACTTTAACTGGACTCACAGCTCCCAAACTCATTTTACTTCATTCATAGCTGGTTCTCTTTACAGAGCCAGCGCACTATCCTCAGACCGGTGGAAACATCTCTTTAACCTGGGATATTTCCCCGTAAGAATTCTATCAAGTCACAGAAGCTGCAGATTTCCATGTGTCTTTAACAATAAGGCATTAAGACATGTTCCCTAGCCTCTAGGATAGTCTTTGTCTGATAATACAGGAGGGATCTGAGTGGAAACTGACTCCATAATAGAAATCATTAGAGCAATAGGATTCTACCATGAGCCATCCTCTATGTCCCTTGATGGTTACAGCCCCAGTGACAATTTCCACACACCAGACTGAGAAAGCTAAAGGGATCAGAGATGGAGGAACAGGCACACACAAAGCAAGAGGGCAACTCTACAGAGCTCAGTGTGAAATGAATGTAAGATGCCCACTGCATGCTGAAGAAAGGTACACTGTCCTGGATCCAGGAGCCTGGCCGACACTGGAAACGACAGCAGGGCATGGTCTCCACAGGAGACACGGCCAGAGGCTCCCATCAAAGTACGTGTCTGCACTAAAACAGACTGACTCCATCCATATTGATCAGCGATACCAGACTAAAATGCCTTAGATATCGCAGACATTACCTAAATGCATTGTTTTAAGGTATTTTTTAGGAGTCAAAGGAAATATTCTAGATATCAATTTATCTTCTGAGAGTGTATCTTTGTGATTCTAATCTGTATTTTTTATATCCTATGCATTTCCAAATAATACACTTCAACATTCAACACATATCACCATCATAAATCAGTTGGAAAATACTGAAGACTGTTAATAGCTATGAACATAATGCTCACACAGCACCTACCTTACTGGCAGTGTGGTGTAGTGGAAAGAGCACTGGACTGGGAATCAAGAGACCTGAGATCTAGTCCTGGCTCTTCCATGACTAGCTGTGAGACCTTGAGCAAGCCACTTAACCTCTCTGGACCTCAGTTTGCTCATCTGTAAAATGAAAGGGTTGGACTAGATCAGTGGTTTTCAAACTGGGCCATCTGAGGTGCTTAAGGGATTCTGTAGGCAATGAAGACCTTTTCCCCCAAACAATCAAGATTTTTAAAAGGCCAGAGGAACCCACTTGTTATTCTTATCAGTTTTTACAAATTGGGGTTCCACCTAAGGTTTCATTTTAAAGGAAAAAGTATGCTGCTAAAATCAAGTTTGAAAACCACTGGACTAGATGATTTCTGAGGTCCCATTTAGTTTGAAAACTGTGCAATTCAATTATTCTACATTTAAATCTAAATGTCATGGTTATTCAGATCGAAACATACAGGGCTGACAGTCCCCTGGACCAACTGTGTCCAAGTCAACCACTTCAGCCAACAGAGAATTTCTCTGATCTTTGCTTTGAACAATTTATTATTTATAGCTGATTTTTTGTGCAAAAATAGAAAATACCTTCTAACAGCCCCTGTTGGGTTTCTAAATAGGGAGACATCTCTGACCCAATTGTGTCAAACCACCTCCACTTAGTGGTTTTCTCCCTCCTTCTTCAATGATAACAACATACAACACTGGAAGAATTCTTATAACTGTGAAAGTGGTTGGACATGTTATTTACCCTCAGATCAGCCATTTGAACAGTGCTATTACTGAATGACCCATTATTAGAAAAAAAAAAGCTTTTCCCCCCTAAAATAAGGACTGCAATGTCTTAAGAAGCAGGGCTAGGTCCTCAGTCTGTCCTATTATTTCTATCAGGTCCCCATTGTCCTAGCCTGGGTGCCACCACTCTGCTAGCTACTGAAACAATAAAGCTCATCGCCTCACAAAGGTAGTTACAGCAAAGCATTAAAAAGCATTGACAGCCTACAGAAACAAAGCTATGAAAGGTCTCCCCTAGTGCTTCTATGACTTACTCACTTATAAGACTAACCCTATTCCAAGGATATATGTCCAGAAAGTTCTAAAACCACTTCATTGCTACCTACTTCTTAGAAATGCCTACAACAGTTTACACCTCATTTGCTTGAGCTAATTCCAAATTTTCCTTTTCATTTGTTGCCCTTTTGAAGTGTATTAGGCAAAACTAACATACTGTCCCATAATTTTCATTGTCCCTATCAGCATACTCCTGAAATAACTCAAATTCTAGTGGGAAGTACACCATGTCTCAAGAATTCCTGGAGGTATTTTTTGTTTGTTTTTAAAATCAACCTGAGAATATTCTACCAGGAGAAAGTTTCCTGAACATAAGCTACCACCGCTCTCTCAGGGTCTGCTGGTCCTAAAAATAGAGAGGACCACTCAAGGACTCAGTTATGTGACCTTGAGAAAATTAACACTTTGGCTTTAGTTTTCTACCAGTAGAATGGGACTAACAGAAAACAATACATGTAAAAACACTGTAAAGTGACTATCTGAGAAAGAAAAAACACGTTTTTTGTTAAAACTTTCTTTTATGTGAAATACGTAAGTCATGAGGGGCCAGTGTGCACTGATAATCCGTTTATATAAACCAGTAAAACATCCAAGGAAATGGGGAAGAATGAAAAAATTATAAAATCATGATATGTATGATAGCAAGAAATCTTTTACCATAAACACAATTTATAGAGATCTAAGACTTTATACTTTCATGCAGGACCTGACCTTGGCAGGAAACATAAAGACAGTCGTACAAAAGCAGTATGGGAGATCAGAGGGAAGAAAAGAACACTCCAGAATGTACAGTAAATTATGATATTTTGAGAGAGTGAGACCACATTCACCTACTTTTATTAAATAAATATATGGTCACAATTGTTTAAATTTATTTTAGTTGTTAATTTCTTACTGTATCTAATTTACCAATTAAACTGTACCATAGTTATGTCTGTATAGGAAAGAGCATAGTATAAATTATATATAGAGTTCAGTACTATCTGCTGTTTCAGGCGACCACTGGGGGTCTTAACACACCCCCTGTAGACAAGGGGGGAGCTACTATATATTCATATGTAAATTATTTAGAAGGAGGCATGACACATCTTGAGTGCTCAGTAAACTAAGTAACCATTATTATAATATTTACAACTGGGAAGGCTTCATTCAAATAATAGATACTGAGTTAGCCTGTGAGGAATGAACAGAATTACGGCATGTAAGAACTAGGGAACAGAGCAAAAACCACTGGTCAGAATACAGGCTAAAGCATGAAGAATATTCAGCAGGGCTAGACCCTAGGACAGCAGCCAAGAAATAAGGCAAGCAAGTTCATGTGGAAGCTGGAGTGCAGAGACACCAGAAAGTCCATGCTTCCTGGGCCATCATGGAAATACAACTCAGTGCTGCCTCACGAGAAGCCTTCACAATCAATCTGACTAATAAAAATAAAATAAAATAAAGTAATTTCTACAGGGATGATTACTCACTGTGTGCAACTGAAGAATGCAAAAAAGATGCAACACAAAACAAGAATATGTGAATATAAATGCCTACATTCATTGAAAATTGAATTCAGTAGAAAATACAAATTTAATTATTTGCATAGTTAATTAATCCTACAATTCCTTGTAAAGTGTACCTACCTTTTCTCTTTAGAAAAACAAAAATATTGAAACATTTATTTTTTACAAAAAAGGAAAAATGGCCCTAGGTCCAGTTGGTGTCTACGGTGATGACAAATCTTATATATGCAACCAGTAGTTTCAGAATGACTGACTGCCTTCTGCCCCTCCAACCTTCAGCATTTTTTAAATTACTCATTAAGCCAGGAAACCTGGCTGACTGTGGATTGTCCACTATTAGAAAGATGTATAAAATCCCAGGATATTATACTATTGCGTTTACCCACTTGAGCAATTGTAGAAAAGAAATAAAAAAGGGAAAGTAAGGAGGAAAAAAACCCCAATTCTTAGTTGAGCTTTTCTTATTTAAACTCTGCAATTCAAAACATATTTAGTGCAACTGCAAGACTTCAGGCATGAAATATGCTGGTTTCTCCACTAAGAAGCTTTGTGATTTTAGGCAAGTTCTTTGGCCTTAGTTTCCTTGAGCATCTAGAGAAAAGGGTTGGCTTGGTGGATCTGTAAGATCTCTCCCAGCTGATAAATTATACCATTCTAAAGTTCAAACAAGTCTTTTTAGAAAAGAGTACTTAATTATCATGGGAGGAGGAACTATGTATTAATGTAACAATGTGGCCTTCAAAATAAAAGTCTAGATGTGTTACATGGTGTGGGGGGTCATGGGGAAGACAGTGTAGCACAGAGAAGGCAAATAGTGAATCTGTGGCATCTTACTACACTGATGGACAGTGACTGCGTTGGGGTATGGGTGGGGACTTGATAATATGGGTAAATGTAGTAACCACATTGTTTTTTCATGTGAAACCTTCATAAGAGTGTATATCAATAATACCTTAATAAAATAATGAATTAAAAAAAAAGTCTAGATGTGTTATATATGTGAATAATTTAAAGCAGGGTTACATTAAAATGACATATAAGAAGGGATTAATACTTCACATTAATCATTTGAAATGGGGGGCTGGGGCTGAAGCAGTATCCATAAAAAACCAATGACCATTCGGTTTGACTTCTCAGGCAAGAAAGATTCTCTGAATCAGAAAATTAGCATAGTAGGTGAGAACACGATGTTAAAAACAAATCATAACAAAAAGTTGCACCATCAAAGCTGTGAGGAAAGACAGCAATGATAATTCCCACAATTTTTTTTTTAACCTTAGTACTTTGTATCCATGCTGCAGTCTCGAGCAGCCTCTTTCCCTCGTGACTCCATCAGAAAACACAGCGTCTTCATGACCAGCACAGGGAGCAGTGTTAAAGAATGACCTTAACCACTAGAGTTTCTAGCATTCTGGTCACTTCATTTAACCAGCTCTACAAATGGTATATATCCCCTTTCTTTAGCGTCTCCCACCAAAGAATGACAAAGTAAAGCTTTAAAGTAATAAACTTTTATATATAAAAGTAGAAATCAGAACTTTCCATTTGCTTTCCCCAAAATTTCTGGGTTAAAAAAAAATACACGTTTTTAAAATGAAATGTAATTTTCTGATTTGGGTTCTACAATACTACAGACCTACAAATTCAGTACAGTTGTTCATGGAGACTGACTCTAGAGCTATTTTAAAAAGGAAGCAGAATAAATTTCACTTTCTGTACAGGAAAAAAAAAAGATTTCATAGATTTCCCCAGAGTATTCATTTCTCTGTAAATAACAATAATATTTTAAAAAAGGAAAAAACATAACCAGTGACAATCATATTTAAGGATGAGAAGTTAAATTTGCCAAAACCCATCCCTGAAACACGTGATGACTGCTGGGGGGATTAAATCAGCAATTGTCACAGAATTTAAGCCCCCGAAGTTGTAAACAAAATAAAGAGCGCTCTTTTGTTCACGACATGTCATGAACAAATTACCAAAATGTGTTTTCTCCTCAGGTGTCAGTTTTTCCCTCTTTTAGTGACTGATGGTTCCCAGTGTTAT
This sequence comes from Smutsia gigantea, assembly GCA_032199065.1. Classification (NCBI taxonomy): domain Eukaryota; kingdom Metazoa; phylum Chordata; class Mammalia; order Pholidota; family Manidae; genus Smutsia; species Smutsia gigantea. Next base: position 253,423 of record JAVSCE010015234.1, read on the forward strand.
TACAGAAACAGATTGATCTTTTTAATGAGCCAGTTTAATAGACTCCAAAATCTCACCGTGGCTGCTCATCCATGTCAGACCATATGCACCAACAAAACATTCAGTAAAACAAAAAAAGCTCTCTGCTGTCAGACAGCTCCACACTCTATAAAATTTCATATAGTAGATCTGGATATATAGATAAATAACCAGAGAAGAGGAAAATGCATATGCAAACAAGATGCAGAAAATATATGCAAAAAAATACCATAGAGGCCCATATTTTCTTGGCTCTGATCAAATTCCCACAAGATATGTATTTACACAACATATTCTCATTACCCCTTCCTCCTAACTCTAAGGAAATCCATTTGCCATCTTTCCATTATAACACACACTTCAGGGCTCCATTTGAAAAAGAATGTTCTATCCAAAGAGCAACTGTGCGAATTCTGACTCCAGCAACTGTCTATGAATAAATAAAGGTAGAATAAGACGGAAGGCTCTTTTAAGACTGAATGCAAGCCAGCATGCACGCACAGCTATAGACCATCATCACGACAAAAATGCTGATTATCTGTGGAATTTATATGATATGCCCGTGTCAATGTTAGCACAGTGCTCAGGGCTTACTCCAGCACTGTCCAGGGAAGTCTAAAGGCATGACACGTTCCAATATAAAACACTGTGAAAGAAACCAGTAGGGAAATGGCTGGGAATATGGAGAAATGAATGAAACAAGTTTTCATTCTGTCTGTACAGTTATTTAGCAGTTAGGGTTTCTAAAACAGACTGTATGCATTTCCAGTTTTGCCAACAGGATTATCTTTACATTTACCATAGCTATCTAAACCTTTCCTTGTTACCCTCTCCTCCACCCAAATAAATGTTCTTCCCAATTTTACATTAGTCTCTTCCTAATTCTTTTACTACACTGTCCTGGAAAAATGGAGCTAGACCACCTCGGTAAGTGCATGTAGGGTAAAAGGGTTAGCATCAGACAGAAGTGCACATGGGAATCACCTATCTTTGGGCCACTTCTTGGTCTTCAGCATCGTGTGGACATTCTACTCAGATGCCTGAATTAAGTAGTTGCCTTTAAAAGCTAACCTACTAAAAGCTGAAATAGGACTAAGGAAGTATGACTTGTGAAAGGAAGAAAGTAGCACTGTTGGCAGGTCATGCATGGAGGTGGGTCTACAGTTATGTCAGAAGTAAACTAATGTTTAAACTTTTGCTTTAGGAATTTTCAACTATTAAGAGGTCCTATGTCAAGAAAAATTCCAGAGATTGTAGCATAAAAACTGCTTAACAGAGGATTATGTAATAACTGTATGTTAACTGGCAGGCTTTAGTAACATTCTGATTGGCAAAGCGGCTAATACATTTAAGGGAAGCTAAGTCGGTCACAGATAGAGGTCTCTGGGCAGCCCCCGGGATCATAAGCTCTTAGGAATTTGGGACGTAATTGTTAACCTCTCAAAGGCTGTTACATGCAGGCCGATGAAATGCAGAAAGAGAGAATGGTTAAGTAGATAAAAGAAACAAAGCATATATGTTTCTGAAGACAATTTCACTTTAAGATTTTACATACTTTACAAATATGCAAGATGCTGCTGTTAGGACTCTATTCCTATATTAAAAAACATTTATATATGAACATGGGATATTTAGGAAAATTATTTTAATAGGTACATGGAGAATTTCATGTATATGCCTTAATCAACAGCTTCTTTGTAGGGTTTAATGGAGATGGGGCTTTATTTTGCATTTCTTAGAATTCTCAGGAGAGCAGAGTACCTGATAGAATGAATATCGGCTGATAATCAAAAATTTTCAGCAAAACTGCCTTCTAGTCTATTCCTAACTCTTACCTTCACTTAGTTCATCCAGCTTCCCAGAAGCTTTCTATTACTCCAAATAAAAGCTAAATAGCTACCACATTGTGTCTATTGAGTAACACATAAAGCCAGCTTTCAAAACTATCTTGTTTTGAGAAAACTTGAAACAGGAAATTTCCTACCAGTGAGGGGGAAAATAAGTGGTTGGGCTGAATTATATAATAAATGAGAATTTTAATAGTGACTGTGTGTCTAAGAACCAACAGTGGCACTTGGCACATTTGACTAAAACTCATCTTCACCTTTTACTTTAGTATTACAAGCAGCAAAGATTAACTGGTGCCACTGCCTAACTGACAGAAATCCATCACTGCAACATCCCAGGCCAGAGAAAGAGTCCCAAGACTCCCAAGCAATATGACTAGATTACTGCTATTTTGCAAGAGGTTATCAATCGGCAGCTTAGAACACGTCCTGGTACCGCGGGTTTGAGGAAAAGGCCCCAGTTCATCCAGGGTCCTCCTCCCCCTCACCTGTCTGGAGTTCGCCTCTTCCCGTTTTCGTTCACATCGAGAAGCAGCTCTGAGGAGTCAACAGGTGAGGTGGTGCTGGCATCCAGAAGCAGCTGTTCGTGCTGGGCGAGGTACTGGGCAGGGTTCTGTTTGGCCAGCCTGGCGCAGTGCAGGAGCTCACGCTGCAGCAGGGGCAGGTTGGCCTGCGGGAGGATGACAGGAGTGAGAGGAAGCACCTGAGGGCTCCTTCTCACCTGTGGCCCTGTTCTGCTTTGGAAACACCGGCGGAGCACATGACTCGGCTGAACAGAAAAGTCGTCGAATACATGCAATACGGTTGATTCCCAAGCACAGTTCTCACAACTGGCCTGTCATGTCAGCCTCCCCCTGGGCCTGGGTGGCCCAAGTGTGTGGTGTCTGATTTTGTGAGCCACAGGTCCCCTCTCCGACCTCCATGGGCACTGATAATATTGGGAGAGGCATTTAATTTATTTTTAAGATCCCTTTGCACTCAAACATAATAGAATTACAAACTCTACAGGATGTAAGATTCTTGCTCCATCCATGGGCAAGTGTTTCCTCCAAGGGAGATAGAAGGTATGTGAAATATATACATGGTGCAACTAATCTCAAAGTAGGCTTCCCTGACACATTCTGTTTTAAAACTAGTTATTTACTCAGGTAAAACAGGCTAATCCCGTGAAATATCTTTGGTCAAGTACTAACTTCAAATGAAAACATATGAACATACTATTTTTAATATTTTGCAGATTCATACAGCATTTCAGCAGTGCTCTGAGTTTAGTCAGAAACCCTGGTTGGAATTCATGCACAACGCAGCATACGTTACTAGTCTACAAAGATAATTTGCTTTCTTTGTTATCAGCCTTTTTCTAAGGAAAATATACCCTAATATAAACACTAGAAAAAATCATGTGCACCCATCACTCTCATTCCTCACCAAGCCCAGAACTTGGAAAATGACTCTGAGAACATCTTGTCAATTGATAATTATGGCAACCTCAAAAGTAATAAAAGGGAAGGAGACAATTTCACACATAACAAAGCATTAAAATGAGAACCTTAGAATTTTACTCTGAAAAGTAAACTTACTCTGACATTATAAATCCAAGTTTTTCCCTCTTCTCTTCTCTATTTTATTTTACTTTTTTGGCATAGGGGAGAAGAGAAGAATAGCATGGAGAACATAGGAGAGAGAACAGCATTCAACCCCAGTAACACACAAGTCTCCGAATTCAAGAAAAGATCAATGACATAAACCTCTTTGCAACACAGGATTTTATTTGTAGGAGGTGCCATGTACACTGATGAACACATTGGGTAGAAAAGTGTTTCTGGACATGGGAAGTCCCAGTGGCCTCAGGAGCCTTAAGAAAAAAAGTTCTCTGGAGTATTGGGATAGGCACCAGGGCAGAACTTGCAACTCAAAGTCATTTTCTGAGAGTATCAATCAAGGAACCATTTCATAATACCAAAGCATATATATGCACATGGTATAAAAGACTAGGGTATTTGCTAAAGATAAGCACATACACACACTGTAACAATGGAAATGACTTTCTACATGAGAACAATGCTAAAAAATAAACCCTTTGCAGTTAATCTGCAGGACCATGGAGGGGGACCTGGGAGGGCAGGGTGGTAATATGTTTTCAATTTCTTTTTAAGCTCTTTTTCCTCCTTAGTGAACACAGATATAATATGCCATAAAATAATGAAATAGCA